>CM072513.1:37931936-38376936 GCA_036898135.1 Oncomelania hupensis
TATCCGAGTGTTTTAGTGAGTTATTTCCAAATATTCAAGAATATGTCGAATCACATGAGAAAGCGTTGGTGGGAGCATAAAGAGAAAGTTTTGCAGAGAATGCCTGATGGATTTGAAGTCCTAGTTGTGACAGTCAAGTTTACAGTGTTGTTGATGTTGTTGTTGCATCAATTTTTATTCATCAGATTAACATAAGTTGTACAATGGGAAGTTTTACAGTGGGAAGACAACATGTGTCACTGGCCACCAGTATCGTACCCTCACTTTTTTTTTTTTGCTGCAGTTTATTATCTACCTTTCTATCGCCAGTGGCGCGCCTAAACCCTACCTACCTAACATTATTTGAGAATTTTTGAAAAATAATCGGAGAAACATAACGCCCAGATGCTGGCTCGAACCCACACCTGTCAGGCGCCATTGGTTTCTGGCTTGTGGACAAGGCAAGTTAGTCCCGCCTTAGCCCACTTGGCCACAACGCTCGCCTAACATAGTCAACTACTTCGTGTTTTGTGAAGGTTGCGACGGCGAAGCTATGGAAAACTACAAGAGTCTTCAGGTCCTGTTTCACTTTCTGTCGATGATCGACGCACCTCCGAAGTCGCCACAAATACAGGCCTCTACGATTGTTTTTTGCATCCTTTCACTGAGCATGTACTTCCTCCACCGTTTTTATACTTATCCCACTCGTTTTCTGGCTCTAACAATCGTCGTTTTCGGCAATTTGCCATATTTAAAAGTCACGCATCAAGCTTTGATAAAAGCAAAACAAGCCAGACCGGAACTTGGTTTCATTCTAACCTCGTTTTAATTTATAATGGCGATACCCACGAGTTTTTATGAGAGGTGCCGGAAAGTTGTGAATAGTTTGCAAGCGCTCCTTCAGCTGAGAATAAGCATCATCTCTTTATTTATTGTATCGTTCTTATATAGCGCTTTTTCCAGCTCAAGGCGCTGGCCTAGACAGGATCTAACTCCAGCCGTACTGCAAAGTGGCTTACGGGAGCATAAGGGGTAATGCAACATTGTCGAATATTATTCACAGATAATAAGAAATGTGTGAGTTTTACATAAATATGTTTCTCGGCTGTAATACATGTATGTGGACCTTTAGCTTCCTTCACCGGCAGCTACAGTTCTTATGTAGGATGATATTTAGGAGAAGTAATTACAGCGAAACGATCATGGACATCCGTATGCAAGCCTTTCACACGTATGCTCTGAAATAAACGTCACTTTTGGGTATCGGCGGAGAAGGAGGGTAGATACTATCCATATACAGGTAGATTTCTAGTTAGCCGTGCATCGTCACTTACAACGTATGATCTGAAATTAACTTTGCTTTCAAGGGTATCTCTCTCTCTCTCTCTCTCTCTCTCTCTTTCTCTCTCTCTCTCTCTCTCTCTCTCTCTCTCTCTCTCTCTCTCTCTCTCTCTCTCTCTCTCTTACATTACATTACATTATTATTGCTTTAGGTCCAGCGGACTCTTCCGAGCCAAAGATATATATTTAAACCGGAGTACCCGGAGAAAGCCCTCGGTGTCCTGAAAAGTCTCGTACCTCACTTACTTCATGTACAATGAAAGGTTTATTATTTTATCGTCAAACGACTCCATTTTGACAGTATTTGTGTGTTCAAGATCGGTCATTCACAGCACTCGCCAAGCCTGACAAACTCCTGCTGTCATGTACTTTATTAAACTCCCTACTGGTCCCTACTGGTCGCTATACGAGCCATACAAACAGCCATATTTACCGTTCCTTTGGTTCTGCAGTGGTTTAAAAACGTAGACTACATTTGCTTCGATAATGTGTACAAACTATGTTATGCCCATTTCTTATCCCATAATGCTCTAACAGTAAAGTACTTTCACATCACTGCCAAACAGTAAAAACTATCCCAGTCGCGATAAACAGATTTGCCGCACTGGAGCTTTTTATGTTTTGCTCTCTGCAGACAGTAGAACGTCGGTCATCTCTTTATGCTGCCAGCTCCAAGAGCAGCTCAAGGCAGCGATCGAAGTCAGGATCGAACTCAACTGACAAGGTTCATACATGCTGCACATAGTGCACTGTGTGCACTGTCTAAGCCACTGCAACATCAACATCAACGCAGCGCTGTCAACAAAGCTACGCCTAGCACATTATAGCTAAAACCTAATCTACCCTCGTAACAAAATTTGCAGTCGCCGGTAATCTTTATGTCGCCGTAATAGTAGACTTTGTTGATGCTGATGCTGTTGTTGTTACTGCTGGTGTTGTTGTTGTTATATATTGTGGTTAAGAGAGAGAGAGAGAGGTAGGGGAGGGAGTAGATTGCGGTGTCCAGCGGTCAGAGTGGGATAGGTGTGTATGGAAGATGGCTAGGGAGATGGCTCAAGCCGATGTCGCGCGAATGAAAAGGATTACAATGGAAACACACATTACCGCCTATGAACTTTAACGGAGCTACTAAGTGTTATGAAAAGAGAAATCCTAGAATAACATCTACCATTATTATGGGCTTAATTTATCTCAATATATTTACGACCTATTTATTTGCCTGATTTATTTGTTTATTTCATTTAACGTCTGTTCACCCATTTTAGTCCAGAGGATGAAAGGAAAGGTTATATAATGCAGAAAAAGGGGAGGGGTGTGAGAGTGTTGGAGAGATCCGGATGGGAGTGGGGGATAGTTAAAACGCTAATTATAAAGTCAGCAACAACAACAAATTACGCATAGAATACTCTTGTTTACAATTATGTAAGTATTCAATTTCGTAAACTGGCATGTCTTAATTTTTTCAAATCAAGAAAAAGAAGAAGAAGAAGAAGACGAAGAAGAAGAAGAAGAAGAAGAAGAAGAAGAAGAAGAAGAAGAAGAAGAAGAAGAAGAAGATGATGATGATGATGATGATGATGATGATGATGATGATGATGATGATGATGATGATGAAGAAGAAGACAGCAATAACAACAACTGTCACCAGAGGCTATTTAGACCCTGCACTAAGGCTTCTCGCCTTACCTAGTTCAGCCTGCTTTGGCCTGGGTAACGTAAAGTCGCTACCTGGCAGACGACACAAGTCAGTTGTGTGCTAAGCATGTGTAAGCTAACGCTCGCTCAGGTAGGCAGTGACCTCATTCCGCTGACGTATAGCCACCGTCCCCTCCCCCCTCACTCCCCCCCTCCCCCTCTCCCCCCGCCTCCGATAGAGGGCGCTCAGATTTCACGAGATTTTCGCGGGCTTTGGCTGACCACAAGGCTAGGTAGTCATTCTTTGCCTAACGCTCGCCCGAGACTGAAGCAGGTGACGGATGAAAGTCATTCATCGCAGTATAGCCACAGCCTGACATTGTAAAAAAAAGGTAAATTATCAATCTTTTGTTTCATCGCGATTTATTGATATTATTGCTGTATTATGTTTGTAAAGTCTTGCCATGTTTTATCATTGTGAATGTTTGTAAAACTTAGCGTGACCACGTGGCGGACACGCGACCGGTTCGGCACTACGAGGTAGCCTCTACTGTCCAACTGTTGTTTCTCATATGTGTATTATTGCAGACCAGTGGCTGTACCGGAGAATGTGTATATTGTTAAATACTTCTCTATGTGTTTAGTTTAGCCATGATATGTATATGTATAGGAATTATGATGGAGATCCCAGTGGACCACGGACATAGAAGATTGTTTGTCCCTTGTTTGTATACGTGGATGCGATCTCAACTGAGCACTGTTTCTGCCATCAGTGAGACGCTCTGATCACCCTTAGTATACAAGATGTTGCAGAAACTCGTCTTATGTTTTGCAGACGAGCAGGCTAGTTGGTGCGAGTCAGGGATAGACCACTAAAAGTCATCTCTGACATTCGGCCTGCAGTGGAGCATCTAGCACTGAGCTACGATAGCCCAATAGTTAACAACCAAGGAGGAGACACCATCACAACACCTCAACGAATCAGCTAAGTGCAAGAAGAATTGCACTAACACTGATCTAGAAGGACTGTGCGGTAGTCCACTCTCCTGAAAACCAACATTAGGCAAACCAGAACAAATAGCCCAATGATGAGACAATAGCAATTATCAAGAACAGTAGCAGCATAGACCCATCAAGGAACGAACTATTTGGAGTGAATTTGGACATTTAAGTTAATAGAGTATTTAGAGAATTATGTATAGAGTAGAGGAAATAAATGTGTGATATTTACTGTTAACAAGTGGCTGGACTATACCTATGTTTTATAGCCATGTGAGAGTTAGTGTGCCAGTGAATCTTTTACCATTCTCTCCCTATCTCTGTAACCCTATCCGCACACAGACCAAGCTAAACTTATAAATGTATTAAGTTAAGTCACAGGGAGATTACTAGCGATCCCCATCGACTAAAGACGAGTGGGTAATAGCATTCCATTGTGCAGAGCCCATTTTTTTCCTATCTCTATAACCCTATCCGCACACAGACCGAGCTAAACATATACATGTATTAAGATAAGTCATAGGGTGATTACACTAGCCGATCCCCGCAGACGATAGACGAGTGGGTAATAGCATTCCATTGTGCAGAGCCCAGCAACAATAGACCCACCGTCTCAACAACAACAATATCTGTCGAATCATCTCTTTTCGCTCTGGACTGAAAACACACATTTTTAACAGTGTCGATCTTTAGATCTCGATCCTGAACTTTTCTTTGTCAAATACTTAAAACACAATCATAGTCAGTGTGTGTATGAGTGTGCGTGTGTGTGTGCTTATGTGTTTGTTATTTGTTTTTTTCATGTTTTGTTTTTGCTTTATTTATTTATATATGTATTTATTTATTTATTTTATTTTATTCATTTTTTTTGGTGGTAAAGCGTTGTGAGCTCTAGTGAGGAAGGGCGCTGTACAAATAATAATAATAATAATAATAATAATAATAATAATAATAATAATAATAATAATAATAATAATAATAATAATAATAATAAAATTTCTTCTTCTTCTTCTTCTTCTTCTTCTTCTTCTTCTTCTTCTTCTTCTTCTTATTATTATTATTATTATTATTTTTTTTTTTTTAAGTATTATTTTTTAAATTGTTATTTGTAACGCTTTTTTAAGATCAGTTCAAAGCGCAGAATGTATGCTATGAAAATCAGACACAAAGGGCTCCGATCAGTAATCAACGTACGACCTAACATGTTAACACGCTTTCACATACATCGCATTTCAATTCAATTCAATTCAATTCAATTCAATTCAACGTACGTACACAACGTACGTACACAACCTTTTACCAACTACGAACATGCAAATTATACGGTCGGCTATCGAGCGACCGTTATTAGGAGACTGAAAGGAAATTTGTTGTTGTTGTATTTTTTATTTAGATTGAAAGCATTGGGTGCCATGATTAAAATTAAATTAAACTAAAAAGGAAAATATAAAAATACCTTTGTTATGTTTTCCTCGTCAAACGTTGTTGTAGCTGGTTTTTAATTAGTACGTGTGGGTGGGTGGGTGGGTGTGTGAGTGGGTGTATTTCACTGTGTGTTTGAAAACGTTTTTCCCCTCTTTTAGAAAGGTTTTATTATCAGAAAATGCCTTAAATTGAGGGAATGCACCATAATACCAAAATATTAGTACAAAACCCATACGACTCATACGCTCCTTATAGATCTCGCAATATTTACCATGAAAATGAGTGCCCATGAAAAAAAAAATGAAACGGTGGCATTAAAATTTAAATTAATACCAACTTTGATCTGTTTATGCTCTTGAGATGACCTTGACCTCCGACTCCAAATACACATGTACTATGAAATAAACTACAGCAAAAGTATTATGTCAAAAACGTGACCTTGACCTTCAGTGACGTTGTTCTTTGGGATGACCTTGACCATCAAGTAGCCTCTCATGCATGTCTGAGCCAATAAGCCAATGTTGTTGCAAACTATGGGTTAAATAAACAGCCATTCCACTGTATTATGACTTATTTTTGCATGCTTTTGTTATTATTATTAGTACTATTTTTTTCCTACAGGATGCTATCACGCGCTTATTTCTTCGATCGAACTCAAAGCGCGGCGATCTGAAGAAATCGCCATTACAGAATTCAGAATGGAAATCAAAATTATTTGTATTTTTGAAATGTTTCAGATTAACTGCATCCAACACCATTATTAAAGGGATGGAGGAAACCGGAGTCCCCTAAGAAAACCCTCGGTGTTTTAGTTCAGAGGGGTCGGTAAATAAAGCGACTGCCGGCGACAATGAACAACGCCGACAATAAGTTTGTGTAAAAGCACAGGTCGAAGTTGTTTCCACCTAAAGAAACGGTGCTGGAGTGACATGACCTTATCATAGATCATTATAGTTCGTATTACATGCTATCCTCTGGGGGAATAAGGCAGTAATAGCAAAGATCTATCTCCCCGTCTCTGCTGCCAGTAGTTTCAGTTTGTGAACTTGTGCTAGAGACGCTACAGTGGCCATTTTGCTGTGTTCTCAGCTCCTAGATCCTCAGCGTGTCAGCTGATCTTCAAGTGACTTATTTCAAGTCACGTCAAGTCAACAAATCTGTATTCCGGATAAAACAGGAAAACTGTTATTGCCAAGACAGAAACATTAGTTTATTTTGATTGATTTATTGTTGCTTTAGGTCCAGCGGACTCTTCCGAGCCAAATCAGGACCGGACAACCCCCGATCCGCATAAAAGATCTGTTGAAACAACCCCAGTGGAAAAATTGAATGCCCTCCACCGGCCAGTCACTTTACAATAAAGACATCCCACGCGGGGGACGGCTGAGGGTTGACCTCAACTACGCGAACCCCCCGGTTACAAAAACAAAATAGAATACAAACATCATTATAAATCATCAACAAAACACATACATATAAAATGCCTATACTGCTAACTAATACAATCATAGGAAGCCCTATTGACCACCCGGCAGAAAGCGTCCTACATTCCCAAGCTGATCCAACAGACCCCATACACAAACAAGGAGTCTTGTCCAGGAAGAGTTTTCAAGAAAAAAGGTAGGTCATTGATCTAGCGAAGAAGAAGATAGTATAGCAGAGTGATAGGACAGAGCAGGAATGGGAAAGAGTAAATGAGGAAGACAGCGACAGTGGGAATTTAAAGCACTAAATTTCCATAGATCACAGTTCCAAGATGGCATTTTCAATAGCATAAGAAGACGCCGGGGATAAAGTCCTCATGAAAAAAAAAACCTCTTTATGCAAAAACAAGTGTAATAGTGGAGCGGTGGTAAAGGTAAAGCTGTCCCCGTAACATTTTCGGTCGTAATGGAGAAAAGAGTTTGTGACCTTCCTTTTCTCTTGGCCAGCTTAATGAGGCAGATGCCTATCTCCTGTCCCTCGCTGCTTTACCTTCCCCGATTCTAAACAGATCTAGGTACCCAATTACAGCCGGTTGGACTGGGCTGTGTCCTGCACTTGTTTAAATCTGTTTCTTTCCTTTGGTCGTTATTTCCGGGGCACCCATCCAAGTACTATCCCATCCCGACGTTGATTAACATTGAAACATTGTTAACCTGTACCAAAACCTCTACACCATTGCGCCACCCAGTGTCTACATAAAGAACGACTACAGAAATAAATTAAGAACTCTGGATAAAGTCCTCAGGAAAAACATTTTAATGCGAAAACAGTATAATGGTGAATAAGAGCTAAGGTTTCCGAAACTGGTTCAGAACAACAATCGGTGTGCGTCAAGGATGCCTACTCTCTCCAACACTCTTCAAATCTTCCTAGAGCGCATCGTGTCAGATGCACTTGCAGATCACGAAGGCACAGTCAGCTTAGGGGGTAGAGCAATCTCCAACCTTCGTTTTGCGGATGACATTGATGGATTGGCTGGAGAGGAACAAGAACTTGAACAGCTGGTACAGAGGCTTGACACCACCTCCAGAGCCTATGGAATGGAAATAAGTGCAGAGAAGACCAAAATGATGGCCAACAATACCAATGGCATCAACACGGACATCAAAGTCCAAGGCCAATCCCTCACCACAGTGCATAGCTTTCAAATATTTAGGAACCATTGTATCAGACAATGGGTCCCGACAGGATGTCCTCTCCAGGATCGCACGAACAACTGCTGCCCTGGCAAGGTTGAAACCCATTTGGAAAGACAAGACCATCAGTCTACATTCCAAGGTAAGGCTGCTGCGCTTCCTTGCCATCTCCATCTTCCTATACGCTTGCGAAACATGGATCCTCACAGCAGATCTACAACGAAGAATACAAAGCATGGAGATGAGGTGCTATAGAAGACTTCTGGGCATTTCCTATACCCAGCACATCACCAACGACGAAGTCGGAAACATCACCCAAGCTACTGGACAACACGATGACCTGCTCACAGTGGTGAAGAAACGGAAACTCCGATGGTATGGCCACGTCACCAGAGCATCAGGCCTTGCAAAGACCATCCTGGTAGGCACAGTGCAAGGAGGTAGAAGAAGAGGGAGACCGAAGAAGAGGTGGAAGGACAACATTCGAGAATGGACTGGCTTGACACTGAGCGAAACCATCAAGGTTGCTGAGGACAGAGAAAGATGGAGTACGCTGGTTAAACGATCATCTGTGGTGCCCCAACGACCTCCGAGTTACGGGATAGGATAGGATAGGATAAGAACTAAGGAATAAACAACGGAAAGGGAATGCGGTAAGGGACAGTGAAGAAGGAGAAATAACTGGAAACAGCAGGAGAAGAGATAAGGAGGAAAGAGACAAGGGTGGGAACTGGGGAAAGGGGAGGGGGACTTTTAATATGAAGTCATCAGGTGCGACACCCGACAGTGTGTAAACTTCTGGGGCAGCAAAACTCACATAAACGGAGTTAACTGATGACAACAGGCAGATAATAAATAAATCATAACCATGCAAAACAGTTCCTGTTAAGCTGTGCAAAACAACGAACTCGTTCCCTGTCAAAGCCGTGGCAAAAACAACATCTGCTGTGTTACTCGATGAAAAAAGCTCCGGTCCCAGACAACCGTGACAGTCACAGGCAAACTATATATTATTTTCTTTGCATCCTGTCATCATCATCATCATCATCATCATCATCATCATCATCATCATCATCATCATCATCATCATCATCATCATCATCAGCTCAGCATCATCATCATCATCATCATCATCATCATCATCATCATCATCATATGATGTGTCAATGTAGAATGAAGGGGATGAAGTAAGTAAGGGGGTGGGTGGGGTAATGGGGTGAATGTTGTGTAGCAGCATGACATATATATATATATATATATATATATATATATATATATATATATATATATATATATATATATATATATATATATATATATATATATATATATATATATATATATATATATAGATAGTCATTTTACTTAACGTCATTATTGTCAAGAATGCTTGAATGTAATCTGCTGAGCTATGACATTCTTAATTATTAGATTAAATGAATTTGTTATAGTCACATAACATGTAATTTGTTATTGTAATGATCCTAACCATTGTTATGGTACTCTTAGATGTAATTTAGTTATGAAATAGGCAACCTGCTCAGTTGTGCCTTAGCTGTGTATTTTATTACTAATGTATTTTAAGAATGATGGTACAGCACTGTATTATGTAATTGGTTGTTGACTGTCATCTATGTATAGGTGAATGTAAAATGTTCTAGTCAGGCCTCTACCTTTTAAGCACTGCCATTTTAATCATGTATAGGCCATGATATGTATAGTTTAAGACAACAACTGGATTTAATCAAGGGAAATCAAATGTAACGAAGTAGCGTTCGTTAAAAATCTATATAACAAAGAAACCGGAATGATAAACAAAAGAAGACTTTTTGTTTTGGATTGAATACTTCATTCACATATTCATTTATTCCTTACGAAGACGACATGACACAACAATAAGTAAGTATAATGATATAGAATTTTGTAGAATTTGTATGAATGTCAGATGATCCTGTCTCGGTGGCAAAGTCAATGCATGGTGAAGATGTCCTATGGCACGATGATGATGAACAGCTCCCCAATGTCGATGAATAGATTACAGCATGATTTTCCCTTGATTAAATCCAACATAAAAACCCTAATACAGACAATGTGAACAAAATCCTTAACGTTATGTCATAATATTTTTATTTTTTTTAACCTTAAATCTATTCATAATGAACATTCGCCGCTCTTCTTAG
Source organism: Oncomelania hupensis (assembly GCA_036898135.1). Classification (NCBI taxonomy): domain Eukaryota; kingdom Metazoa; phylum Mollusca; class Gastropoda; order Littorinimorpha; family Pomatiopsidae; genus Oncomelania; species Oncomelania hupensis. The sequence continues at coordinate 37,942,117 of CM072513.1, forward strand.
GGCAAAACAACGGTCATTTTCTCCATTTTATGACCTTGACTATTCAAGTCCCTATTCTAAATACATTTCCATCAAAATCTATATTGTTATTATTCCTTTATATCCAAATACTTATTCTATATATTATCTATTGGTCTACGTACCTCCAAAGAGGGCTGGACACGAACATTACATCAACAAACACACAGATCCACACAACCATTCTCTTCAAATCATTATAACGAAAACCGGAAATGGCGAAATGTACGTCATCATTATCGATAATGACGTAAAACAATTTTGTTTTGCACTAGTATCGAGAGTTGAACAAACTTTTATGTAAATCAATTCCTTACAGAGACATTCTCCATTCCATCTGATGTATTTCATCAGTACAACTTACGTTAATCTGATGAATAAAAATTGATACAACAACAACTGATGTGTTGGCGCTTTAATGAACTAGTCAGCCTACACGATTTCTACACCTTAAAATTACAAAGCACCGATCCATTTCCGTTAACCTAATTAATCATTGGCAAAACTAATATCATCTATTATAGACCATATAATAACATTTAGGATGATGAAAATGATGATGGTGATAATGAAGATGATGATGACGGTGATGATGATAATGATGATATTAACAGCAGCAGCCACATCAACAACAACAACACCATTGGGATCAACAGCAGCAACATTATCAAGAGCAGCAGACAATCTGCCACGCGTTGATAAAACCAAGCAAGTCCACTGACGATAGTTTTAAGGAAACAAACACGACACCACAATTTTGTATCTCGGTGACTTTCTTTGTCCATGTGTGCCTTTGATGACTTATTTGTCTGGATCCCACAGGCACAATCTTAGAACACCTGGCAATCTAAATTCACACTGAAATATGCGTTGCCGTAGCGTGCGCTCTATCAGGATGTCTAAACAATATTTAAGGGCTTTCTAAGTCTTGTCATAACAAGGCAGGAGGAACAACTCATGGAAGAGTAGGAAGTGGAACAACAAAGCCAACCGACAATAGGTGGGAGGAAACTGCATTGTCAAGGATTTTCAAGATCGATGCTATCCCATTTGTTGAAGATCCCCATGGAGCACCTGCGATACTGCCCTAAGCTTGGAGAAATATAAACCTATAGGTAGTTATCCGTCCTTTCACCCGACCACCAGAGCCCGCCTAATCTCTATTTTTCCTGAGTACATTTTATACGTCAGTGAAATTTCACATCCATAGTCTCATAGACAATTCTGATCAAACACTCTCTCTCTCTCTCTCTCTCTCTCTCTCTCTCTCTCTCTCTCTCTCTCTCTCTCTCTCTATATATATATATATATATATATATATATATATATATATATGAGATAAAACACACTAGATTAAAAGATTATCTATACGTGTATTTTGCTAAAACGCTTCGCCAGGAGTGTGACAGACGGACTAATTTACCCTGCTTACTTTACGTTGTAGCCTTGTTTAGTCAATGTAATCTTAGAATGTTAATGTTAGGCTGCAGCAGACGATGGAAGTAATCAGGCGTAGCAATAGTATAACTGAGGTTCACACACTGCGAGCTTGACGCAAACAGTGTGGTGACGTCAGCACTGTGTGTGTTGAATCGGCAGGCAATGATATCATCGTAGCTACGTTAGGCGAGTAGATTATCCAATGAGAACACAGTTTATAATGGACTCAGCCAGGTCTGGCTGATTCAAAGAGAGAGATAGAACAGGAGTCGAGTTTGAGACGAGGAGCAGTACACAGCTACACAGTTAACAGTAAGATCTCTCCTGAATAGACCAGGAAGCAGGACTTGTGAATCTTAGAAATCAATCATGTAGCCACGTGCCCGACTTTGTGAAACAGACGAGCAGGCGAGATATAACGTGCGCCCAACTCCACAGAAAACACGAGTTGGCTGTTTAGCCTCTACAGCACAGGATTGAGAGAGCAGGACTGAGAGAGCAACCCTGGAAAACAGCCTCCAAGACACCACAGCGTGTCAAGGGACCAAACTACATGACTACCCCGCGTGTACCAGAAGCTACCACAACGAAGGGCTTCAAACCCGCTACACCACAGTTAAGTGCATAGGAAAAAGTGCACTAAAACTGGTAGCAAAAGGACCACAGTAGTCCACTCTTCAGAACTATAGTAAAACGGACCACAGTAGTCCAATCTTCATGAACTCTAGTAGCCAGTGCTTTATGAAGACATAACAGCTGCCTAGACTATCAGCGATCGAACCATTTGCATTGACTTATGACTTTTTAAGGTATATTAGTACATCGAAGATATTGTATAGAGTAGAAGAAATAAATGTGTGATTTTAACTGTTATCAAGTGGCTGGACTACATATGATTCATAGCCGTGTGAAACCTAGTGTGACAGTGATCTTTTACCATTTTTCTATCTATCTCTGTACCCTAGCCTTAACACAGACCGAGCTAAATAAATAAATGTATTAAAGTAATTCACAGGGTGACTAACTAGCAGTTCCCATAGAATAAAACGTGAGGGTTACAGCATTCCATTGTGCAGAGCCCAGCAACCCATAAACCCCACGTTACAAGGAGTAACAAGCAAAATTCTACCTAGTTCATGTTTTATTATTTTGTACAATTTCTGCTGCCCTTTGCACTGGTGTAATAATAATAATAATAATAATAATAATAATAATAATAATAATAATAATAATAATAATAATAATAATAGCAATGCAATGGATGCTATACGCGCCTTATTCCTAAATTGTCGATCTGTAATCAACATACACGCTCATATGTTACAAACTCTTCTACATACACAACACATATTATTCGTTCAAACATGTAGTGTAAAAGGCAAGTCGCTATTAGAAGACGAATTTAAAATATAATTTTAAATGTTAAATAGACCAATACCATTATAATTGTCGTTTTATCCTGTTCAGATTCAGCCCCAAAAGAGCCTGCTGGACCTCAAGCAACAAGTTGGCTATTGCTGCATGTATGTTACTTTAAAACTTTTATTTCGACAACTACTGGCCTTGGTAATATTTCGGTCAACTCACTACTTCCATCTTTTTTCACACGTTTGCATCACGAGTTTCACATCTCTGTTAGATAGATTTCCAAGGGGGCGGACTGCACCAACCGTTGATGCTGTCTAACAGCGGTGCATCTGAGTTTCACATATCGATAAGCATGCATGCTTCATTTTTCCGAAAGTATTCCCATGGGTACTTACCGCTTTCGAACTGCGACTTTAGTTTTGAGTTTCCTGCCTCCTAACATACATCCCTCAAAGATATTTGGCAAATATTGTGCTCTACCGCTATCAAACTGCGACATCTCCAGTTTCCTATTTCTTTTACATGAGTCACATATTTTTGTTTTCAACTATTCTCAATATTATATAGTATAAATGTATTACCTCGTATTCTCAAGCGTAAACCTTATCAACATCCTTAAGCTATACCATTGAAATATATTTAGCGGTGCTGACGCGATAGTGTTATCACATGGCGGTGTTAGTGTGTAGTTGAGCGGTTATTTATCATACGTTCCGTAGTATCTGTTTAAGTTTCTCTTGAGAACAATGCGGTTGACAGCAACTAATGACCCCTAACTAACGAGCAGTGCTAAGTATACCGCATGCAGGAGGATGGGAAGGAGAAGAGGAAGGAGAATGAGGAAGAACGGATGACGTAACGGAGGAGAGGAGGAAGAAGAAGAATGATTAAACAACAACAACAACAACAAAAAGGACGAACGGAGAATGAGAAGAAGAAGAATGTAAATAAGATGAAAAGAAGGAGGGTCATGAGAAGAAGAAGAAGAAGAAGAAGAAGAAGAAGAAGAAGAAGAAGAAGAAGAAGAAGAAGAAGAAGAAGAAGAAGAAGAAGAAGAAGAAGGAGGAGGAAGAGGAGGAGAATAAGAATAAGAAGGAGAATATGTCGATAGTGTAAAGTGACCGGCTGGTGGAGTGTTTTCAGTGTTACTACTAAGGTTGTTTCGGCAGATCTTTTATGCGGAACAGGGTTGAGTCCTCATTCAGCGAAGTTGTGGTCTTGATTTTGTGGTCCTGATTCGGGTCTTTGCAGTCCGCTGGACCCTGTAAGCAATGAATAACTTTGTAAGAGTAAAATACATAGAATCATACTAGATCTAGCTGATAATAAGAGTCAAAGCTATGAAGATATCATCCTATCCTATCCTATTCTATCCCGTAACTCGGAGGTCGTAGGGGCACCACAGATGATCGTTTAACCAGCGTACTCCATATTTTTCTGTCCTCAGCAACCCTGATGGTTTCGCTCAGTGTCAAACCAGTCCATTCTCGAATGATGTCCTCCCACCTCTTTTTCGATCTCACTCTTCTTCTACCTCCTTGCACTGTGGCTTGCAGGATGGTTTTTCAAAGACCTGATGATCTGGTGACGTAAATACTACTGTGGTCTAATGGTAGTGCTTCGGCTTGCGGATCTGAAGGTCCCGGGTTCGAGCCCTGGCCGGGCCATTGTGTTGTGTCCCTGGGAAAGACACTTTACTCCTGTTTTCCTACTCCTTCGGATGAGAGTATAAACCGAGGTCTAGTCTGTGTGTCGCATACATTCCATCATAACGGACTTTAAAGATCCTGACGCTCATGTCCTAGACGGGTGAGTGCCGGCAACAAGAACACACCCAGCATGCACTTGGTCCTTCTCCCCCATCTCTGGCTGCCCGGGATTGTGCTCAGTTGTCCGGGCGTCAGACCATGCGCCCAAAGGCTGCGGGTGGGCGTCTCGGGCGGTTTGAGTTAGATCCTGTATCGGCCAGCGCTTTGAGCATGAGTTGGTAAAGCGCTATATAAAAAAAGTGATTAAATTAAATTAAATTAAACCTTTTAGGTTTAGTTACAGACAAAATGTTTAAGATGCAGTGTTGTAAAACAACCTGTATAGTAAATAGAGAAGACGAGGATGAAGGAGGATGACGACAACGAGATGGATGAGGAAGATGAGTAACAGGAAGATGGGAAGGAGGAGGTCGGAGATGAAGAAGGAAACAAAAGGCTGAGAAGATGAAGATGATAAGAAGTGAGAAAAATGAGGAATAGAACGTTGATGAGAGAAATGAGGACAATACGGACGGAGACGCAGAGGAGAAAGAATAAAGAAGGAGTAGTACAAAGGGGGGGGGGAGATGATGAGGAGGAAGGACAAGAGAAGGAGGAGGAGGAGGAAGATGAATACATCAAGAAAAGAAGGAGGATATCAAAGAGAAGGAGGAGAGGATGGGAAGGAAGAAAAAGAAAAAAAAGGAAGACACTAGAATGCCCAGGCGAAGGTAAAAACCTATAATTTTTGTCCAACTCGACTGTCCCGCACGACATCACTCCCTATAGATTTAGCAGTTTACAGCTAATACTTTGCAACGTAACATGCCCCTTCTCCCACCCACCCTCACCTCTACTTCCTTCCACTCATTCCCCCACCCTTTCAACCCACGAAATATAACAGTTTAGGACTGAAGTTCTGCATCGTAACCTCCCCACCTTCGTCCCCATCCAATCAGCCTCAGAGATTTAGTACTTTGCAACTAGAATACTGCATGCACCTCCACACAGATGTTTCTGTTTGCTAGTAGTAGTAGTAGTAGTAGTAGTAGTAGTAGTAGTAGCAGTAGTAGTAGCAGCAGCAGTAGTAATAATAATAGTAGTAATAGTAGTACAACACCTCCCATGTCTACTCTTACCCTCTTACCCCCAAGACATTTAGCAGTTTACAGCTAACATGTGCACCTTAACATCATCACATCATCCTTTTACATACACGCACACACGCACCCTCAACCTTACACACATCCCATCCTCCATCACCTCAATGCCCATCCATTGAACCCCACGAGATCGAGCAGTTTACAACCACATTTTGCATGGGAACCCAACACCCCCCTGAGCTGTAGCTGTTAACAGCTCATAGTTTGCGCCCTCGAGTATGAGTTCTCTAGAGATTTATTATCTAAAAAATAATATATCCGCCTATTGAGGTTTCAGCCGATATGGTGCACCAAGTAAGCTTACCACCACACTAGATTCGAAAATTCTACAAGTGACATATTTTTATTGGAATAAACTAATATATTTGGCATGCATGCAATATCAAAACTACCCCAAAAGTCATATTTATTGGTAATATTTTCTGAAACTGTACATGACTTACAAGTGGCTCTGGATGCTATGTTTGATAACTGTACAAATTTAAGTTGAAAGTTAATTCCTCTAAACGGAAGTCGTCATATTAGAGAGCTTTAGGAAGCACAAAAACTTGGTTCGTAGTTCTTTTTCGTAGGAAAAGCCCCAGTCTACGTCAAAACTTTTGCGCTTCCGGAAGGTCACGACCTCCTCATTTGCATTATACAGAAAACTTCGCTGAGTGAAAATGCAGAATTTTCATCATTTTGACGAATCGTGATTTACATTTAAGTTTCTGGTATTTTTTGCATATATCGGATCAGTTGGAGGCAGAGGAGGAAGGGGGGGGGGGGGGGAATGTCTGTTTTAACCCGTGATAAATCAGATCTAAAGACTCGTGCGTTTTCGAGGAAAATAACCTCCGCAAATTAAAGAGTTACGATGGCATTTACCTCCCCTGGATAAGAACGAACACAATTTCGTCTGCAACTGAAGGCGCTGCTGTTTCAGAACCGCAGTCACGAAGAAAAGTTCATAAGGATTTTCCAATTGCATGAACGAGAAACGAAAGGGATCACTAAGAACCAAGTTTCGCTGGTCGATCTACAATTCGTAATCTCCATAATGATTATTATAATGATGTGAAACTTGATGTAGTATTTGATTTTCAATAACTTGGTATAACTAATAATTATAATGGTAATTCTAAACATGCCCCTCCCCCCTTCCATACCCTTCCATTTTTAAAAACTATAACCATGCTGTGAGAGTTATGTTTTCTTGGTTATGTAAAATGAAAACCATTATTATTGCCTATTGACATCCATCTTGACCTATTTAATAAGACCATTGTCCCAGTTTTATGTATGGTGCTGAAATATGGTATCCTGAGATGTCTGAACTTGCCACAAAACTACAACTTCATTTTTATAAACTTGTTTTGAATCTCGGTAAGTGATCTTTGGGGAAAACGGGCAAATACCTTTAGAAATTCAAGCGAAGTAAAGAATGTTATTTTTTTTTGTTTTAAATTAATAAATGTTGAGAATGAAAAGAAGCTCTCTAGTATTGTATAATTATACATTTTTGTACAATATTAAAGAGAATAATGAATATGCATAAACTTTTCTGGATTCAGAGCAACGGCGGTTAAATTACTTAGGTATTAGTGTACTATGGCACAATCAATGGATTTTTCATAATTATGTTGCCTTCTGATTTTTCCTTTAAGACTCTAATTAAATATAGGTAGAGTAACCAATTTATGCAGAAAGGAGTGGCTTGCCGAGCAAAATAGTAACGAAATGTATTATAATTATCGTGAGTTTAAAGATGAATTTTGTTTTGAAAAATACTTAATTATTTTGCTTTCGAACCTTGCATACTTTATAAACGGATTAGGAGACAAATTTCATAATTTGTTTTTTTTTCTTTTCTTTGTAAGGAAATTAATTAAACTTTATGTTGGGGAACATCCCAATGCACCCAAATTTAATTTAGACCCCACTGTAACAACAAGACAAATGACAGAGGTCTGAGACTCTTGGAGTTTGTCAGATACAACAATCTGATACTGGCAAACACGCTTGATCCCCACAAAAAATCCAGACGATGGACCTGACACAGTCCCAGCGGTGAGCAACACAACCAGTTTTACTACATCATGGTCAAGAAACGCTTCAGATCAAGCGTCAACATTGGCAGGAAACGCACTTTTCCAGAAGCAGACATCGGAAGTGACCCTGATCTCGTGATGATGTCTTTCCGGCTCCACCTGAAGAGAGTAAACACAGCAAAGTGCACCAGACTGATGTTCGACCTGGAAAAACTGCAAGACCCGGGGGCAAAAATATTCCAAAAACCACAATTGGAGGAAATTTTGCACCACTGCTCATTTCTGGAGAGGGTGAATTAGATGTCAACACCATGATCATCACCTTCAACTCAACTTTGACAGATGCCGCCACTGAGATCCTTGGCAAGCACCGCCCAAAGAAGAAACCGTTGATCACATCTGAACCTTTGGACCTGTGTGACCAACGAAGATAGATGAACAAGAAAAAGAAAACCTCACAGGGAGCTGATTCCTACCGAAAAATCAACAATGACATCCGAAAAGGCAGACACACAGCAAAAAAAATAGATAGAAGATCAATGCCAGAAAATAGAGAACAGTAGGAACAAGAACAACAGCAAGAAGGTCTACCAGAACGGCTGACAAGTGTTAAACAGCCCAAGATATCGACGATCCGATGCAAGTCTGGTATACGCCTTAAAGAAGAACAAGAAGTCAATTGGCCCCGACAGGAATTCCATTCCATTCCGGGATCGCACAAACAACTGCTGCTCTGACAAGGTTGAAGCCCCTTTGGATAGATAGGACCATCAGTCTACACCCCAAGGTAAGTTTGCTGCGCTTTCTTGTCATCTCCATCTTCCTATACGCTTGCCCGGTCACACTTGTGTTACTCTTATTAATTCTTTATGTATTTCCTTGCTTAATGGGTAATGCAAAATTTCACAAGGATAGCGCATGTTTAATTTCTTCTGCCAAAAAACTAATTACAAACACACATATACGCGCGCACACACGGTCTCACATACACACACCGACAATGACTGTTTTATGTATCTGACAAAGAAAAGTTCAATTTTAATGAGGCGGCGTGGTGTTTTGAAGTCTTGAATAAATGGACAGAGTACTGCTCTGACCTTTACAACCACACACCAAAAGGAGACCCATCAGTTCTAGCATGTCCCCAGAACAGAGAGGACAATTAAACCCTACCAATTCTTCGAGAAGATATTGAGGCAGCAGTGCAAACGCTGAAGTTGGGGAAGTCAGCGGGAGTGGACAACATACTGGCAAAATTGCTTCAAGCAAGAGGAAAAGCGATGATTAACCCCCATCACCATTATCTGTAACAAGATCTGGCAGAGTGGGTAGTGGCCTATACCATGGACACAGTCGCTTGTCATCACTCTTTCCAAAAAGGGTAACCTTCAAGAGTGTGAAAATTACCGCACCATCAGCCTCATCACCCATTCCAGCAAGGTCCTCCTGAAGAAAATACTCAACAGGTTGAAACCCCAAGCTGAACAAATATGAATTCATTATGTATTTCCTTGCGTATTGGCTAATGTAAAATTTCACAAGGATAGCGCATAATTATTTGAGTTCTTTTGCCAAATTTCATTAGCCGGGCTTACGAGGACCAATCAGAAGCGAGAGTGTAACGTCACGAGTTTAGAGGTCAACCTAAACTCCTCCCACAAGCATGATTACACGCAACAAAGGTTATCTGGTACACACGACTTGTGGAGCTAAAACAGTTGAATTCACTTGTTGCGTGTCGATTTAGTAAAGTTGTTTCATATTATAGTCAAATGGTGAAAGAGTAAATAATATCGTCATGAAAAAGTGCCTTGTTGTAATGAAATTACACATCTACACACGTTTATAAATTCGAACCGAACCTTTGATAAACCTGGCGCCACTACCTCCGACCAGGCGTAAAACGTAATCCAAATGTGACCCCCAAATTCAAAATTCCGGTCAGTAAAAAATCTCATAACCCAATGCATAAGCCGTAAAACGTAAGCCAAATGTGGCCACTACTTCACAGCAGACCTACAACGAAGCAGAAAAAGAGGTGGGAGGACAACATTCGAGAATGGACTGGCTTGACACTGAGCGAAGCCATGAGGGTTTCTGAGGACAGAGAAAGATGGAGTACGCTGGTTAAACGATGATCTGTGGTGCCCAAACGACCTGTGAGTTACTGGATAGAACAGGATATGATAGGATAGGACTGGAAGTAGGTAAAGTCCGTCTGCTACAGTAGCGTAAGAATTATCGGCGTGGCACGCTGTACGAAACGAGAGTACAGCGAACGACGGATTGGGGTTCAAAAGAAGCCTATTGTCTTTACACACTTCATTCAGCATCATCTGCTGACCAGATCTTCTGGCACTCACCTTTTTTTCTGGTAGACTCTTTATTTATTCCGTCTTCTCTTGTTTCTCTCTGTCGTCCATTCGTCTTTTCCTATTCAGTATTGGTGTTTCCCTCTTTGTCAATCTTTGTTGTTGTTTTTTTTTTTAATTTTTTTCTCACTTGCCATGGCTGACATCGCTTTTCTTTTATCCGTTTATATTTCGTTCATTACCTTTTATTTGCAAAACAACTTGCCTTCTCTCAAGCAAGCAAGCATTGCTATTATTTTTACTAGTACTAACAGACGATGAAGGTTTACATAGCGACATTACAGAGCGTACTGTAGAGCGTAACATCGATGGATACAGTTAAAACTGTAATTAGTGCTTTAGTGCTATGTGTATTAGTACTTACTATTGAACTTCCTCTACTAATTAGTTAAACATGATAGGGCTACAAAGATCGGTGTTGGTACTACCAGAGAGTACAATGTACACGTTATTCAGACAGTAATAGTGATGTATTATTTCTATTAAGCCGGCAAGAAATTCACATAGCTGGCTTCCTAATTAGTACAGGTTGAGGGGCTACTAATATTAATGTTGGTGCTAATGTTTTGGAATAGAGTAACTATCACATACAACGCGAAGTTCCAACAGTACATTAACAATACGTCATATACAACTGTTAAATGGTATTTTGGATTTGTCGCTTACCGCGGGGCTGTTTTCCCAAAAAGAAGAAGAAGAAGAGAAAGTGGACGGCTTTTGTTCGCTTCTCTGTTTCACGTTAATAAATGTGTTTTTTGCCATCAAAATGTCTGCTAAATTATACAATACTACGCGCTATTTTGCCCAGAAATAACAAATATGTATGATCATAAATATACTCATGTCTCTTCTCATCATCAACATAGTTACTGGTTGATTGTTTTGGATGTGGTGTGATCCATTGGGCCAAAATATCTAAAAGGCATTGTTCTAAAATACAACCGTCCCACTTAAGAGTCACACACCTAGACGTTCATTATATAGTTCAGTGCAATGGTGTAACTATCACGTTCCGACAAATTAATGGATATTATTTATTTTGTTTAACCTACTTCTCCGTGAACGACTAGTAATAATACAGGATGCTATCACGCGCTTTTTCTTCAATCAAACTCAAATCACGGCGATCTGAAGAAGACGAAATAGAAATACATTTTTATTTTTGAAATGTTAGATTGACTGCATCCAATACTGCTATTGAATCTAGCTGCTCTCCTATTATAGGAACGCAGTATACAGAAGCCTGGCGACTATTAGAGTGAAAATGTACATAGGGAAAACCGGTCTCTTTCGACAGTGAGCATCTCTAGCGGCCCTCAGAAGGGAGACAACTTAGGGATGGATTAGTTCGATTTGTCTCTATCTGTCTCCAGAGGCTACAAAAACTATCATATGTGCATTCGTCATGTCTAGAATGGATTACTGTAACGCACTGCTTGCAGGTCTTCCAAAATGTCAACTTGACCGACAACGCAGCACGCCTTATCACTCGTACATCTAGACGCGAGCACATCTCTCCCGTTCTTCCTTCTCTTCACTGGTTACAAGTATCAGATCGAATACAATACAAGCTCTCTTCTCTGACCCATTCTGCTGTTCACCTTTCTTTTCCACAATGCCTATCAGATCATCTCCATGTTCATACTCCAGCTCGTCATCTCCGCTCTTCGGCAGATACTCTTGTCTTGCAGACTCCTTCTTTCAAGAAAAGATCACCCACCGTCTGGAACATTCTACCTTAAATACCTGAGACAGTCTTCTTCATTTGAAATCTTTAAGTCGAGTCTTAAAACTAAAGGTTTCTCTTAAATCAGACATTGAGAGACATTTGCGTGTGTTGTGCGTGTATGTGCATGAATGCTTTGTAAAGCGCCATGAGCAATCTTCTCTTTGGGGAATTGAGTGCTGTATAAATTCTTCTTCTTCTTCTTCTTCTTCTTCTTCTTCTTCTTCTTCTTCTTCTTATTATTATTATTATTATTATTATTATTATTATTATTACTTCATCCTACCCATGCCCAGGGACTGAATAAATGTAGTTCGCTAGCAGCTGATATGCAGTGCTTCAGTCCACACTGAAAAACTCTGATACGGACTCCGATACTGAGAGTTGCAGACTTGTGTAAATAATTGAATACTGTTGAGAGCATTTCGTCATTTTTAATATTTTACTGCACGGTGGCTGCAGGGCAATACATTACGGTCATCAGAGCGAGTCGCTCACACATGGACAAACACAGGAGACAGATAAGGGACGCAGGGAAAGAAAAAAAAAAGAAAACTACCGAGAAGAGAAAAAAAAGGTGATAAAACCTGTTACCAGATAGAGCACTGAAGCTTGGCAACAAGAGAGGAGATCTGGGACTTCCACATTGCAAGTAATATTTATCATTTTTCACTCCCTATGGTCGCCTAAACTATTGGCCAATACAGCTGCCATAGCGTTCCACTCCACAAAACCTGTTGTGCTATCCGCACGTGTTTTATACCATGGGAAGCTGTACAATGGTCGTCATCGCCAAAATAACGATTAGTGTTACACATCCATATGACGGAAGCGGCAACGTAACGGCAGTGAGGCAATATGACATAAGGGTGCGATTTCGTTTTCACGGTGACCACCATACAATCAAAATAACGCCATCGGCGTAATACGGTACCCATAAGGCGTCTCGCTTCGCTGGCGGTCTCCTGTCGTTTCCGCCATGTAAATAGGTACTATAAGTGTGTGTGGGCGTGTGTGTGTGAGAGAGAGAGAGAGAGAGAGAGAGAGAGAGAATGAAAGAGAGAGAGGAGGAGGAGGAGGATGTAAATGCGTTTGTATTCTATTCACTGGAAAACAACATTTTTATCTCTTGAAACCTATCTGTATTCGGCCCAGTCCAGTTATCTCCCATTAGCGCTCTCCAGCGCGGAAGATTAAGAAGTGTCTTCGTTATTTTTCATTGGCTAACCACGAATGCTGTATCTGGGGAACGATTACAAAAAGTGAATACCACCATCAGAGCGCATTTGGATGTTTATCAAAAACAACGCAAAAGCCAATATCTCGCCCGTCATAGACTGAGCACATACACACATTAATATTCGATATTCCCAATCACCCAGCTGTACCTAACAGACCTCCCGGATTTCATGCATTGCGAAATACTTTCGTTTTTCATTGATTAAAAAAAAAGCAGAACTATTCAATTTGCAATAACATTTGCTTTGCGTTTTTTTGGTCTAAACTGGGTCGCCTTTGTAAGGAAAGTACGACAGCTACAGCACAGCGCCAACCAGGACATAGACAATAGCATGATACCCACTAACTCCATCTTATTTGAAACTGATGACGTTAACCATTAGATATTTGGAGAAAACCTATGCGTCTAACTGAAATCGCAAAATTACCAATGCTGCATGGCATGTTTGAGACAATAGGGAATTGAACCCACGACCTTTGGAACACGAGGTCAGTGCTTTACCGACTGAGCTCGCCCGTCCGAGTCCTGTTTAGATCTCTATTCGTATTGCCAAACCACTCTAACAGTCTTCTCAGCAGTAAACAACCGAACTCTCCACTATGGGGCCTCAATGATGAACAGTCTTAGGTGACAGGCCACAGTTCAGTAACAATGCTGGTTGTTGTCTTCCATTGTCATTGCCATTAGCGGTAGTCTTATCAGGATCATTTCTTCAGTGAGAAAAACAAAACTATTAGCAGGAAGAAAATCGAACTGTACTCTTAGTAGGGATAAAATACTGGTTGCAATCAGAGAGCTACGGCTTTAAAAAAATGATTACCTAGCGTAGTTTCCATTCCGATTTTTTTTAGTATTTGTTCTTTATCTTCTGTGCTTACAACCGCATATTACCGGCTTTCGTTTGGGTAAGAGTCCGCACTTGCGATCGGTTTAGTTCGGGCTAATAGTTCCAGTTGTTATATTACTCCATTCTAACTGCATAGACTGCACGAACGTCATTGTGTGTCTATGTAAGCCTATAATTGGATATGTGTATATAGTCAAACAACGAACATTCTTGTACAAGTATAGTTTATACCAGTTAGTAACGGTAACTTTTCCGTTGAAAGCATTGGGGATGGCTGTTTAGGAGTGGGGGAGGGGGCCGAATTTACTAGCTGCCGATGACATACCATTAAACACGAGAATTTAATAACTAAAATAGGTTGGATTGTACTAGAAAATACCCAGGAAGAAAAGACTCCTCCTCACTAAGTACTCACCAGAACCTCTCAGAAAAAGGCCAGGTAAAACAACAAGCATTGGTTGAACCAGTCGCGTCTTCCAATTATCATGATGTAGGTCAATATTCTAAGAAACGATGTTGTGTCATTAGCCCTTTTTTTAAGGAATGAACAAGCTGGGACAGGTGGACTGTATCTAATAACTCTTTAGCACAGAAGGAAAAATAGCATGCAGAAAATGCAAATCAGCGTTGACGACCAACAACGGGCAATGACCGCAAATGCATTCCCCCTATCTTATTGGTTCATATTAATATTCCCAACATCCCACTCTATCTTGTAGGCCCTAATTCGCTTCATTTAGACTTTACACCAACCTCTATAATTTCCCTTCCACAACTTTGTAACTAAGGTTCAATTGGCTTATTACAAAAAGATAGCTTCTTTCCCATTTTTGTTGCCAACCAGTCAAATTGTAGATTCTTTTCTCGCATGAAGACATTTTTCTGAGCACTTATTCAGGCGTCTTCCCATGCTTTGGAAAATCATTTACTTGATTTTCAGCAAGCCCAGCTGACACACTGACGAGCCGAGAACACAGCACAATGGCCACCTGTATCTATGGCATAAATCCACAAATGAGAACCATTGGCAGCACAAAAGGGGAGATAGATCTTTCTTGTCAAGTCAAGTCGAGTCAAGTCAAGTCAAAGGCGCTTTATTCCATAAAACCCCTTGGGGCACATGGATACAACGAAAATGAATAAAAATAAACATACTGTAGAATAACCATAAAAATCATAAAATGCAATATAAAATACATATGTACATATATTACAAAAATAAAAGTTATCTTTCACACTCGCGTTCTAAGAGACATAATAAACATTTACAAAATACACATTCATTATTATCACACAACACAAGCATACTACATACAACTTATGTCCACACAAGCTGATCACAAATCGCACGCACTCTCTCGCAAGATAGGGTGATAAAGAAGGGGAGAAGGGTGGGGGGGTACACACTGGTATTGAGTATTTATATTGTCATTATTGAAAAAAAAATCCCTATTATTACTATCATTAATATTACATTATATTACGTTCTAAAGCAATCCATTATTATTTTCATAAACCTAGCCAGTTTCAGCAGAATAGTCTTATTTTTCGTTGAAAATAAATTAGAAAATTTAATAGCAATGGGTCGCACATAGAAAAACCTTTTAAGCAGCCCTTTTCTATCATCGTCGAAATGTGGACATATAAAAATAAAATGAAATTCATCTCCTAACTCATTAAAAGTACATTTATTACAGATTATGTCACATCTCTGGATTCCAAGAAACCGTCCCCTTTGCACTGGTAGCTTATGGTTTAAGGTTCTAAATTTTATGACAACAGCAGCTAGGCTGGTGGGCAAAACTGTCAAATATTCTTCAAATTCAAAATGTTCTTTAAACATTCTATAATTATAATATAAATCATTTTTGTTAATTTCTGAGTGCCAGTTTTGTACATGTTGATCCTGCAGCCTTTTCTTTATCTCTTCTTTAAACCCTTCGGCAGAAAAATTCGAGCCTTGAGACTGATCATACCAAACATTTCCTAACCCTAGTTTTTCCAGAGAATTCCTGACATAGTCTAAATAATCATGTTTGTACAAGTTAAGTTCGTACAGCTTCAGCAGAAACCTGTAAACCACACAAGATAATTTAGTACTACTTCTGTCAAAAGCAAGCTTATACCAAAAATTTAACATACGGCATTTTGCTAAGATATCTATAGGGAACTGACCTACTTCTCCTAAAACCATACATGTCGGTGTACTTTTACCAAGCTTTAAGATAAACTTATAAAAACGTAGTTGCAATTTGTTTACCAGGTCAGTCATCTGAGGACAGCATACTTCCGAACCATACAATAATATATGTACAACAGTTTTATCAAAGAGTTCAATTTGCATGTCAATAGGTAAAGCCAATTTTCTAACTTTGCGGAGTAAAGCAAACATCGCCTTGGTGGCTCGGTCATATAGGTTTTTCTGAGCTGGCTTAAAGCTTCCATTGTAATTGATTTTTATTCCCAGATATTGAAAATCGTACGTAACCTCAATTTGCTCACCATTGTACATGAAAATTGGGACATTTCTTACTTTACCTCTGGAAAAAATCATAACCTTTGCTTTTGCTACATTAACTTTAAGTTTCCAGAGCTGACAATAATCATACATTGAATCAAGCGCTGTCTGTAAAGCATCAGGCGATTCAGCAAAAATAACAGTATCGTCTGCATATAATAAAATAAATAACTTGTACAAAATATTAATATCTATTTGACCTAATTGTGCCTCCCGTGATGCTAAATTCAAAGTTTCAAGTTTGGATCCAGAGTTACCAATAAAAGATTTTAAATCATTCAAATACACTGAGAACAACAAAGGTAATAGATTTTCTTCCTGACGGACCCCGGTAAAACAACCAAAATAATCAGAAACTTGGGAGTTACACTTTACACATGATTTTGCTTTACTGTACATATCTTGGATAACAATTAACAACCTTCCTTTTACACCAGAGTTTAACAGTTTCTGCCAAAGCATAGCTCGACTGACAAGATCAAAAGCCTTTTCATAATCAACAAAAACAGAATACAATCTTTTTCTTTTAAACAGAAAGAAATCAATAATAGCTTGTAACGTAAAAATATGGTCCATCACGCTATGTCCTGATGTAAACCCTGCTTGTTCACTCCCTATTGTATGTCTTAAATTAAAAAAGGTAGTCAACCTATTATTAAGTAAACTAGAAAAAAATTTACTGAAACAACTCAAGATTGTAATACCTCTATAATTGTTTGGATCGCCGTCATCACCTTTGTTCTTGAAAAGCGGTTTAATTACACCTATTGTCCATTCTTCTGGCACCTTACCAGACACTAAAATTAAGTTAAAGAATTTAGTGAATAGAGGAAGAAGTCTAGTTGAAGCAGCCTTTAATAATTCATTAGTTAAACTATCTAATCCACATGCTTTATTATTATGTAGACCTTTAAGTACATATTTTACTTCCTCTTCAGTAAAACGGCCATTTAAATAAGGGTCATTGTATTCAGGCTGATCATCTAACTCATTAGGAGGAGAGTGGTCAGGGCCATCATTATTAACATCAACTGGGTCACTACGCTTTTGAAAATGTTGTAGAAAAACCTCGCAGGAGATTTTAGGAGTTACTTCCGCCTTTTCACTAACACATCCGTTGATGATTTTCCAAAATACCTTAGGATCAGAACTCTTTAAATTACGGATTTTCTTTATAAATTTAGTCTTATATTTCTTGAAGGATAATCGAAGTTGTTTTTTGTATTCTCTACTAGCTTTTTTTGTTGCTCTTTATAATAGTTTGACCTAAATCTTCTCGTTAATGTTTTAGCTTTGAACAATTCTTTTCTTCTTTTCTCACACTGTGCATCGAACCAAGGGAAATTCTCATTACTTCGATTTGTACTCTTATGTGTGGGCGTTGTCCTAAACAAACCTATTTCTGACGCAGGGTTTTTGATAATATTTCCTAACTGAGTACATATCAAGTCTATTGTGGCTTGAGGGGCCTCGTCTCCACTGGCAACTAATTCCTTTAAACGTTTATGTAATGCATTGATTTCCTGCTCATAGTCATTCAATTTATCACAATATTTACTATGACTATCGTTAAACCACTTAGGCCTAGAACAAAAACTACGGTTATTAATAGGAACATGATTTTCCCGATTATTATTACCAGAAGGCTGCATATTATAGTGAGCGTTATTTACATCGGCCTTCTTGAGTACGTTCAATGCAAGATCAACAGAAATCGGACAGTGGATATCAGAACACAGATCATTAAATTCGTGTACATGAAAATCGGCAACAATATCAAACAAAGATAAAGATACAATAACATAGTCAACCACGCTGCATTCTTTAGATGTAAAATGTCCACTGTTACCCGGGTGCCCACGGCGACCGTTTACAATACAGACTTACATTGTTTTACAAAAGTCAATTAAAGATAAACCAAGACTATTGGTCATATTATCATCAGAACAGCGATCAGGCAAAATAAAATTATTCTCATACGCTTCAAAGGTTTCATTTTCATTAGTTGCATCAAAATCCCAATCCCTAAAGTTTGCCGTTCTGGCATTAAAGTCTCATGTTTCATTGACCGGAGCACAGCATCTAATATGGATGATATCCAGCCTGCTATCAATAAACTCCAGTCATTTTTCTTTAGGTGAGACACTTTCATCCCTTGTGTTCTACACGAGCTTTTGGTCTTCCTATACAGATCACCTGTCTCCTATACCACGTCATTAAACTTCTACAGGACTTCCATGGTTACACTGAAGCGTTTTAATAATAATAAATAAGAAATTGGATATTAGTATTGCGCGGTATCTCGTCTGTTTTTGCACGCAAGCTCACCGCGCTTCACACACACACACACACACGCACACACACACACACACACAATTATTTCAGAAAACCTCTAGAGCCTAAAACACAATACCCAGTACACGTGTTTAAAAGGCACACAGAGTTAAAATATAGGACCAATATTTACAGCAAAAACAGACTCAAGAACATAATTATTTACATACATGCATAAAGATCGCAAAAGATTCAAAAACATACAGATGCAATAAGCCAGTGTTCCCTCCACACACAAAAAATGAGAGTCCTTGGGACTCCCAGGTATAAAATTTTAAGAGTCCTTGTGCAAATTTTGAGAGTCCCCAAATTGGAAAAAGAACTGTAAAAACAAGTCCAAGCCTCACTTTTTTCTTTTTTTTACTCTGTTAAAGCGTCACATTAGTTATCATAATCATATAAAACCAAAAAATTAAAACATGTTCTTTGGACGCTTTACTTCAGATGAGTTTCATCAAGTATCCTTGCTTTGGAGTTCCGTATTTTCGATAATGACAGGATCTGTACTTGATGTTGCTGTGGATGAACGGGTTTTGGGCCCAGTCAACCAAGTCAGAAGTGACATGATCGTGTATGATAGAATCAAAGAATGGATTCGCGAAGATTTCTTCTGTTCAGTGAATGGATTGCTTGGAGGAAGTTTACAATGCGCGCGCCGCACGATTTTTAAGGACGACAACTCCCGACACAAATCTTTAATCGTCTGCATTGGCAGTCTCAGTTGGGTTCTTATTCTGATTGTGCCGTGAATTAGTTCGCCACTCGTTGGTCGTAATTTTGACTTCAGCGATTCGAAAAAAAATGTGTGCGTCCACAGGACGCGCACATGCAAATTTTTCTGCGTCATTTTTCATATTTTGTGCGTAATTGACGCACTACTGTGCGTAATCGGGAACACTGATAAGCACATTAAATAACAATGGTAATACCAACAGGCAAAACAATTAAACACACTATTAAAAAATAAAACCGCAAGATCCCGGAAACAAACAAATGGGTTCAAGCGCCAAGAGAGTGACGAAACAGAACAACGGGATCATTCATCGCAAACTAACAAATTTATGAAAAGAAAGACAGACGCAGAGAAAAGCATACCCAAACACGCAACCAAACAACGGGCAATGAACACACGGGCATTCCAAAAGTGAGATCATGATGATATTGGGATGATGAATCAAAGTACTTAAGTTTTCCGAGATTTTTTAAAAGAAGAGTTCGTTGTTGCATATTTGAGTTGTGATAGAGAGTTCAACATCAGCACTGAATGAAAAGGATCTTTTACCACACTCTTTTCGTGAGCACACGTGGAATTCTGATACTTCTGTCAGAAAAAAACGGAGTTGTCTCTGGGTTGTAAACAGTTATGTAGACATGGAGAAGAGTCAGAGAACAAGTTGTACACCAATGTTGAGAGCTTGTAATCAATACAAGCTTGCATGGGCAGCCAAGAGATTTGAGAAGTTTGAGTGATCGCGTTTCCGAGCTCTGAGAACATGACCTGAAGCAGAGTTCTGGATTTTTTGCAATTTTTCAATAAGAACGAGAGGTGAGCCAGCAAGGAGAGAGTTACAGTAATCAAGTTTGGAGAGAACGAAAGCGCAGACGAGAATTTTTGTTGTATCAGTAGAGAGGTAGTGACGGATGGGACCGATTCTATTAATTTCAAAGTATGCGCTTCTACAAATATTAGATATATGCTGGTCAAGTGAAATGTCGGCAGAGATGGTGTTACACTCGTTTGATGTTGGTGTTTTATCAGTAGTTGATTCAGCCCCAATGATGAAGTACTGGTGAGTGTAGCTCAGATTCGTTTATCCACGCAACCCGTTCAATCAGCATACAAGTCACAGAGTCGACGTATGAAGTTTTCCACTTTTATTCAGCACCCATCAACAACTGCATACAATCGCCTTTCCACACTTTTACAACAACACTCTCCTTTTTACTTTCCAGCTCACTATCAATAGCACACTATCAACAACACTCTCATTTTTAAACAGTGCGGCACATATATAGTCTCTTCATACTCCCGAACAATTTAGAACATGGTAGAATGACACAATACCACCAATCAAACTAAAGATCGTCATCACTGACTTACGTCATACATCTTTCTAAACATTCCAGGAATGTTCTCAAACTTCGACATTTATCAGGAAGTTTCTATCAACAGTAAACACGCGAATCTAGAGAATTCTCTAATAATATCGATTAACAAAAATTACCAACGTTATACAAAGCTTCTTCTAACAACAACGCAAACTCAAATCAAAGGTAAATACACTCTATTATTGAATACTTTGCAAATCGAAACGATCAGATCTATCGCGTGCGCTTCAGACATACTATCCTTCGCGTTTCAACGTAACAGATGGTAAATCCAAAGTAACGAGCGTGACGTGAGAAAGGTATGGTTGATGTTCCTATTTCAACAGACTGCGGCAAAGCAACTGAGGACCTATCTGTTTTCTTCCTAAAGAGGAGTGATTCAGTTTTGTCATCGTTAAGCTTCAGTCGGTTGTCTGACATCCAGTACTTAACCTCTGAAATAAATGTCTGCCTGCTCTGGACAGAGGCGTGTGCCTGAGAGGGTTCAGAAGATTTATAGAGTTGACTATCTTCAGCAAAAGACTGGTTCTGGACTGAGTGGGACTTTATCAAATTTGAAAGCGGCTGAGTGTGAACAACTGACCTCGTCACCGGCAGTGGACGGCACCGGGAGCCGATCAAACTCAGCTCGTTGATAACAAAGTAACAAAAAACATCCGGAAGCTGAGATACGCCGGGTACGCGGAAGGCAGTGGCGAACACCTAACACGGCCACACAGGCGTCCACACACGTTAAACAACTGCATGTAGGTTTGGCTCTGGCACATCTGCGGGCGGATAAAAGCAGTTTTCATTCAAGTCTCTGTCTGTCTGTCTGTCTGTCTGTCTGCCTGTATGTCTCTCTCTCTCTCTTTCCCCTCTCGCTCGATGGTGTGTGTGCTTGTGTGTGTCCCCTCAACCTCTTTGTCATTAATAATAATAATAATAATAATAATAATAATAATAATAATAATAATAAGAAGAAGAAGAAGAAGAAGAAGAAGAAGAAGAAGAAACACGAGAGCGCGCGCGCTCACACATACCCACACACACACACACACACACACACACACACACACATATTGACAATTATTCAGAAGTTTCGACAACAGCATTATTAACATACTACACTCGCCTTCTGATCATTATCGATGTAAACTTTGAAACCCGCAGGCGATGAAAAAACGAACTCGCCAATGCCACACAAACAACCACCCCATAGAGCCTATCGTGAACTTACACCCTAAAACACAATTTTTCCTTTGACTTCAATCATCAGGCAATCTATTCTAAATTTATCTACCACTTTTTTAATATTGAAACTCATTCACCTTTAAATACTACACACACATACTCTCATTCACAGACAACCACACACACACACAACACAACTCCAAAAACTAGCTACAAATATTGTTTTTACAGAATGAGATAGTTCAGTCTGTGGATGTTTATCAGCGGGTGCGTGTCGCGCGCGCGTTAGAGTG
This sequence comes from Oncomelania hupensis, assembly GCA_036898135.1. Classification (NCBI taxonomy): domain Eukaryota; kingdom Metazoa; phylum Mollusca; class Gastropoda; order Littorinimorpha; family Pomatiopsidae; genus Oncomelania; species Oncomelania hupensis. The sequence continues at coordinate 37,964,496 of CM072513.1, forward strand.
TGAGTACATGTGGGTCGAGATACATCGTTCGGTGAATTTACTATTTTTGCCTAAAGTAATTACAATAACAAAAACAAAAACAAAACAAAAACAAAAAAGAAGAAAGAAATCAATTCTCCATAACAGTTTAAAACTACGACAGAATCCATTCCAAGAGCTGGCATAAAATTAATGACGTACATGAAGTTAACTTTTCACAGAACAGAAAGAGGCGCCTAATTTGACATCAGTGTTCAGCTAACAGTATAAATGAATATTAGTATACTTGGCACATCCAGCAAATTCATTCAAAGAGCATGCTGTGTGCTGCGTACAATCAGAATAGACTACGTATAATGTGTGTGATTATATATGAAATTATAAATATAAACTTTTCAACTTCCTTTTTTGATACGGGCTACTCTGCTAAAAATCTTTGTAAAAAACAAATCCTAGGTTTGAGATGGACAGATTGTTTAAGTAACCACTATATTTTTCAGTCTATTTCAGTGAGGACTGGAGCACGTTGGAATGATTACCCTCTTGTGGCATCGTCATAACAAATTAGCGGAATAATCTAGGCCTATTTAGAAAAATGGTTTAAATCTAAATTCATTTTTCCATAATTAACTTTTTTTTTAAAAACATTTCCCGCGATCTCTATAACAAGCTGGTAGGTTTGACATCTTGCTTTCTTCATCGTCATGTATTATAAATAAGCAGTAAATACTATAATTTTTAGACAATTATGTTGTTATATTTTGTTTTTTGACTTTAATTCATATTGTTTTAATTATCTTAATTTTATGTTAATTTGTTTATTTGTTAATATGTTGTCCAAAATCACAGATGTGAATAGACGTTAAAGTAAATACTTAACAATTAATAAATAAAGAAAAATTAGCATAACGTTATAGAACTCAAAGCCTTTCTCCCTTTACACACGCCAGTCAAGCGCATCAGGTTGTTCTTCTTGTTGTTAAACATTCTTCTTCTTCTTCTTCTGCTCCTCCTCCTCCTCTCCTTCCTTCAAAAGACTGAAGATCGTTAATCACAACAAAGAAGAAAAAGATTGGTCTATTGTTTGTGTGCAACTAGTCAATACCTATGTTACAGTAGCTCGCTCAACGTGATACAAATAAAATTCTTTCTTCGCTATAAATGCATCTATGAATGCGCGATCGGGACCGCATTATAATATAAACCGATGACATTCACGTTATGTTGATATATACAGGGTGCTGGCCTTCCAAAACACAAAGTGGTAATTGCACTCCTACCTTAATGTAAACCTTTAAGCTCCAGATACGAGCGCCTGTGAACCGGCCGCACTGGAAATTGCTGAAAGTACTGGACCTGCGCTAAAGGCGTACTCAGACATATTGATTAATAAGGGACTGAAATGTCTTTCCACCAAAGACTATACATACATAAGCTCTTTGTTTCCACTGAAAACAAATGGTGTGTGTCACGGTGAACTTCCTAATCAGCATAGAACACTCACCTATGTTGTGGATAGAGAGGGACAAGTGTCAATATTAACTATTTTCTTCTTTCTCCAAAACCTCCCTATCTTTCTCTCTCTCTCTGTCTCTCTCTCTCTCTCTCTCTCTTTTTTTTTTTTCTTTCTCTCACAAACAACTCTATCAATGTTTTATCTGTTGCTCCCCATTACCCTTTCCGACACCACCAACATTCTCGGACATTCACACATACACGACAACATGAGCAACAACAACAACCATCTGAGGTCCAGAAAAGCCTTACACGATGACGCACTGCCTTAATTACCACGCATATCAACTCCCAAACAAAATGTGTGCCCCAGGTTTTAGGACTGACCCGAGCAGCGGTATGAGCAGACAACAAAACAAAGGCATTAGTAGTGATTCCTTCAAGTTTATGTTCATTTGCAAATTGAGCATCTCCAGCTCGTCAGGACATGCTGTGATAATTATAAGAACGGCCAATCAGGCCTGCAGCGACTAACTGGTAACATGAATGTGATTGATACACCAGGCCAAGTGTGGAGAAGAGATAGAGTGCGCTTATTTGCTATTTCTGCGGGCTAAGCCGCCACGTGATCAAACCACATCAACTATCAAGTGCGTAGCGGGTCATCAAAATGGACGACGTGTTCTTTCTATGAAGAGTTAAAATGTTACACATCCGACAGCTGCTGATTGGTTGCACTTCCCCGGCGCCATCTTGCCCGCTTGGAGCCGAACAGAAAAGCTCGGGCAAGTATAAACAAAGAATCATTACAGTAGCTAAACAAGAAAACCCCCGGCACCCCAACGGGGGGAGGGCATTGGTGGAGGTAATCTTAGCTCAGCAAATCGCCTCCAACTGCACGATTTCTGAATCTCACAGAGCTTTGTTTGATGGAGATGAATTTTATGGTAATGGATAAACAAAATGGCAAGCCATTGAAATGTATTTCCAGACATTCGCTAACATTGCTGTTTTTTTCGTGGGGGTGCCGGGGTTTCAGTATAAATAGTATCCCCGCTTTCTGGAAATTTAGTCCTTTAAATTCCGAATTCCCAATGGCGCTGTCTTTCTCCTTTCTTCTTTCTCATTCCTACTCTGTTCTATCAATCTATTATACTATCTTCTTCTTGGCTAGACCAGTCATCTACCTTTTTTCTTCAAAACTCTTCCGGGACAAAACTCCTCATTTGTGTGTGAGGTCTGTTGGATCAGCTTGGGAATATTGGACGCTTTCTGCCAGACGGTCACTGGAGCTTTCTATGATGTTATTATTTGGCAATGTAGGCATTTTTTATGTATGTGTTTTGTTGATATTTTATAATGATGTTTATATTCTATTTTGTTTTTGTTAACGGGGGTTCGATAAATTAGAGTATAGCCTCAGAGTCCCCTGCGTGGGGTGTCTTTATTGTAAAGGGATCGGCTGATGGAGTGCCTTCAGTGCTACTATTTGGGTTGTTTTGGCAGATCTTTTAGGCGGATCAGGGGCGAGTCCTCTTTCAGCGAAGTCGTGGATTGATTTTGTGGTCCTGATTCGGCCCTGTGCAGTCCGCTGGACCCTGTAAACAACGAATAACTAACAAACTAACCAGTGCCCTTACATACTTAGCCTACTATAATGACTCTGGTCGTGACTGACGCTGTTGACAGCCTTAGCACAAATATCGCTAGCCACCACGAGAGAAGTGAGGTAAGAAAATTATTCTAAAAATCATTATGCAGATATTGGAATACGTTTGTACTACATTATCGTACGGATGGCAAACAATACCATTGCAACTATTTTGTGGCAGGTCGGGGGAGAGGGTGGGGGGGATACTTAAAGTAAAATTTGCCTAACACAGACGTTGATAATAAAATGAATTGAATATGACGAATATGATGATTAACCACCAACTCAGAATAGAACATGCAGTTAACCGCCTCTCTCTCTCTCTCTCTCTCTCTCTCTCTCTCTCTCTCTCTCTCTCTCCCCATCCCCGTCCCCTCCTCTCCTCCCACTCTCTGCCGCTTCCTGATGTTGCTTTGTGCAGCTGTATGTCCGTGTGTTCATCGGGGATAAACTATATAAATTATTCAATGTGTGTGATAAAATCGTATAAATGCGCTCCATCACTATTCTGTGTGCGAGTGGGTGTGGGTGAATGGCTGTGTTTTGGGGGTGTGTAGTAAAAAAAAAAGCACTGGTAGCCTTGTCATACAGGCTTTTGATGACTTCAGTAATGTTAGGGCTGATGTTGTACACTCTGGTGGTTGCCTACAGAGCTGCATGCCAGACTCGGTCAAACGCTTTTTTGAAGTCTACAAACACATGATATAGATGTTGTTGGTGCTGTATGTATTTCTCATAGATTATTCTGAGGTTGAAAATCTGTTCAGTGGCACACACCCCTCCCCTGAATCCTGCTTGTTCTTCAGCTATGATTTGTTCAGCTTGGGGTTTCAACCTGTTGAGTATTATTTGCAGGAGGACCTTGCTAGGATGGCTGATGAGGCTGGTTGTGCGGTAATTTTCACACTCCTGAAGGCTACCCTTTTTGGAAAGAGTGATGACAAACGACTGGGTCCATGGTGTAGCCCACTCCCCACTCTGCCAGTTCTCGTTACAGATAATGGTGAGGGCTTTTACTGCCTAAATACGTATGATTTTGGCAGATGAAAATAAAATTACTACTACTGCTGCTGCTGCTGCTGCTACTGCTTCTACTACTACTACTACTACTACTACTACTACTACAACTACTACTACTACTACTACTACTACTACTACTACTACTAGCGCGCAACCACGCCACCAGAAAATACTCCTGGGCTTTTGGGGCAAGTTACTACGATGCCAAGAGACGAGTGTCGATATTCTATATCTTCCAATGATGATGATGATGAGGATGAGAAGACTGCTGCTGCTGCTGCTGCTAGTGATGATGATGATAATGATGATGATAATGATGGTGATAAGGATGATGATGATGATGATGATGATGATGATGATGATGATGATGATGATGATGATCATGATGATGATGATCATGATGATGATGATGATGATCATGACCATGATGATGATGGGGAGAACTGAGAAACAAAAACAGGAGTAACAGACATCCACATAACATCCTTATAATATTATGCATCGAATCAGTATTTACATCGGTCTAACCTGTTGTCAGTTTTCTCATTAGGCATACAACATATGCGCGGCAATGCTGTTAGAAAAACATATGTAAATAACTTACCAGTAAAGTGTTTTACAAGAGAGGAAGGACGTCTGACGTGAGACCGAACGCAGGCACGAAACAGCTGTTTAATAAGGATTGTCATTCAAGTAGGCTACGTCTGAGGTCGAGATCAACACTGCGCAAGCCCCTCTGCAATGTCTCATTCACGCTAATAAATAGGATTACGTGAAAAGATTTTTGTGCGTTTCCAATTTCCGAAATTTCAATCTAAACTTCGTATCCGTATGCCATATACACTAGGCGATTTGCCGCCATTAAAATACGTAAACTGGCGCGGAAAAAAACACTCGAGATATATGTAGCATACTCGTACCGTGGTTCAGCGCAATTATAGTATCAGCGGCTCTCCTGTGGCTTAAAAAAAAAATTAAGCGCGTTGGATCACGGCCTGTTGTATTGTTTGACGAGCAAAGAATGCGCAGTATGAAACTCGCGATGTGAAGTTATAAAGGGACTGGATGTCTTTTCAAGATGCGTACACGCTTATTTGCGAGCTTTCACCTCAATAATGTGGTTTTATAAATGTGTGCTATTTTGTGTAAAATTTGAAATATATAAAGACCTCAGACTCTCTTTAATTGACATGCTTACCTACGCTTTAGATCTTTTTGTCCCAGCTGCCGACGCTATGCAAATGTAGACATGCTACAGAATATTGTAGACGACAAACAGTATTTATGCCAAAATTGCCCTTTCCAATTTTATACTCTTAAAAGGATCAAGATTTTTACGCTATTATTATTATTATTATTATTATTATTATTATTATTATTATTATTATTATTATTATTATTATTATTATTATTAGTGTGTGTGTATGTGCGCGTGTTATGTGTGTGTGTGCGTGTGTGTACGTGTGGTAGAGCTTTTGGCTTGCGGATCTGAAGGTCCCGGGTTCGAGCCCAGGCCGGAGCATTGTGTTGTGTTCTTGGGAAACACACTGTACTCCCGTTTCCTACTCCTTCGGATGAGAGTATAAACCGAGGTCTAGTCTGTGTCCATACATTCCATCATAATAGACTTTAAAGATCCTGACGATCATGTCCTAGACGGGTGAGTGCCGGTGACAAGAACACACCCAGCATGCACCTAGGTCCTTCTCCCCCAGCCCTGGCTGCCCACGATTATGCTCAGTTGTCTGGAGGGTTATTACGATGCGCCCAAAGGCTGCAAGTTGGCGCCTCGGGCGACTTGAGTTAGATCATGTATCGGCCAACGCCTTGAGTCGCCAAGTGCGGCGAGATATGTGCGCTATAAAAATCCTCGATAATAAAAATAAATAATAATTCCTCTGTCTGTCTCAGTCTCTCTGTCTCTCTCTCTGTCTCTCCCTCTCTCTTTTTTTTTTCTCTCTCTCTCTCAGTGAGAGTGTGTGCGTGTGTGTGTGTCTTTGTGTGCGTGTGCATGCCGCCGTGTTATTACGATCTTCATCATCATCATCATCATCATCATCATCATCATCATCATCATCATCATCATCATCATCATCATCATCATCATCATCATCATCGTCATCTTCATCGTCATCATCAAGGCCGTAGAAGTAGTAGGAGTCATCGTCATCGTACCTTAATAGGCAGGCTACCATTACGAAATGGAGGGGAAATCGAACTTCATATTCAATTTCGATATCAATAGAATACCATTAGGTAGGCATATTACGTGAGACGACCGCCAGCTGTGCTTAGGAAATGACTATGGCGGGGGAAGTATAATATTTTGGGAAAACCCAAAGGGGATCTACTCGTACTCAACCCTTACCAACGAATTCGGTTAGTCCCCCTTACTAAAGATATTCCATCGATCTTTGAAAACCAGAATAACTCGCACTCGCGCCATAGGCTAAGTATCCATGGCATGGGAGAACTGTAGAAGGTGTGTCTGGGAGGTTGGGGAGGGTGAGAGGGGAGGGTCAAGGCAAGTCACGTCAAATAATTTTATTTGCAAGATAAGATATATATTGCTGTCAGCAAAACGGACCATTCTGCTCCTAAAGCGCCTAATAATTCATCTGCCAAATGGATGCTGGATGAAACCAAAGACTAGAGGTAAAACTCCTATATAACGCTTACAAACCACTTTTATGGCTTACCTCCCTTGCAAATGGGTTGATCTCTGTAGCAGACGCTAATAGAGAACAATAGATCTGTTACTCTCCGATAGCATTTGTGTCGCCCAAAACTGCTTACTTTTTGGATATCTCTATCTCTATATCTCTATCTATATCTATATATAGCGTTAGTGTTTATGTATTGATTCATTAATTGTTTGTGCTGGTGTTCTTAAACAAGAATTGTATTACTATTATTAATTGTTGTAATTTGTTTCATGGATGTGTAAGACCCAGTCTATGCATGTGAATGAACTCATATGTCTGCACTTTTGTAATGCTACTGCACAGTAGGCCTATGGAACGATGGTCAATAATAAGTCTAATTATGTTCAATGATTACTGGTGGTTCGTGCAGATGTGTAGTTTATTATTTCTATTTTAAAAAAAATATATTTTTTAAAGAGCAAAACCAAACTAAATTTTGCTCTAAGCTTTCACAGGCACACACACACAAGAATAAATATTAAAACAATATTAAATCATTTTGAGAAAAAAAAACACGTTGAACATCATAAGAAATATTTTTTTAAAGTATGTATAAAATTCACATCCACACACACACACACACACAAACGCACACACACACACACATTGTTGTAGAAACGACGTTGTGATGACTGTCGTGAAACTCTACATACATTATTTTGACATACTTACTATCATTTTGACATTATTTTGACATTTTGCTATTTTTTGAAGCTATCCCTAACCCTAACCCTTAACGTAACCCTAAGCCTAACACAGCCCTAACCCTAACGGAACACTATTTTGACGTCAAAATAACGGGGCCGTCAAAAGAAAGTACGTAGAGTTTCAAGTGAATGTCAGAGTAACGTCGTTTCTACCTAGCCACACACACACAAACACACAAAGTTCGCGAAATGCTCATTCTCCATCTATATATATAAATTGCTTAGCCGGAAGTCCTTCTTCGCCTCTACTATAAAGTTTGTCCGGTATGGACGCTGATCTGGGCAGGTGCTGGGCGCTACGGATCGGCCAGCTGTGTGCTGAAAACCAGCGAAATCGTTATAGCCGACATTTCCTTACCGAACGTTTAACCGTTTGTGAGATAAATAAATAAACGAAATGTCCACAAACTGCAATAGCCTCATTCCGCGCGCTTCCATTAAAAATCAAGTTGAGGTTTCAGCATGTTTTCCCATATAGACCAAAAAATTGATGGTCTTTCTACGAAGCGTTGGTGTCTTACTTAGTAAAACATTTGCCTACCGTCCAGGGCGACCCAAGTTCAAATCTCAAGCGGGCCTTTTTTTTTAACACTACACTATGGATATTTTTCTGTTTAATTTAGGCTTTTTACCTTTAATTTATTATTATTATTATTATTATTATTATTATTATTATTATTATTATTATTATTATTATTTATAAACTAATAATAATAATTATTATTATTATTATAATTATTATTATATCTTATATCAAATTTTCTTTTAAAACCTTGGTGTTTTTTTATTATTTCTATTTGTATTATTCTATATTCATTATTATTATTATTATTATTATTATTATTATTATTATTATTATTATTATTATTATTATTATTATTATTTATAAACTATTAATAATAATAATTATTATTATAATAACAATTATAATATCTTATATAAAATTTTATTTTAAAACCTTGGTGTTTTTTCTGATTTCTATTTGTATTATTCTATATTCAATATTATTATTATTATTATTATTATTATTATTATTATTATTATTATTATTATTACCAAGGATCGGGATGGGGTGGTACGTGTAGGTAAAAGGGGGCTACGGGTAGGTTTAAAGGGGCATGGGTAGGCATAACGGGGATACGGGTATATATAAGGGGGTATGGTGATGGTCGATTCCTTTCATCCATACCTGCGAAACGATCAACGGGGAAGTATCAAGTAGGGTACAGTTAAGAACCAAGGGGGTATGGAAGATATCAAGGGGGTATGGGGAGGTATCAAGTGGGTTCGGGGAGGTATCAAGGGGATATGATGAGGCATCATGGGGGGGAGACGGGGTGATATCAGGGGGGGGGGGGTATGGTGAGGTATCAAGGAGGATATGGGGATGTATCATCGTCCAAATGAAACTCGCAGACAAAAGTTCTCTCTGTCTACATTTTAAACAGCATCATGTGTACCCTGGCTTGCCAGGGTACAAAAACCACTAGTAAATAATAATATCCCAAAACGGTATTTAAAAAATAGCGTTAGGTTCCTTCCTTACGCTGTTGCCCTCATCCTGTTTCGTTTCTTTTCACATCACCGCGTTCAACTTCTCAACGTTTACTGCGTTCGACTAGTGGAAAGTAAGCTTACAGATCGAACGACAAGGGTCAAAACCAACAGAGATTAGATCAGAACAACTCATTATAGCTTCACAACTAACTATTTTATATTAACTAGCAACGAAAGTTTCGACTTCCTTTCGATGCATCAAGTACAAGCATATTATGGTCAATATCACGTATCTGTAAAGAAAAAGAACAAAAAATATATAGACTGTTTCTGAATAATAATTGATGTGCTTCATGCACTAGATGATTCACTAACTATAGATCTATAGTGAACACGGAATAATACATACTATTGGGTCCATGGTGTAAGCCACTCCCCACTCTACACGCGAATGGGACTATGGTGTAAGTCCCTATCCACTCAGCCAGATCTTGTTACAGATAATGGTGAGGGCGTCAATCATCGCCTCTCCTCCTGCTTGAAGCAAATCTGCCGGTATGTTGTCCACTCCCGCTGATTTCCCCTTCTTCAGCGATTGCACTGCTGCCTCAACTTCTCGGAGAATTGAGAGGATTTCTTCTTTTTCTGTGTTCTGGAACTGATGGGTATCCGTTTGGTGTGTGATTGTAAAAGTCAGAGCAGTACTCTGTCCATTTATTCAAAACTTCTTGTTCTTCTGTAAGGCAGAAGTCAGACTTGCTTTGGATCATGGAGACCTTTGGGCTGTTTAACACTTGTCAGCCGCTTCCCAGTCTGGTAGGCCTTCTTGCTATTGTTCTTGTTCAGACTGTTCTTTATTTCCTGGCATTTATCTTTTATCCAGTTCTCCTTTAATATGCGCATGCCTTTTCGGATGTCACTGTTGATTTTTTGGTAGGCAACAGCAACCTGTGAGGTGCTCTTTTTCTTTTTCATCTCTATTTGTCACACAGGTCCAACAGTTCAAGGTGTGATCCATGGCTTCTCATTTGGGCAGTGCTTGCCAAGAATCTCAGTGGCAGCATCTGTCACAGATTAGTTGAAGGTGGTAGTCATGGTATTGACACCTAGTTCACCATCTCCCAAAATGAGCAATGGTGCAAATTCTATCCTATTGTGGCTTGGAATATTTCTGCCGCCTTCGGGTCTTGCAATTTGTCCAGATCGAACTTCATGCTGCTGGTGCACTTTGCTTTGTTTAATCTCTTCAAGTGGAGATGGAAAGACATCATCACCTGATAGTGGCCACGTCCGATGTCTGTTCCTGGAAAATGGCGTGTTCTGCCAGTGTTGACGCTTGACCTGAAGTGTTTCTTAAACATGATGTAGTCAATCTGGTTGTGATGCTCCCAGGTGGGATTGTGCCAGGTCCATCGTCTGGATTTTTTGTGGGAACCAAGCGTGTAAACAGGTATCAGATTGTTGTATCTGGCAAACTCCAAAAGTCTCAGACCTCTATCACTTGTCTCGTTGTTGCAGTGGGTCAGCTTGTATCTCCCCAGTTATGTAACGCATCTTTGCATTCCAGTCACCTTGCACTATGACTATTTCCTACCTCGGCACTTGGTCAAGGACAGCCTGCAGATGGTCATAGAAATCCCCGACTTCGCTGTCGTCAAAGTCTGGTGTTAGGACGTAGGTGGTGGTGATGTTGAAAGGAGCTTCTCTACTGGAGACTGGGCGGTAACCCATGACAGTGGCTAGAATGTCTTTGTGGACCAAGAATCCAACACCGTGTTCGTGCATGTCATCTCTCCTACTGAAATAAAGCTTGTGGCCTTTGTCGGTCGTTGTTTCACTTAGGCCTTTCCAGCGCAGTTTGCTGATACCTAAAATGTTCCATCGATAGTAATCCAGCTCGTGGGCGAGTTCTTCTAATTTTCCCTCCACAGTTAGGGTCATAATATTCCAGGTTCCTATGACGATGAGATCTAGCGTGGGGATCTTGCTAAATTTTCCATCAGTAACCCACTTATCACCTCCGTCCTGGTGGCCAACGGAAGGCTCGGTCCTTGGTGACCCGGGCGACGACCGATGCGGTATGGAACAAGTGGTTCTTTTCATCAAACGGCGGGGCCCAATCCTATAAAGGTTGTTGGCCACAGCCGAAATCCAATAGCACAGTGTGGCTCGCCTTGGCCCCGAGCACGTGGTCGTTGAACCAATAGTAACGTGAGATTCATCCACCATGGCCGGTGACTTCTGTGTAGAAGACTTTCGCCCAGTGATGCCATGCTGACATCACCCTTGTTAGTCGCCTCTTACGACAAGCAGGGAAACGTTGGGTCTATTCTAGTCTATTCTATTCTATGCCCGAACCCACAGAGAAGATATGCACGATATCAATCTAGAAAAATCGTGATGGAATAAAATTACCACACATATCATCTGTACTCATCAAAGTGTAGAAAAACTGACCAGAAACAGCTGGTATTTCCACGATGACAATAACAAAACCGCGTAAGTGACGTCAACTCAACTTGCTGGCGCGGATTATATGGAATGAAACCTTTTAAGCTGAGTTACAAGGTTTTAGAAATTTATTTCAAAATGATAAAAACTTAAGTGAGATACGAGGTTTTGATGTTTTCAATTACTGATGTTTTCTAAATGAGTTATGAATTCCGAGCTTCTGACAAAAAAACAAAACAAAAAAAAAAGGGGCTCAAAAATTCAAGGGACATAACCATGAAAAGATTGCAAAAACCGACTTTTTCGGAGTTACGAGGTTTTGAATGGACACCGACGATATTGACCTGGTTCATGCACTAGATGATTCACTAACTAGATCTATAGTGAACACGAAATAATAAATAAGCGTACTACCAATATTTGCAAGACTAGTTGAGTGTTTGATTGATTGACTGAGTAATTGACACATACACATTCTCTCTCTCTCTCTCTCTCTCTCTCTCTCTCTCTCTCTCTCTCTCTCTCTCTCTCTCTCTTTCTCTCTCTCTCTCTCTCTCTCTCTCTCTCTCTCTCTCTCTCTCTCTCTTTCAATTTTGTTTTCTTCCTTCAAGGTGTGGTGGGTGGGAAGGTTCAATAACGCATAAGATAGAGCAGAAGAGACAGACAGACAAACAGAAACAGAAATAGAGAGAACAGAGCTGCTTTTTCAAGGAAAGCACGGAGATCGCAGCGCAGCGTCATCCAGAACAAGGGGGAATGATACCCAGCAAAGCCATATATATAGACTGAATACTCGTGTATGTAGTTTTGTGTGTGTAGCAGACTGAAGGTCAGAGTCCATTATTCGTGCGCGTAGTGTTTGTTGAGAGCTTCGTAGTCCCACACGGATTGACATCTCTAATACACCGTTTTACCATGCAGAAGATGAGACGACCTGCTAAAAGTGCGCCATCATCATCAGATAGCGACAGCATTTTGTTTGTTTTTTGTTGTTGTTTTTTTTTAAACCAGAAGGGAAGAAACGAAGTGTCGACACGAACAGCTGATTACCTCCTTTGCTCGAAAAAAGTGTGTTCCTTGCCAACCAGAGATTGTCACACTCCCTTACCCCTAAATCCATTCGCCATTCATAGTTTTCTTCAGATTGCTTCCTTTGCTGCAATCTGTTCTCGCGTCCTCGGGGATTTTTGGGCTGCTTTTAACAAGCTCGAAGTCTTTAGGAGGAATACAAGAGGAAGTGCAAAAGAAAGGGGGGATAACCGGAGAGGCGTGGCAACAAAAAAGGAACAAGGACAATACTGGCAAGTTAGCAAACTAATTTGAAGTAGGGGTAGTAGGAACTATGTGGCGTGAAATACGGTCGCATAGAAGACAGATGTTGTTTTTTAAAAATGGAATTCTGTCGTGAACTAAAGTCACGGCGTTCAAATTTTAAATCAAAAAACATTTCACAGGGTATTGTCGCAAAATTGGGTAATCCAATTGTCCTCCGCTGTATTTTAAAGGATGTGACTATATTTTGTGTTTCAAATGAGGTCGCGTGATTGTATTTTACATGAACTTATGTCACAGCAACCATATTCCACGTGATTTAAACAAATAAAAGTCCTTCTATTAGGGTTTTCAAGCTCAAGAGCTGCTGGAAGCGCTGGCATATAAAGGATATAACACAAGCCGCCCCAGGCGCCCACTGGCTACCTGTGTTATTTGTCATGGAAGATTGCAATGACTCTATTTCACGGAAGTCAGCTTTTGAGCTTCGAGGCGCTGAAAAGAATCTGCACATACACACACTCACACACACACACACACACACACACACCCACACCCACACCCACACACACCCACACACACACAAATTGCAGGCTGACCTCCAGCGAGTGTTAACAATTATTTTGATGTTTTGTTTTCCGTTTGTCTACTGAAAATAACCTGCATCAACACGCGTCTGTTGTCCTTTTAGCGAGACTGACACTTGTTACAATAAAAGCGCTGACAATCCGAGCCAGCCGACCATTAAGAGTAAAATCAGAGAGAAAGAGAAGGAGAGACCCCCCAAAAAAGTTTATAATTATAGTAGAATGTAATTCTCTGCAAAGAAGAAGAAGAAGAAGAAGAAGAAGAAGAAGAAGAAGAAGAAGAAGAAGAAGAAGAGCAACAACAACAAGATTGAATGAATGAATAAATGAATGAACATTGAAGTTTAACGTCCATACCCAACAGTGGCGATAATAATAATAATAATAATAATAATAATAATAATAATAATAATAATAATAATGATAATAATGATAATAATGATAATAATAATAATAATAATAATAATAATAATAATAATAATAATAATAATAATAATAATAATAATAATAATACTGGATGCTATATACGCGCCTTTCCCCAGGTGATAAGGCAAGGAAGAGGGAACAGGGACCTTAATCAACACTGAACCACAACCATGCTCATACTGCCAGGATGGATAGTTAAAAATTGCCATTTTTATCTTGCTCACCACGGGATTCGAACCTTGGTCATCGGTGTGTGCCAGGCGAACGCTACCACTGAGCTACGGCGGGTGGGTAAAAAAAAAAGAAGTCGAAAGTTGAAAACTGTTATTAGAATAATAGCATTTTGCCGTAGGTCCTCTGGACCTGTCTTTACAAAAGAAGAAGAAGAAGAAGAAGAAGAAGAAGAAGAAGAAGAAGAAGAAGAAGAAGAAGAAGAAGAAGAAGAAGAAGAAGAAGAAGAAGCTCAAGAAAAAATAAGAACAACAACAAAAACAAGAAAAGAACAAGGAAAACCAAGGACAAGAAGAATGAGCCAAACTGTTACTTACTGCCCGGTCTGCGTTACGGTGACGTTGAAGGTGGAGCTGTAAGTGTCGGCGTAGTTGCTCTCACCACACACGTGGCAAAACTGCAACCAGTGTACCCCAAACTGCTCCTCGCCCAGGGGAGCAGGCCCCACCCAGTAATTGAAGCGGAGGGTGCAGTGAGGGCCTGTGGGGTGAAGGCACGGGCTGAACAGTATTCTGAAGGTGGCTGTGTCATTGACGGCGCCTGTGGCCACCACATAGCGACCTGCAACACAAGATATCAATAGTACTCATATATCGATTAAGAAACGTTATTATTGTCGTATTTAGTTCTCTCATCCCAACATGACAAAATAGCAGACAACTCATTGATTGATTGATTGTTGCTTTAGGTCCAGCGGACTCTTCCGAGCCAAATCAGGACCGGACAACCCCCGATCCGCATAAAAGATCTGCTGAAACAACCCTAGTGGGAAAACTGAATGCCCTCCACCGGCCAGTCACTTTACAATAAAGACATCCCACGCAGGGGACGGCTGAGGCTTTACCCCAACTAATCGAACCCCCGGTTACAAAAACAAAATAGAATACAAACATCATTATAAATTATCAACAAAACACATACATATAAAATGCCTATATTGCTAAATAATAACATCATAGGAAGCCCTAGTGACCACCCGGCAGAAAGCGTCCAATACTCCCAAGCTGATCCAACAGACCTCATACACAAACAAGGAGTCTTGTCCAGGAAGAGTTTTCAAGAAAAAAGGTAAGTCATTGATCTAGCGAAGAAGAAGATAGTATAGCAGAGTGATAGGACAGAGCAGGAATGGGAAAGAGCAAATGAGGAAGACAGCGACAGTGGGAATTTAAAGCACTAAATTTCCATCGTAAACTAGATTAACGTCCCCGGACACGATGTGTATAGGGGACAAATTCTACTAAATTTCCAGAAAGTGGGGATACTATTTATACTGAAACCCCTGGCACTCCAACGGGGAACTGTTGCCGCAGTGAATCGGTCATGCCTATAAAGGAAAGAAAGGTTTTCAACTGGGGCTTTCACTTTTCCCTTTATAGGTTAGAACAATCTACAGTGGCAAGATTGCTCATGACCCCAAGGGGTTGACAACTCATTGTCTAGACGGCGGCAGGGATAGCTCAGTGGTCAGAACGCACGACTTTTGTGAGTGCGTCCTGGGCGATGTGGGTTCGAATCCTGACTTCAGCAAACTATTGTGTGATTGCTGGATATTACGGGCCAGCGCCTTAAGAAGCTCTCTGAGCTTGTAAGTGCGCTATATAAGAAAATCTCTTTCTAGACAAAAAAAACACGCATTGAATGGAGGCCGAGGTCGGAGAGGGGTCCAAGAAAATATATTGCCAACCAGTATGCACCTTAAATAATGACTTGGATGGATTTTGGATTTTATTTTTTGGAGTGTTGACACTTAGTCCATTTTTATCGGAAAATTATGGGCCGCCTCCCCTAGGGTAGCGTAGTTGCAGCCTGTAGCGCACCCAAACCCAACCTACCTAATATTAGTTGGGTTTTTGAAATTTTGTTGCGGGAGCAAACCGGAGTTCCCGGAGAAAAAAAACCCGAGATGTTGCCCGAGTCGACAGTAAATAATATTCGGAGAAACTTAACTCCCAGATGCAGGATCAATCTCACACCTGTTAGGTGCCATTGGTTTATAGCTTGTGGACAAGACAAGTTAGTTCCGCTTTAGAACACGCGTCCACAACGCGTCCTCGCAAGGTGTGTGGTAATGGTGTGTCCCTGCAAAAGGATGTGGAACACCGTCTACTATTATTACATAAATTATACTAATATTCTTCTTCTGCCTTCTTCTTCGCCGTCCACGTCATCAATCAATCAATCATAAGCACCACCTGTCACGAAGTGAATTGGTAAATATTTATATTTGTGTTATACATCACGGATTTATATAGTAAGTGCACAAGCGACGGCTAACGTGGCCTATGTATTGGCTTGGGCGGGTAGTATATTTCCTAGATCAGGAATATCTTGGTGATGAGACACGGCTATATAAAGACTGGAGAACAGGAGGTTGTCCGGAGGGGCCGGGTAGCTCAGTTGGTAAGAGCGTCTTGCTAGTAACCGAAAGGTCGCTGGTTCGAATCCCGGATTGGTCAACGTGTGATCATATTATTTTCCCCTTTACCAACAACTGGCCCGCTGGTGTCAGTATAAATCGGTCCAGTAGTCACCTATATGCGAAAGTGTCGTGTGACTATAATCTACATACAAACAAGGTTGTCCCTAGGGGCCGGGTAGCTCAGTTGGTAAGAGCGTCTTGCTAGTAATCGAAAGGTCGCTGGTTCGAATCCCGGATTGGTCAACGTGTGATCATATTATTTTCCCCTTTACCAACAACTGGCCCGCTGGTGTCAGTATAAATCGGTCCAGTAGTCACCTATATGCGAAAGTGTCGTGTGACTATAATCTACAAACAACAACAACAAACAACGAGGTTGTCCGGAGGGGCCGGGTAGCTCAGTTGGTAAGAGCGTCTTGCTAGTAACCGAAAGGTCGCTGGTTCGAATCCCGGATTGGTCAACGTGTGATCATATTATTTTCCCCTTTACCAACAACTGGCCCGCTGGTGTCAGTATAAATCGGTCCAGTGGTCACCTATATGCGAAACTGTCGTGTGACTATAATCTACAAACAACAGTTTGTCCCTTACCAATATCGTCCCCTATACGCTTATGTGTCCGGGGGCGTTAATCTATTTTAACTAACTAAAAAAAAAAAGGTTGTCCCTTGTCCCCTATACGCATTGTGTCCGGGGACGTTAATCTAATCACTGAACTGAACTGAGGTTGTCCCCTATACGCTCAATGTGTCCGGGGACGTTAATTTTCCCAGAAGGTTGTTCTCGTGTGCATCTGAGAGTGTCTGTGATTGAATGAAATAGGACAAGGATAGGGTGTATTGGTGGAATGAAAAAGATAGACTGTGAAAAACGAAGGGTGAATGCTTATTTTGTGTGACTTGGAAATATTGTTACTGTGTAGGTGTCGCGAAAATAAGCGTCTCTTTGTATCAGCAGCATTGTATATTCGTTTTTGTTTCTTGATGTTCATAAAAACAATGTTAGGAGACCTTTAAATCTTCAGTCCCGATAGAATTTCATTGTCTGCGATATTTACGTCTTCGTCACAGATCCATTGCGTCATATAGCAAATTCATGATGGGTTTCCATGACCCTGATAGTTTGGAAGCAAAACGGACACTCTTCACTGAGAAGGGAGATTTTGACTAGGGAGGACATAATTCCCTCAGTCATCCAACACAGTAAATGATTGCAAGGCAAGCTATCCAGGAGGGTATAGGGATGTACCAGGAGATGCACGGACATCACGAATCAGCTGAAGGCGATCGATTGCAGAGCGTCCATCTGCGCTTTTCACTGATTCGGGGTGGGTCCAGTGACCGGGAGTCGTCGACCGGCCGTTATTGAAGCTGGAGGCCATTCTTCACGAACCGTTGTGATCAGTCTTCAAGCGCCATCGTGGGCGCGACAATACGGAGCCGCAACAGCATAGACGCCGCCACGGCACAGAAGCGGCAGTAGCACAGAAGTGTCCACAACACGGAGACAGCAACAACATAGATGCACAAGTAGTACAGGGGCAGAGAGAGAGAGAGAGAGAGAGAGAGAGAGAGAGAGAGAGAGAGAGAGAGAGAGAGAGACAGACAGACAGACAGACAGACAGACAGACAGACATTTCAGTGAGATCCACAGCAGATACCGCAGCAATGGCGAGTACGTACATGTAAAGTCGCCAGTGACATCATCGTGGGGGAACGAGGCCAGGGCGGGTTATAGACATCATCTACATTCATCCCCGCTTAACAACACGAGAATTCAAGATAAGTAGAAGATTAAATATTATCGCCAAAACATACCTCATTGTCACTCGCTTGGTCTATATTGTCATCAACAGATACTGGAACCATACAAGGATCAACAAGGCTGCAGTAAATTTGATTATTTAATTATCTCATCACCCATTATTATTCATAATCATTGAGTGAATAGCGAACCGTGTCATCATCATCAGCGTGTTCGAGTATGGTGCAAGTGTGAGCGTGTTCTCGTCTTTGGTGCTGTTATTCTCTATCCAACATTACTACACTTACCTATTATTAAGATCTACGGAAGTAACCGCGGCAGGTGGCGCGGCATCCCCCTGAAATCGTTACGTATTTTGGGGAAAGGACCGCACGAATATCCTCCCGTGCGTTGATAGTAGGCTACTTCTATTTTTCACTGTGGTGATTCTGGATTATGGTCATGACAGACACGGTAATTTGAATATTTATATTTTATGATTTACTTGTTGAAAACATAATGTTGAACTAATGTTGTAGTTGCATAAAATATGTTCATAAATTGATAAAATTTTCTGTCAGACCAGGAACGGGATTGCTTCAGAGAACAATAAGATTATATAGTTCAGCTTTTTATTATTTTATTACCCTAGTACTTATAGTTTTCGTGAATTCCGTTTTAATTATTATTCTATTACTTGAGTGAGAAAGAAGAGAACCATAAAATTTGCAAAACGTATATTGGTGTGATGTTTCAACTGTTATGTATTTTATGTCTTGAGTATTTTAAGTTTATCTCTATGTCTCAACTTGTGTAAAGGGCTTTTGATGAATGCGTGTATACATGAAATTGGAAAGTTAAAAACCGTTTACAAACTAATATCAAGTTTGTAGGAATCGTCTAAAAGTGAAACTAATTATTTCATAACACGCACGGGAAGTTTATGACACCACCACTCTCACCATCTTCAGCATTATTATCTGCAACAGCAGCACTACAACCAATGCCAGCACCATTTTCACCACCACCACCACCATCATCATCATCATCATCATCATCATCATCATCACCATCATCATAATCACTATACAACGTTACCATTATCATTCACCATTATCATCATCATCAATATAGAACGACAACATCATCGTCATTAACCACAACCACCACCACCAACAAGAACATCACCATCATCACTACGAATAACAACAACAATACTACCACACAATGATGGATAATCCCGCTGTCACTACCATCGACATTATTGTAAGCATCGCCACGACAACTACCACCACCACTACCATAGCCATCACACAATCACCACAAAAAACACCCAAACAGTATAATAGAGGAAGGGGCATAGTAGTATAGCAGCAGACAAAGGGACGTGATGCCGAGATAACCTATTTTGGCGCGACCTGGTCCATACTATTGCCAAAACTTCGTGCCCGGTTCCAGGGCCAGTGGCCAGCACAATTAGCTGCCATTGTTGCACAGCACGTCCACCCTGTTCCCTAACCACTAGTATTTCACATACCAAGAAGGAGGGTCGCGTTCGTTAGCCGAGTGAGAAAAACGAAGACTAAATTATTGAAGTCTAAGGTAACGGAAAAAAGGTTCGTATCCACAGCCTAAGGCTGCTGGGCCATAGAACTTCACGCTACATGCTTCACGCTGCATGCTACGCGTTTCATGCTCTGGGCCATAGAACTTCACGCTACACGCTTCACGCTGCACGCTACACGTTTCATGCTCTGGGCCATAGAACTTCACGCTATACGCTATATGTACAAGCCCTGAGATAAGACTGTCACCTTTTGGTTGACTTTGCTATGAATTACAGTAAATAAATAAATAAATAAATAAATCATATAAAAGTTACCTTTGGGTGTATTCAGGAGCTTTTTCAAATCGTCCCAAACTTGTGCTTTCTGGTCTTTATCTTTGTAATCAGACACATGTGGATCCCAGAGAAGAGGCCTTGCCCGGACCAACTCGATTAAGTTTACTTTATAGTCATCCATTTTACAGTTAGATCTACTTTCTGGTGTCCCAAGGTGAACTGTACTGGTAAAAATGGTCTACTGACCACTTTGGTAAGCTAGAACGTGAACTTCACGCATCGAAAAAAGTGGGCATGCTCACTTTTCTCTTCACGCGTGTAGCGTGTGGCGGGTGTGAAGTTGTATGGTCCACGCCAAGAGAAACCCTGTCTGTTCATTTTTCTCTTCACGTTTGAAGCGTGTGGCGTGTGGCGTGAGGTTCTATGGCCCAGCAGCCTTACGTACCAATAACCTGACACTTAGGACGAGAGTATAACCCGAGGTTTAGCTTGTGCAACCTTACGTTCCACCGCACGGACTTTAAGGATCCTGATGCTGTAGACGGGTCTAGAATGCCAGATAGCTAAACACGCCCAGCAAGCGCTAAGGTCTTATGTGTTCAGTGGACTGAGGCGTGAAGCGATGCGCATCAAGCAGCAAGTTGGCTCCTTGGGCGGCTGCAGTCAGTTCATGTTCCCGAACAGCGCCTTGAGCAGCTCTCTGAGCCGGAAATTATTAGAACCATTCGAAATTCCATTCAATTTCACTGACCATCCGAATTTACTCCCGACGAAAATGCATACAAACCGTCATTAAAACAAATGAACAAATTGTGAAAGGTGCCTGTTATGAACTCAATAGAATCATCATCAAACTCTTCTCCCAAATACAAACACACACACACACAATTCAGTAGAAACGACGTTCTGATGACTGTTGTGAAAAAAAAAACAGGGATTATTTTGACACACTTTCCATTTCTTTGACATTATTTTGACATTTTCCAATTTTTGAAGCCATCCCTAACCCTAAATCCAAACCCTAACCCTAATCTTAAAACAGCCGTAACTCTACGGAGCACTACTTTGACGTCAAAATAACGGGGCCGTCAAAAAAAGTCAAAAGAGACCATGTAGAGTTTCATGTGTGTGTCAGAGTAACGTCGTTTCTACATGCCCACACACACACACACACACACACATGCGTGTACGAGGTACAAATGGGGTAATTTCACCAACTTCGCGGCCCTTAGGCGGCGAATTAGGTCAAGTTTCTTCAAAAAAGACACCTTTTCGCAAGAAGTTTGACCTAATTCCTGGCCTATAAGAGACGAAGTAGGTCAAGTTTCTTCAAAAAAGCACCCTTTTCTCAAAAGTTTGACCTAATTCCTCGCCTCTTAGAGACGAAGTAGGTCAAGTTTGTTCAAAAACACAGCTAGGATAAGGAACTTTCCTCGACGATTAGGGTAAGGCAGTGCCTCGACGATTAGGGTAAGGCAGTGCCTCGACGATTAGGGTAAGGCACCCCTTCAACAAAAGGGTTAGGGTCAGGGCTAGTTGCAGCGCTGCAACTAGCCCTGACCCTAACCCTTTTCTGGAACGGGTGCCTTACCCTAATCGTCGAGGCACTGCCTTACCCTAATCGTCGAGGCACTGCCTTACCCTAATCGTCGAGGAATGTTCCTTATCCTACCCGCCGGGTTGGAAGTTCTCCGTCCCGGATAGAGCACTCCCTTGCACTAAAAACACTCCCATGCATTACAACTGCACTCCCTTGCACTACAACTGCACTCCCATGCACTAAAAGAGCACTTCCGTGCACTACAACTGTAGTGCACATGTACTTAAAAAGCAATCCCTTGCACTACAACTGCACTCCCATGCACTACAACTGCACTCCCGTGCACTTAAAGAGCACTCCCGTGTACTTAGAACAAATGAGCAACGCCAGACAAATGGGGAACGACAAAATTACCTCATTTGGTACTAAAACTGGCAAATTCCGTTCCTCATTCGTGACGTTTCACAAGTACACACGCACACACACACACACACAAACACACACCATCCATATCAGTATACTTATTAGGACCCAAACCAATGGTGTTGTCCACAGGTTGGCGCGACGTTGATATTCCTATTTACATCTCACCTTGGGGGAGAAATGATCATAACTTGCCAAGTCAACAAATCTTAATTAACCACGATGGAGAATGAATACAGAACGATTAATAATTTCTTACTAAAAATAATCAGTGCTTAAGAGAGGTACACAACGAGGCCTAATAATCCGCCTCTCCAATTTCAGCTAGCCGTGGCGGCTTTATCTTCGCACTGCGTTATTGCCTAATGGTCCCTAGTTTCCACGCATGGGTGCCGTGCATCCGTGTTGCGCAAATGTCATTGTCATGTTAGAACAGGGTGTCAGTAATTTTTCATGGCCATTATCCCATTCCCTGAGCTGTTTAGTCCGGGATCGATGACGCTAACGGCGTGACTGTTTTGTCAGCTCTCAGCTGAAAAGTCCGGTTTATTTTGTACTCCCAGAATAAATGTTTTCTTTTTAATCTAGGAATATGCTAATGTCGACTAGTGCGAGCCCCTTGTCACTCGTCGGTTTTCCCGTCCGTTGGACGGGTAATCTCCAAAACTGATAGGTAGATTTCGCCGAAACAGGGTAAGATTATTAACATCAATATTGCACAGCTTCACGTGTCATTAATCCTGCAGCAAGTCAAAGGTCAAGTTTTCTGCATGCAGCCATGTCGTCACAAAGCATGTTACATGCTAAAGCTCAAAAACAACCACAATGTTTTTTCATGACTTTTGGTATGAAATGTCTTCACGTGCTTTTGCTTGGGTGAATGTGGTCTACCTTTGGTACCACAACTAGCTCACTAACCATGTTTACATCTTGCAAAAATGGTGTTCATTTCCATCGTTTATTATATATGTTGAACTAAACTTTGCAGAAATATTGCCACCAGAGCTGCATCATCCCGTCCAATTAATTTTGCAATAGGTCAAAGATCAAAGGTCATGATCCGACGATGAAGGACATGTAAATAATCTGTGGAGGATATCTATGCTATATGTATAGTGGTAGAGCTGTACTCGCATGAATTAACCAGCGCTATACAATGATCACTATTAGCATGATCATCATCACCATCAGCAGCAGCAGCCATCATCATCATCAATATCATCATCATCATCTATATCATCATTATCAAGGGAAGCAATCCTTGGACATGTCACCGTCTATCCCTTTGGAGATGCTGTACCGATAAATCAGACACATTTTCTCTTTGGGGTGTTTTTTTTTGCGTACAATTAAATTACACGCTACAAACTCCAGATACTGGGAACTCATTTGAATGTCTCCCCGTCTTGTTTCATCGGCGTTCAAAATGAGGACGATGTGAAGCACAGCAGCTGTGTGACGAAGGTGTTAGCTTTCCACAGCACGACTCCACAGCAAGCTGTTTCACCATGTGTATTCAAGATCTACCGAAGTGGGTATCTGTTGGTGATAGGGAATTATTACATTTTTCAATTAATTCATTTGTTTATTTAATCCTTATATAGCGCTTTTTTTTTAGCTCAGAGAGTGCTCAAGCCGCTGGCCGAAAACTGGTTAAGACTCCAGCTGCCCAAGAAGCCAACTTGCCGCTTCATGCGTACCGACTAACGCCTCTGACAACTTAGCAGTCAACGCATTCAGCTTCCTTCTGTACCCTAGAGCGCATGCATGGCCCATGTCACTAGGGTAAGACATCATCACGTCAGAATAGAATAGTAATTTTGATTGCAGTAGTCTACATTACAGAATAGCAGAAAACGGGAAATAAAAGCCAAACAAATGGTATAAAGTTTTCCAAATGTTGGCCTTTATTTACATAAAATGCTTCCTCGTTGTAAAAGGCTACAGCACAAATTGAATCACACACAGTTTGAATTCAATGGCAGATGTTAACAAGTAAACGATGTTCGCTTTTTTGCAAACTCTAAATAACATATCAGAGATTAAGGACCATTACATAATTTGTAGAAAAAGAAAGAGATTACTCTTATATAGCGCACTTACAAGCTCAGAGAGCTTCTCAAAGCACTGGCCACTACTATCCAGCAATCACAAAATAGTTTGCTGAAGTCAGGATTCGAACCTACGTCGCCCGAGACGCAGTACACAAGTCGTGCGCTCTGACGACTGAGCTATCGGCAGGGATAGCTCAGTCGTCAGAGCGCACGACTTGTGTACGTGCGTCTCGGGCGACGTGGGTTCGAATCCAGAGTCAATCAGACATGTGTGAGTCATATCAAAGTCATGCCTCAAAAGTATTACAGATTTAAAAAAAAGTGTTGATCTTGTTATAGAAGTGCACTTCGGGCGCGCGCGTACACACACACACACACACACACACACACACACACACATACACACAAGACAAGCAAGTAGAGGTTTCTTGGAGACAGTTCCATTAATAAAATTGGATGTAAAACTGTTCTCTTTATTAAAGAGCACCAATTCCATAGCTTTGTTTACGTTTGGCGAAAACGAGTTTCGCCTAAAATTCGTATTGTTTTACATAAAATATGGATTAAAAGTGGGCTTTCGTTACTCAAACTAATCGCTAAAGTTTGAATTTTCCATTTCTGTTCTGACAGAGTGATCTCTCCCTGTTTAACGATATCGCAATACGATCTACTAAATGATATTTTGTTAGCGCTAGAAAGGTAGCTGTAGTGCTTGCTATAAAGATGGACAAAAACTACGGAGTTTATTGAAAAATAACTGTACTTTCCAAAGAGCTGGTTTTTTTTTTAATGCAAGCTCATTTTTTCCTCAGTGAGGCAACATTCACTGTGAATGTTAAACGGATCTGTGGAAGGGGCGAGGTCAAAGACAAGTGGGTCCCTTGAAGGATGACCTCAAAGGCGTCGATGATAACGATCGCCTCTGAGACGATGTTGATTATAACGACCACGATGGTGACGATGACGACGAAGACGACGATGACGATGCTGCTGCTGCTGCTGCTGATGATAATGATGATGATGATGTTGATGATGACGACGACGAAGTTGTGCAGCGACAAAGACGAAGAGAAATAATTGAGACCACTACAAAACTTCCCACAATAGCTTCGACAAAGACGAAGAGAAATAATTGAGACCACTACAAAACTTCACACAATTCGATTAAAGTATCATGGAGTTATATTTAGAGAGAGGCGGGGGCGTAAGAGGGTAAGGATGGAGACGAGGAAGTGCAGGAATTTCATCAAAACGATCACTGACGCACTATACTCATTTCTGGAAATATAAAACATTCTGTGAATCCACCAAAGTCCATAGACAAGGGTGTCTGCTAGAAATCTTGGCAACAGACACAAACAATTCCAGAATAAAAACGTCTAGAAAAGTCTCGAAAGCATTTGTATTTGCACTTTAACTTAGCAGAGTGCACGAGACAGCATGTCTGCAATTGCATCCTTGCAAAGAAACAGACTGAGACAAACTAATAATTAAATTACGCAAGGCAAGGAAATAAGCAGTCGGCAGTATCCTGTGAACGAATTGCCCAATGGAACTGCATAGTCTCCCGCATCTAGTGACAGATTTTCGGTTAGCTCCCTATATTTTGAAAATAAACGTAACTGTTCTATGTGTGAGTCAATGGTTGCTAAAGCCTTAATTGTCCATGATTCAGACTATCAAATCCAAGTGGAGATGGGCGGTTGAGGGTAATGTAGGAAAGGGGATGAGTGGTGGTGTTGTTTGGCCAAGGAACCCTCTCTACAATTGGGTCTTTACGACGTTCAGCAGCCTAACATGGGTCGCAGGGGAACTAAAAGTAACCAAGTTGTACAATACTTTCTCTGTACCACCTATCATCATCATCATCATCATCATCATCATCATCATCATCATCATCATCATCATCATCATCATCATCATCATCAACATCATCATCATCAACAACATCATCTTCATCATCATCATCATCATCATCATCATCATCATCATCATCATCATCATCATCATCATCATCATCATCATCATCATCATCATCATCATCACCGGTATCATCATCAACATCATCATCATCATCATCATCATCATCATCATCATCATCATCATCATCATCATCAACAACAACATCATCTTCTTCATCAACATCACCATAATCATCATCATCATCAACGTCATCATCAACATAATCGTCATCATCTGCTTACTCTCACTTTGGTCTTAAATCTTCTCCCTCTCTTCAACAGTATTTCCATCCTTAACCTCTCCATCCTCATATTACCTTTCTTTTTCTTCTTTTCGGTGTTCCTCTTCTGTATGCGGTCTCTTTTGTTCGTTCCTTCTTTCTTTCTTTCTTCACGTTCTTTTTCTTCTCCTCCTCCTTCTCTTCCTAATAAGCTTCCATACTGCTAACCCATTTAACAAACAAACGGAAAAAAGGGCGGAGGGTATCGAATGAATGAGACAACTTACATCATAGCCAAGGCGAGAGACAGACAGACAGACAGAGAATCAGACAGACAGACAGAGCCTCAATAAGCCACAGCTACACTGCATGCGAGGCACAGGGAGACTGCGATGCTGGCAGTCTTGATGGTGGACCTGTAGAAGCACACCGAGTATCAAGGGACTGCATAAATAATTGATGGCTTGGTCTGTCTGTTACACACTGACAGTGGATCCTCGATAGGAAAGCGGTATATATATGTTACCGGCAATCTGTGTATTCAGTCAATGCGTGTATTGCCTAAAAAAAAGAAAACCAGCCCAGTCGTGTTTTGACTATGACCACTAGCCAATACATGTAATGACTAAAATTTCCATTCAATACCTGTATTGTCTTAAGAAATGCTCTGGTCAATACATAAACTGACTGAACTGTCATTCGGCATTTAAGTTTCAACTGGTTGTAAACATGAATAAATGAATGACCACACAATCATTTGTTGCTCTTTTACTTCAGAACGATACGTATACTCAAAAAGACAAATCCACACAACCAAACCATATGAAGTAGAAGCTAGTGAATATTACAAATAAGCTAAAAATGTACACACTTCAAATTTAATCTCTCCTTCTCTCTTGTCCTTCTCTGTCTCTCTGTCTGTCACTGTCGCTGTCTTTCTCTCTCTCTCTCTCTCTCTCTCTCTCTCTCTCTCTCTCTCTCTCTCTCTCTCTCTCTCGTATGCAAAATAAATATTAAAAATAAGTTTAAGATGTACACATATAAATTTCAAACTTTCTCTCTTTGTCCCTCCCTGTCATTTTCTGTCTGTCTTTTTGTTTCACTGTAAATTATATCTAATTCTTGAATGCAATCGGGGAGGCCATACCGTTATTGACGAGAGAGAGGGAGAGAGAGAGAGAGAGAGAGAGAGAGAGAGAGAGAGAGAGTTCCGTGTCGCTGTTACGATTGAGACGCGCACGATAGTTCCGAACGTTTTATGTTGCAAAGCATGCAATAATAGCATTGATTTGATTCTGCGTCGTTGCCAGAAAAAAAACTTTGTATGATGTTCATAATTTTCGTGGGTCAATATTGTTGTAGTATCGATGAGAATTTTCTGGAATTACTTGTTTATTATCGATCAAAGGTTCCAGACCTTTCTGATAATAGCTAGGCAATTATTCTAAACTGAGGAATGTTCTGTCCTAAGATGAAAGACAGTTCCGGTGATTAGTTTTATTTTGATTGGGTGTTATTGCGTCATTCTGGAATGTTCTAAGCTTTATTGGACTGCAGAGAGGTAAGTATTTAAGTAATACATTGTCCGCTTCAAATGGATTGCTGAGAGGTAAGTATTTAAGTAATGCATTGTCCGCTTGAAAAAGTGATTTTCGGAAAACGATCTTGTATGCAGTTGTTGGTGTTTGCTGAATGGAGTTGAAAAAACTTTATACGACGACTCCTGCCTTGTTTTTGAGTGAACACGCTGCGTGAATAAACGAATTCGAGTTAGACATATCAAAATTTAAGCATCGGGTCACATTGCAAGGAGGTAAAAGAAGAGGGAGACCGAAAAAGAGGTGGGAGGACAACATTCGACAATGGACTGGTTTGACACTGAGCG
The DNA here is from genome assembly GCA_036898135.1 of Oncomelania hupensis. Taxonomy (NCBI): domain Eukaryota; kingdom Metazoa; phylum Mollusca; class Gastropoda; order Littorinimorpha; family Pomatiopsidae; genus Oncomelania; species Oncomelania hupensis. Next base: position 37,992,569 of record CM072513.1, read on the forward strand.
AAGCCATCAAGGTTGCTGAGGACAGAGAAAGATGGAGTACGCTGGTTAAACGATCACCTGTGGTGCCCCTACGACCTCCGAGTTACGGGATAGGATAGGATAGGATAGGATCTGAAGCATCGGGGCTGAATCAACTATTGATAAATATGTTTAACAGTCGTAATATTTTGCCTTGGTCAACAGCTAGGCAACTGGACTCTTTTGTCGCTAGAATTAGGGCCAACTTGTTTAAAAACTTGTGTCCGTTTTCGTTCATACTATTCTTTTGTGGCGAGGAGCCGGCAAAGCAAGTCTAGAATGAATGATAGACCGTGGTTTTGTCGCAGTTTGAAATTGCAATCGTCCTCACAAGATTTTCGCTGAAATGCTAGTGATTTATTTTCAAACAAGACATTGGATCTTATCAATTACTTGCTGATTAACACATCGACGAGTCTCAGTTGCGCACTCTGATACGACAAAACAGGAAAACGTAAGCCTCTGCGAGTCTCTGCTACGCACTCTCATAGGAGTGGACAGGAAAACGTATACCTCGGCGTGTCTCAGCTATGCAGTGTGCGTTTAATGTGCAAGGGTGGAGGTGCCATATGAGAGGGTGGCAGGAGTAGGGGACAGTCTTCAAGTGGGAGTAAGGAGGTTTACAGTTTGGATTTTCCGGGCGACACAACAGATGGCGCACGCACTCGAAATCAGCGTCCAGCTGAGTCAAGCAATATTTTCTTTTAAAAGCCCTTACGCTAAAGATCCACGGACACAAATTGTAGACTCGATTCAATTAGCAAATTTCCTTAGTGCTTACGTAAAATAAAATAAAATAAAGAAATAATACGGAATAAAGAAATAAAAATAACATAACTAAACTTAACAAAACTAAATCAAATCATACCAAACTAAAATCAACTAAACTTCAGACCAATAATCCCTTCGGCAATACCTGATGGGATAACAAATACAATAAATCCGACACAACACATAACACAACCCAATACAATAAAACTGGCTTTCTACTTGATCCATTGAGTAAATACTTAGATCCCTAAAGCAAGTCTGTCTGTTTACTTCGCTTAATTCTATGGATTTACCCAATAACGTTGAACGCGATTTTAGACAGTTGCCACTCACTAGGGAACGGCGCCTCGAGTTCAAATCCATGGATTTTCTGCCTAATAAGTTAAAATTATCTCTGAACCTGATAAACACGTGATTCGCTTGTCTTTCGATGTTGTGATTTATTGAGGTTTGGCCAAGTCACGCGGCACGGCGCGCTCCCTTGCAAAAATCATCCCGCATGGAACAGTGGAAGGAGGCAGACGCTTAGGACGGCAAAGAAAGAGCTGGACAGAATGGATGATGCCAAAACATGAGCAGCTCTGGACATGCCACTCCTCATAACGACAGCTGCAGACAGACCGAAGTCGCAAAATCCTTACCGTCAGTATCCCTCATGTCTCCCCAACGTCCTGACCGGCGGGACTGATGATGATGATGATCAAGACGATGACGATGACATGATGATGATAATATGATTGCTATTCAAAGAGAAGCTCCAAGAAGAAAAGGAATGTATGCAGCATTAGGAGTGAACGCAGTCAAAATCAAATTTAGGAGAACGACTGGAGGAGCAGAAGGTGAGAAGAAGAAAAATAACAGGTAGAAAAGTAACAAGGACGGGGAATGGGTAGGGGGGGGGGTCAGAAGAACGTTAGAACGTCTGGCCAGGTTAAGGCCAAAAATGGTGTTCCCGTAAACTTTGGGTCGCTAGGGAGAGAGGCGTTAAGGACCTCCATTTTCTCTGAGCCAGCTTCATAAGGGCGGTGCACATCTCCTCTCCCTCACTGCCTGACCTTCCTCAGTTCTAAACACAGCCAACAACCCATTCCCAGCTGAGGTGGACTTTGGGTGTGTTCATTGCATTCTTGATTTCGTTTGGTGGTTGTCTTTCCAAGTAAGGTCATACATCCAAATCTAACCGCGCTGGAGGTTAACAAAACATGTCTAGCGTGTGCCAAAACAATTTAAAGGAGAAACTTCAAGAAGAGATGGAGGAAGTGCAGGACCTATTGACTGAAAAGCCACAACATCACAGAGGCATCAGCCACAACATCACAGGGGCATCAGCCACAACATCACAAGGGCATCAAAGATACACTTACTCTTCTCCTTTCCTCCCTCTAGCCCCGATCCACAAACACAAAATCCCAATATTTCCCCTTCTCAATGCCCCTCCGCCTCTCCTAATCACTCTTCTTCCCATCGACCTCTAGCTCAATATAATAATAATGTGTTTCCGTATTAAATAGTATTCTTACTCTCACTTCCATCCAACCGTTGCCTGGCAACTGTAACAAGAGCCGAGATTTACACAGCACATTTTAAGCTTTTGCCTTGTTTAGTCAGTGTAAACTTAGAAGGTGTCTAGTGTGTGCCAAAACCATTTAAAGGAGAAACTCCAAGAAGAGATGGAGGAAGTGCAGGACCTATTGACTGAAAAGCCACAACATCACAGAGCCATCAGCCACAACATCACAGGGGCATCAGCCACAACATCACAAGGGCATCAAAGATACACTTACTCTTCTCCTTTCCTCCCTCTAGCCCCGATCCACAAACACAAAATCCCAATATTTCCCCTTCTCTATGCCCCTCTGCCTCTCCTAATCACTCTTCTTCCCATCGACCTCTAGCTCAATATAATAATAATGTGTTTCCGTATTAAATAGTATTCTTACTCTCACTTCCATCCAACCGTTGCCTGGCAACTGTAACAAGAGCCGAGATTTACACAGCACATTTTAAGCTTTTGCCTTGTTTAGTCAGTGTAAACTTAGAAGGTTACTGTTAGTCTATAGCAGATTACTGATGTGTACTACCCTCTGCTAGCTTGACGCGAGCGCAGTGTAGTGACATCATCGCAGCTTACGTTAGAGCTCATCGATTTTACAGCCAATCAGAACACAGCAAGATTAGGTAGACCAGTTCTGCCTGGTTAGGCAGAGGCTAGGTAGAAGAGTCATTCTGCATTCAAACTGCGAGCAGTACACAACTACGCTCTGACAGAAATCTCTACACTGACAGACTAAGGAAGCAGGACTTGTTGAAAATTCGAATCAATTAAGTTAGCCACGGCCTGACATTGTCAAAAAGGTAAATGAACATACTTTTGTTTCATCGGGATGTATTTATATTATTGTTGAATTATGTTTGTGAAATTTGCTATGCTTAGAATTGAATTGTTAGTCCAACGTTGCGTGACCACGTGGCGAACACGACCGGGTTTGACGCCATGTTGTATCCCATGCAAACCCACTGTTGTTTAACCTATATGTATGCTTGCAGACCAGTGGCTATACCAGAGAATGTGTATAATATTAATTATTTCTCTATGTGTATAGTTAGCCATGAGTTATATTTATATATGTATAGGAAATTAGAGTGGAGATTCCATTGGGCTTAGCAGAATGTTCATCGCTTATATATAGAGATGTGGAGCTAATCACTGAGGGCTACTTCGGCCTTCAGTGAGACGCTCTGCACACACCTATTATACAGGGTTGTGCAGAATTTCGTCTCATATGTTACAGACGAGCAGGCATCGTATCGTGAGCCCAACCAGGCGAAATACAACAAACAGTCTTTCCTGAAAGTTGACCTGCAGAGGCATCGCTAGCAATGAGCAACAAGAGCCCACCAGTCTAGCAACAAGGAGCAGAATCCACCACAACACAGCTTATCAAGGAAGCAACCACAACGCAGCGCGTCGAACACACAGTTAAGTGCCTACTGAAACCGTGCACCAAACTGGTATCAAAGGCCCATGCCCCCATGGCCCACAGTAGTCCACTCTTCCGGAACTCTGACCATTAGGGCAGAAATCATCCAGTGCCCGATGATAATAAAGTAGCTGCCTAGAACTATCAAAAAGCGAACCATTCGCATTGACATTTGAACTTTTAAGTTAGTATCGTACTTCGCAGATCGTGTATAGAGTAGAGGAAATAAATGTGTGATATTTACTGTTATCAAGTGGCTGGACTACCTATGTTTCATAGCCGTGTGAGAGCTAGTGTGACAGTGATCTTTTACCATTTTTCTTTCTGTCTCTGTACCCCCAGCCTAAACACAGACCGAGCTAAACAAATTAATGTATGAAGTGAAAGGGAGATTACTAGCGATCCCCACCGACAATAGACGAGTGGGTAATAGCCTTACATTGTGCAGAGCCCAGCATCAATAGACCCACCGTCACAGCAACATCATCGACAAGGGTGGTGTGTGTGAGTTGGTCTTTGAATAACAATATCTGTCTGACACGGGTACATCAGAAAGCGATCGGTTACAAAAACACGATCATGGGCGATCGACAAGCTCTTTTATCCGCCTCGTCCACTGGCTTAACCACTACCAGAACTGTCTATGAGATAAATGAAGCGAGAAAATTCACACAGCAAATACAAGTAGTCCTTGTCGTTCAAACATGTTTCGTGATTTATCTACTTTAACCTTAGGCGTCGTAGTATAGGTAGTTAGTTAGTCTGTTTGTAAAAGCAGAATCCAGGAAACATAATACAATTGTTTTTTAATAAAGCATCAAGGTGTCACTATCGTTGAAATAATGTCCCTAACTTCCATGTCCGAATGCACATCCCACACAACCTGCAAACGGTCGCAGGAACACACAAACAGCTATTTAGTATATTGGTAAAGTTATTTACAAAACAATCCTGCCTAATTACATGTAACCACAAAAGATGTAGGCTGCTTCCATAAGACGGCGAACGAAAATAACACAGAGTGAGAAGTCGAAGTCGAAACTTTTAATAGGATAATAGCATTAGGTCCTGTCTCACAGCTAGTCGTTATTTAAAAAAATTAATTTAAAAAATTGAAATTCCGAATAAACAAAATAATTACCAAAAACTGATATGAAACTAACACAAATCTTAACAATGGTAAGAATTAAGGAAATTACTAAGAATATTAATGTACCTAAGTACACATACTCCCTTCCCCCCCCCCTAATACCCTTTCCCTACTCCCACTCCCCCATCCACACATACACAAGCTTATTCACACCTCAAAAAATTAAACTGTCACAAGATAGGAAAAAACAAAAGATATACAATCAACTTAAATATTAGAAGCAATGGAAAATAGAAATTTGTGGAGTCTAATTTTAAACAATGGTAATGACGTACTTTCCTTGATCTCTTGTGGTAGAGAATTCCACATATTTGGACCAGAATATGACAGAGATGTTTTAAATATTTCTAAGCGTCGTTGTGGCAATGTTAACTTATTTCAGAAAATTGAATAACGAGGTGATGATTTGCTAAAGGGTACTTTTAAATATATAGGAGCTCTGTTGTTTAATATTTTGTACATTAAAACGGCTTAAGAGAGAGAGAGAGAGAGAGAGAGAGAGAGAGAGAGAGAGAGAGAGAGAGAGAGACAGACAGACAGACAGACAGGCAGACAGGCAGACAGACAGAGAGCGAGATAAACAATCAGGAAGAGAGACAGGAAAAGATTAACAAGAAGACAGAGGAACAAGACAGACAAGGCAGGAGAGACACAGAGACACACAACCAGAGAAATGGGAACAGACAGGAAGAGACGGAGAGGCAACAGAGAGAGAGAGAGAGAGAGAGAGAGAGAGAGAGAGAGAGAGAGAGAGAGAGAGAGAGAGAGAGAGAGAGAGAGAGAGAGAGACAGCCAGAGCAAAAGACAATTTTACAGCCAGACAGAGAGAGAGAGAGAGAGAGAGAGAGAGAGGAGGCCGATAGGGAATGTGTATGTTATAAGCTGCAAGGGCAAAAGATCAGAAGCGGGCAAAACACGAGATGGTCAATCGATTCTCACGCCTGATCGGCCTCATCGAGTTGGCCCTGTCACTGGAGGGCACGCCTCAATGGGCTGGGGTCAAAGCCAGGCAGGCAGCGATGGCGGAGATAGGACCATTAATCCAAGGTTTTGCGTCCATGTTTGTGCTTGATTTAGCTAGTCCACTTTGCTGCACCCCTGATAGAGATACATCACTGACATCAAAACACATACTCCAGGTGGAAGCGGGATGCAGGGTGTGTGTGTGTTGTGGGTTGGGGAGAAGCATTGCAATGAGAGGCGGCTCGTGGGTGGAGCTAAAGATGGTGGTAGCGGGTGTGTGGCTGCGTAGTGGGGGTAAAAACGTGAGCTCAGTGGTGTGAGCGCCGAGCTCGCGATTCTCAATGAGGTCGCGGCGAGTTCAACCTCCTTTCGCCCAACTGGCTCTGTTGCAAGACATAATTATTTGAAGTCTTCAAGCGTTGGGGGCAGATGGAATAAAACATGCTATTATTTTCTGGAAGGAAAAAAACAACACATAAATTAAATCAACATCTCTCTCTCTCTCTCTCTCTCTCTCTCTCTCTCTCTCTCTCTCTCTCTCTTTCTCTCGCTCGCTCTCTCTTTAAATCTCTTTCTAAATTTGTCTCTGATGCGAAACTTTCTTTACAGGGATATTTACGTTTGTGCGTGTTGAAACCCGTTTAGTTGTGCTTTCATCATCAATAAACCTTATCAGTTGATACAAGACAGACTTGGCTTGCGCTAAATTGAAAGATTGAATGACCAGCGCGTGTTTTGACTGCGGACATTTGTCTAAGCGGCCCCAGACATGCAGGGGATTCACAGCGACAAAGCAAATGGGGAGTGCTGTTGGTAGAAGAGAAGAGCAGTGAGAAAAATGATAGACGGAACAGAGAGAGGGAGACAGACAGACAGACAGAGAGACAGAGAGACAGAGACAGAGAGAATGCTAAAACTTTACCAAACAAACGACAAGAATGCGAAAGAGAATGGGCAGTGGAGATGGGTTGGATAGGGTTGGGGCACTGAAGAACACACCGAGGGAGAAAGTGGTGCTTGTAGCGACAATTCAATTAAAACTGAATCCCTCTGGGAAGAGAGTAAGTGGGTTTTCAGGCTTTCTCTGAGCGTGCCAACGACCTCAGCAGCGCTCATTTTCAACGCCTTAGGCAAGGAGTTCCGTAGACTCGCTGCTGCGTATTTTAAAGGTTGTGACACCTTGTTTTTTCCTGTGCAGGCAGGTCAAGCTAGGGCATGGAAGCAATGGCGGAGACGCCGAGAAATGTGTGGGAAGGACTGTAGCCACTACCCTGTGCGATTGATTTCCCATCAATTGATTCTGACATTCTTATCGGCTGTGCCACACCGGACCGGTAATCATTTTATTTATAAATGTCTCTTCCATATGAATCATATTGCGACAAACCATATTTTCTTTTAAAAAAAAACACATCTCGATCAGTTTCTAGACATTTGGTGCCTGCCTTCGGTAAAAATCGCTATTTGCATAGGGGTTAAGGAACTGTAAACAGAATAATAATAATAACGGATTTTTTTATATAGCGGGTACTCTAGCCTATGACCAGACTCACCACGCTTTGCATAGTCATTACATAAAAATACATGCACTCGATCAAACATCACTTTTGCTACGATACACCAAAAGACGGAACAGTAAAGATTAAAACTATTTACAACAATGTACACAAATGACAAAAAAGACAGAAATAGACTATTTACAACTATATACATAAATGACAAAAAAGACAGAAATAGAATAGCAAAAACCAATTCACAGCTATTTATATGCCCGGTTAGACCCAGGAAGAAAAACAGTATAAATATTTACAGCCGTGTATACACTTAAGGATCAGACAGAGACAAAAGAGGAGAGAATGGCAGCGGGATTCAAATCAGTCTGAATAATGCAGTTTGAAGAGGTGGGTTTTGAGGGCCTTTTTGAATGCTTGTGTTGATTGTATATTGCGGATATGGGAGGGAAGGGAATTCCACTGCTTGGGTGCGGAGTAAGCGAATGCACGTTGGCCGTATGTCTTAGTGCGGGTGACGGGAACCTTGAGTGTGCGAGTGTCAGCAGAAGATCTTAAAGTGCGTGAAGGGGAGTAGACAGACAGTAGATCAGCAAGGTAAGAAGGACAAGAATCTGTGAAGAAGTTGTGACAGAGAACAGAGAGTTTGTACTCTACGCGTGCAGGAAGCCAGTGAAGGGAATGTAGTTAAGGTGTGATGTGATCGCGTTTCTTTGCTCGGAATAACAAAGCAGGAGGAGAAAAGGAAGAAACGTAACAAAAAACATGTCTTCTTCGTGTTGGGTATTTTTTTTTATCAAACTTATTAGGCACACAGGACTTTCTTAAAACCCATTTAGATTCATTTCATCTGGCATCCTACTTAGACACAATCGCTACAAATTTGTTGCTGATTCACTCCGATGGCCCAGGTTCGATTCCCGTGGTGGGCGAGATAAAAATGACAATTGTTGCTTAACGGTATGATCGTCCTGGTCAGAGAGAGAGAGAGAGAGAGAGAGAGAGAGAGAGAGAGAGAGAGAGAGAGAGAGAGAGAGAGAGAGAGAGAGAGAGAGAGAGAGAGTGGGCGCGCAAAAAGAAAGAAAAAGCCAAATGAAGAGAAATGCAATAAACACGCCTACGCTTAGTTCTCAGTGATCTACGTACTAACAAGTCAACGCGCACTCTTCCTACCATCCCTCTCACCTATCCCACCACCCCGCCGCCCTCTTAAACGCACCCAACCACCCACCCACCAACACACACACACACGCGCGCGCTCACACACACTGAAAACGTTAAGAAGACAGGTCATGCACAAAGTGGAGGGCAATGTTACTGTAAGACACGAGTGGCCACATGATTCGACTGAAAGTTCCTCCTAGTCCTAGTTAGATCGACTGACAATGTTATTTCTCCTTCTGCTCCTCACACTCCTACGTTTCTTCCTTTTCTCCTCCTGCTAGATCTACTCTTTCTTTTTCTCCGCCTCCTCTTTTTTTCATTCTCCTCCTTCTCCTTTTTTCCTCTTCTTCTTGTGCTCCCCCTCCTCCTCCTCCTCCTCCTCCTCCTCCTCCTTCTTCTTCTTCTTCTTCTTCTTCTTCTTCTTCTTCTGCTCGTCTTTGTGTTTCAGGATGCATTTTCTTTAAATGTATCGTCTCTTTTTCTTCCCTCTCCCTTTTTTAAATTCACTGCCTCGAAGGTCTGATCATTGGAGCGGTTTTAAACAATTTGTCTTAAACAATAACAACTGTCCCCGTTCAACACGGTAGTTTTGCAGACGGTTTAGTTCTAGTTTTCTCATAACCTCGGTGCATGCATCCCACTGCAGATCATTTTAACATTCCTTTGTTATAATATTATTTATGTATTTATTTATTGGTATGGTAGGCTAACGTTCATCACTCAAAATCGATCTGAAACTTTTTTTCAACAGAGAGTGAGAGAGACAGGGACAGGGACAGACAGACAGAAACAGATAGAGGGGAGGGAGAGAAAGGGAAGGAAGAGAGAAAGACAGAAAGAGACACAGACAGACAGAGACAGAGAGAGGGGAGGGAGAGAGAGGAAAGGGAGATAGAGGAAAGGGAGAGAGAGGGGAGGGAGAGAGAGAAAGAGACACAGAGAGAAAGAGAGAGAGAGAGATAGAGACGAGGAGACGGAGACCTATAGAGAGATAGAGAAAGGGGGAGGGAGAGAGAAAGAGAGAGGAGAGACAGAGAAAGGGGAGACAGAGAGAGGGGAGAGAGAGAGGAAAGAAAGAAAGAGGGAAGGGAGAGAGACTGAAAGAGACACAGAGAAACAGAGAGACAGATACGAAGAGAGAGAGAGAGAGAGAGAGAGAGAGAGACAGAGACAGAGACAGAGAGAGAGACAGACAGACAGAGTCCGACAGAGAGACAGAGATCGAGAGGGAGAGGGATGGAATAGACAGAGAGAGCAGAGACAGAGAAGGGAGACAGAGAGAGGGGAGAGGGTTGGGAGAGAGACATACAGACAAGCAGACAGAGTAAAGAGTGTGCGACCGAACGTAATGAATTTTCTGACGTCTCAGAATAATGCCACGCCAGTGCACAGGAATGTCAGAACACGCCTGTTACTTCTTAAGAAATAATGAGACGTCGGACATGTGTGTTTGTCAAGCACTGTACTACAAGATGCTGCCTGCGATTGAATGATCTGTATATGTGCCAGAACTCATCGTATTACTGCTTATTATAATAAGGTCCACCCTAAACAAGAAGAAAAACTGTTACAATAAGGACGACACAATAGCAACAACAACATCTACAGCAGCAGCAGAAGAAGCAGCAGCAGCAACAACAGCAGCATTGGTCTCGCCTGAGACAATACTGACGCCTGGAGAAAATACTAGCACTGTAACTGAATCATAATCATGTCTGGCTGGTTGGCCCAATTTAATGAGTTTTGTACTGTCACTGTCGTCTGTTCTGTTCTGTTATGTTCTCTATTCCTACGTCTGTTCCATTTTTTAGTGTAATCGAGTAGCAAATATCCCGCACCCTATTACTGAGGTCGGGGACACAATTCCAGCATTTAAGGAAAGGTATAACGTTTCTTGCGCAACGAGAGAAACGACTGAATGTCTTTCCGTATGCCCTGTCATGAAAGCGACAAGATGTCCTTATTGATCTCATTGGGAATACTGAGTGATAGTTCCTATTTCTACGTGAATATCCAGTGTTCGGTAGCGTGACCCTTTTCTACAAGATCTCTTTAGTTCTGATGCATGGGCGGGTTTACTAAACAAATTGTCCTGGACAAAACAGCTACGTTATTTTCAAAACGCGATATTAACTATGGTAATTTCCTAGGTTTAGTTCCCGACTTCTTCTTGTCTCAGTCTACGCAGCGTGCGCTTGATGGCACATGTAGCGTGTTCTTTGTGTTCAGACTGTTGGAAGGGAGGCGTATACTGATCTTTGCTGGTGACATTAGCAAATCCTTGTACAAAAAAACAATGGGGTAAATTCTTTCACAGTCTTCTTGTGCTCAGATAAAATCAAAAATAAATAAATAAATAAATTCTTCGATGCCGTGGTCCTAAAACACAAAATAATGTTCCTCATTTGTATAGAGAAGACGATTGTTTAAGAATGTGAGAAGATGCGCAATAAAACCCTATAATAGTTGTTCGCGAAAACGTTTTTACTTGAGTGATCGTTTTGTTCATCTGTACTGTATGCTTCATAAGAACCGAGTTCGTCCGTCTGTAAATTTGTCCGTCCGTCTCTCTGTCCGTGCGTTTGTCCGTCCTTCTTTAATTTCCACACATACGATGGGAGTATTATCATATTAACTTCAGGTGCTGAGATCCAGCGTTCGGCGTTGTTAAGATGTTCTGGCTAATTACACAGAGAGGACCAGGTCTATTAGCAAATACATTCTTGCAATGAACTAAGGGAACATCAAGTGCTTAGCCGTGGAGAAGAGAAAATCAAACTGAATGCTAACAGATATAATTTCTCTAGGGTAAGTAAGAAACATAATACGCATAGAGGCATGAGGACTGACTTTGTGGGTGGCCAAAACACACACACACACACACACACACACACACACACCTACACACCCACACCCACACACACTCACACACACACCCAAACTGACCAACAGACCGACATTTTGGCTCGTCCTGATTCCCTCCCCTCCCCACCTCCGACAGATGTCTGGAAATTAAAAACAATAATACAGGAAGAAACAGCAAAAGAGACTAAAAATAAAACCTAGAGCGGAAACTTCCATATCAAAATTATAACACTGCTTCAGGCGTTGCTCGCCTTATTTTTTAGTTTATTTTATTATATTTTTTGGGGTATATTTCATTACAGTTATGTAACTATAACATTTTATTTATGTAACCATATCATCAAGTTACTCGTGAAAGTGGTGTGAAAAGTGCATGTTTGAAGTGTCACAGTTTAACAGAAGCCAACAATAACCACAACAACAACCACAACAACAAATTAATTTAACACCCAACCAATTTGACCCTTTCATTACATTCAGGTAGGCCAAAAATAGACGCATTAAAACTGATAAAAAGGTTTTCTTCAGATTTTGACGGGGATGGCAATAAAACATATTAAACCCCAAGTATACGAGATCAGAATTCCATCGCAGCAATAATAGAAATCAGCACAGAGAAAGAGCACGAGAGAGAGAGGGAGGGGGGGACAGAGAGAGAGAGCGAGAGAGAGAGCGAGAGAGAGAGAGAGAGAGAAAGAGAAAGAGAGAGAGAGAGAGAGAGAGAGAGAGAGAGAGAGAGAGAGAGAGAGAGAAGGGAGATAAGAAGGATAGAAGAGGGGTAAAAACAAGATGAGAGATAGACAGACAGTAGGAAGAAAAGCAATTACTAAATAAAGATGACTAAATAAAAATGACGAAATAAAAATCTAAAAAACAAACAAACAAACTAAATAAAAATGACTAAATAAATATACCCATGACAGTGCATTTCTGTGTGGGGAAGGGGAGGTGGAAAATGGTGTGTGTGTGTGTGTGTGTGTGTGTGTGTGTGGGTGTGGGTGTGGGTGTGTGTGTGTGTGTGTATCTAGAAAGAAGTCCATGTCGAAACAAGACGGGCATATAACACGTGTTCACTGAATTGTACTGTTGTGTCAAAGCCCTAGATTTTGCCTGTTCATGATGATGCTTGCATTCTGTGACGGATTGTTATCAACTTCTCTGTCAAAATGCTTGATTAACCTTTGGCATGATGTTGAAATTGCAATGTTCGGGGGTTTTTTAATTTATTTTTTTTAATTATATGGTTATATTTGATCTTTGTTATTTTATTGTTTACATCCATCAAATTTCACTTCTTGTTTGTGTGGTTAAGTGCCTTAAATCATTATGGAGGAACCGGGTGTTAAACAAATCTTCAGAATTCCATGGTGTCTGCACTAATGCGGGTCCCGTTTGCCATCATTTAAATGCATTTCCCTTGTTTGGGCCGTAGACACCGGAGGTTTATTTTAGTGTCCTCGTTTTGTAGGCCCATTAACTCTGATAAAGGTGTTCACTACCGGTCTTGCGCCGAAACACGATTAACTCTGTAAAAGGCGTTCACATCCGGTCTTGCGCCGAACCGACTTCTGCCGCAATTCCGATTCAGGGCAGTCTCGTGTAGTGTCTAGGGCTATAGGATATCCTCAGCGGTGTTGTCGCTGCATACTGCACACTCAGTCTGCGCTTCCGAGGTATTGTCCTCTTGCATAGAAACGGTGTTGGACAATTTACTGTAATTTGGCCTTGTCTTGTGATGTCAGTGAACAGGCTTTAGTCTGTCTCTTTAAATTATATCGGAGGTAACAGTCTGCAAAATGCTTGTTGGTGCTAACGATGAAATATCAAGTTATAGATACAGTCATTGAAGCTCAAAACAGGTTTTGAAACTAGATATACTTAATCATACCCAGTGTACTCCTTAGTCACCTAAACCCTAGAATGCGTACACAACCAGATTGACTTTACACTTGTACTTCTGCCGTTCCAGTCCAGCAGGAACAAGGCCAAAAACAAACAAAAAACCAACAGAAGAGTTTTCGTAATTTTTTTTTTTTGGGTGGGGGGGGGGGGGGGTGGGGGGGGGGGTTAACTACAATTTTTATTGTTCTTCTTCCTTGGAAACATTCTTACCTGAAAGATGGGGATAACAATTGCTCCAAAGTTTCAATGTTTTTAATGAAAGGCTCTCTATGGACAGGCTTTGAATCTACGCTTGAGAGATAAGGTAGACAACAATGAACATTATGCACACAGACACACACAGAATATACACAGACACCCATGCAGACACACACCCATACACCCACACACACACACACACACACACGCGCGCGCACACACGCACACATACACACAAACAAACGGAGGCACACACAAACAAACAGAAGCACACACACAGAGGTGCACTCACGCAAGCACGCACATACGCACACGTACGCACGACTGTACTCACGTACGAACACACACTTACTCACATTCACTCACCAACACACGCACACTCACTCACGCACACACACACACACGCAAACACACACACACACACATATACATATGCACGCATCTCAAGGTAGCGTGCGTAACAAACAGAATGCAGGCATGACGATCGTGCATTTGTTGGCTAACATTGAGGGCTAATTAAAAAGCCTCCAGCGCTGTGGGACTGGACATGTCTCTTACTATCTCTGCTCATTAACACTTTTTACGGCTGTAGGGAGTTGCGTGACACAGAAGTGTATTGTGTGCGTGCGTCTGTGTGTGTGTGGCTAGGTAGAAACGCCTTTATTCTGACACACACTTTGATTTATTGTTGCTTTAGGTCCAGCGGACTCTTCCGAGCCAAATCAGGACCGGACAACCCCCGATCCGCATAAAAGATCTGCTGAAACAACCCCAGTGGGAAAATTGAATGCCCTCCACCGGCCAGTCACTTTACAATAAAGACATCCCACGCGGGGGACGGCTGAGGGTTGACCTCAACTACGCGAACACCCCGGTTACAAAAACAAAATAGAATACAAACATCATTATAAATCATTAACCAAACACATACATATAAAATGCCTATAGTGCTAAATAGTACAATCATAGGAAGCCCGAGTGACCACCCGGCAGAAAGCGTCCAACACTCCCAAGCTGATCCAACAGACCTCATACACAAACAAGGAGTCTTGTCCATGAAGAGTTTTCAAGAAAAAAGGTAGGTCATTGATCTAGCGAAGAAGAAGATAGTATAGCAGAGTGAAGGACAGAGCAGGAATAGGAAAGAGTAAATGAGGAAGACAGCGACAGTGGGAATTTAAAGCACTAAATTTCCATAAAGTGGGGATACTATTTATACTGAAAACCCCCGGCACTCCAACGGGGGTACTGTTGCCGCAGTGAATCTGTCTTGCCTATAAAGGAAAGACAGGTTTTCAACTGTGGCTTTCACTGTTCCCTTTATAGGTTTGAACAATCTACAGTGGCAAGATTGCTCATGACCCCAAGGGGTGACACACACTTAAACCTCTACGTACTTTCTTTTGACGGACCCCGTTATTTTGACGCCAAAACAGTGTTCTGTTAGGGTTAGGGCTGTGTTAGGCTTAGGGTTAGGTTAAGGGTTTGGGTTAGGGTTAGGGATAGCTTCAAAAATTGGACAAATTTGTAAAAATGTCAAAGTAACGTATGTAGAGTTTTATGAAAGTCATCACAACGGCGTTTCTACACGGTTATGTGTGTGTATGTGTGTGTGTGACAATTACACAATTACCTTCACAGATTTGTCCAGGAACTTTTTATGACTGCTTAACTGTGCAAAAACCAATCCAGAAATCTTACTTCCTCCAGAGCAAAACGACGAGTTCCTTTTCTTCGTATTGTACCGTATCCCTCCACAGACCACCAAGTTCTCAGCATTCACGCTGCCAGGCCAAAGTTTTTACGGTTTGGTCTTGGTTATGGAGTAGGCAGACCGTTTCAATCCCTCATACGCATCTGTGTCCAGGGACTCTAATCTATCCGTGGTATAGAGTAGATGATTATGCAATGAGATGGGATCAGGGTAAGTTGGGTGATAATGGGATTGTAAGGCGATATTACAGACGCGGCGAATCTCTGTACCACAACGTTTCTCTGTGTTTTAAGTCGATGTTGATACTGTTGCTTTGTATAGCTCGATCATCCACGTCGCTATTGCGTATGCAGGGAGGGAGGGTGGGTGTGGGGGTGAAGGGGGCAAAAAGTGATTCTCAATATAAAGCGGCAGGGTGTTTAACGTCCAATGGGAGGGAAACGTTAGAATAATAATAATAATAATAATAATAATAATAATAATAATAATAATAATAATAATAATAATAATAATAATAATAATAATAATAATAATAATAATAATAATGCAACGATTTCTATATGCACCTATCTCGCGGTACAGAGCGATTCACTGCGTTAGGGACCAGAAATTCCACACACAGTCAAAAAGGGGTTTAAGGGCGAAACCAGAGGAGAAGACTAAATATTATTATTTTATTATTATTTATCATTCTTATATAGCGCTTTTTCAGCTCAATAGCTGCTCAAGGCGCTGGTCGATATAGGATCTAACTCAAGCCGCCCGAAGAGCCCACGTGCTGCCTTGGGCGCACAGTCTGACGTTCAGACGACTGAGCACAATCCTAGGCGACCGGGGAAGGGGGAGAATAGAAAACTATACATTGAAACAACCATCAGACTAATAGCAATAGTAAGATGGCCAATGTTTACAGTCAAAGTTTATGTCCGGGACACCGGGAGTCGAACCCGCAACCTTTGTAACACGAGCTCGCCGCTCTATCAACTGAGCTATCCCGTATTCCAGTGTCGTGACGTCGAGTCCTCTGAGCTGATCGTCACGATCCACAGAAATCATGCAGACGCTCTCCGGGGAATATGAATTTCGGATAGCCTTACCCCAACAAAGGTGCCCAAGCTGCCAGTGCAGCCCCAATCCGGGACAATAAGGAACAGGACCTAACAGGAACTCACAAATCATTCTAAAGATATAGAAAATTAGCACAGAACAAAAGACTTCAGTGCAGCGGTTGTGACGAAGGACCGAAACTTATCAAGAAGAATTGTGTTGCCCCAGCTTAATGCTAATACTGGATGCGAGTACAAGTGTTTCTCATATATCAGACTCAAAAAAACGGCGACCTGTAAACAACCATCCTACGCTCACATGTATTACACACACACTTTCTCTCATACACAAGAGATACGCAGTCATAATGCCTGAGGTGTAAAAAGCATGGAGATGGCTAATTATTAAAAAAAATAATAATAAAAAAAAGGAAATGATTTTTTTCTTCTAATTTTGACATTTGAGACTGACAGCATCCAATACCATCATTTTTAGGAGAGAGAGGAAACAGGAATACCCTCGGTGACTTCAAAAGACTCATACCCATGTCAAATATCTTGTCTTCCTCCTGGGATCGAACACATGGGGCCGGGTAGCTCAGTTGGTAAGAGCGTCTTGCTAGTAACCGAAAGGTCGCTGGTTCGAATCCCGGATTGGTCAACGTGTGATCATATTATTTTCCCCTTTACCAACAACTGGCCCGCTGGTGTCAGTATAAATCGGTCCAGTAGTCACCTATATGCGAAAGTGTCGTGTGACTATAATCTACAAACAACAACATCGAACACATAGGCCTACTCTGCGGCACTGTAGACTAGCTCTATACCCCTGCGCTAAAGCGCGTCCCTACAGACTATGGACAATGAAAACAATCAATGAACTAGTAACTACATATAAAGGTGAAGTGCTGGGCCGTGACTTACGCTATAACTACCACCGACTGCTGATGTCATTTTAAGTCCTATCCTATCCTGTCCTGTCCCGTAACCCGGAGGTCGTAGGGGCACCACCGATGATCGTTTAACCAGCATACTCCATCTTTCTCTGTCCTCAGCAGCCCTGATGGCTTTTTTAAGTAGTCAACGTTTTATTCCGCGTCTAACCCCTCTTACGACGCGCCCGTGATGTCTCTTGCACAAGACTCTATCGGATCGGATATGAATGACATGACATGACATGACATGAATGACATTACATGATTATTGCTTTAGGTCCAGCGGACTCTTCCGAGCCAAATCAGGACCGATCGGATATGAATGGCAATTCCATTGTGTAACTCCACGCTATAGCTTGTGCCTGAGGTCACAAAACATTTTTATTTTCGGGTGATTCAGTACCCGGTGTACGATTGTTGTAACAGAACCAGCATTGAACTCACAATCAATGGAAAACAAAGCCAGTTTTGGAGGCATTCAGAACACTGTGTATTGTTCTAACACAGCCAACGCTGAAGTCACCATTTAAAATTCGAAGTTATTTTCGTAGAACAGTGTAGGAACAGCACCGCTTGTGTTTATATTTGGGGAATTATTACCTCCCTTGAATTACAAAAGGCCGCTCATATGTATCGTGATGTCATACATAATCTCAATACTTGTTTAGCCCGGATACATTGGACCACAGTTGTACTTATTGTACCGATAATCAGACCCTCCTGTCTTACGCTCTGACTCGTCCTCTAATGTTCAGTCCGGTTCTTTGTTAAACAGCCGGCAAACTACCAGCCACCATCATTCTCTTGAAAGTCCGAATTTAAAATTGAAAACCTCCCCATGTCCAAAGGGCAGCACTGTAATGGGTCTCAAATTGAGCCAATAGTTCATCCCTAGAGATGGAGCCAGCTGACTACCTTAGCTAAATACACTTCAAGCTCGCTGGGATAGACCCGCAGTCGCCCGATAACGAAATTACCGAAGAAGTCGCAACCCGTCAAAATCGATAAGACTTGTGCTGTTGTGCGTTGGTTTAGTCAAAACCCTTTTATCTTCCCCCTATACCCCAACCCCATCCCATGCCCTCACCCATCCACCCACCCCACTCCCAAAATCGCACTTGTTTGTTTGTTTGTTTGTTTGTTTCATTTAACGTCTATTCACCGAAGTGTTTTTAGACTAGAAAATAAAAGGAAGGTGGGGAAAAAGGATATTTGCTACATGGATGGGGGAAAGCGCAAATAACATTTAAACAAAATAGTACAGTAACATAACATTAAATAAAATTAAATAAAAAATAAGTATTCAAACAATATTTAAAAATTACAAAACAACAAAAATTACAATAGAACATGTCAAACTTGTGAAATGTTCATGTAAAGAAAGTCAATTTTGTAATAATTATTGTCATATACTAAGTAATCAGAATGAACTTGCAATTTTAATTTTAAAAAATGTCCTACAGGACTATAAATTATAGATTTAGCGATGGTTATCCAATATTCACTATTTTTTATTTTGAACATAATGAATGTTCTGTGGAATATATTGCGCTATTATACTACAGTTATGAATGATATGATTTATAATTAAATTTTTATTGCAAATGCAAACAATATCCTTGCAATATTTTGTCCTCCAAGAATTTAAAGCAAGACGATGTGCTAAAGAGGTTATTGTTCGAGGATACTGTGAATTTTCACTATATATTATTTTTAAAGAAAAATTATTTTTTTCTTTTCTTTTCGATCATACTATAAATTTCTTTTGGCGATAAGGGGATGTCAATATGGCTGACGTTGTGTTGATTTTTCGCTCCTTCTTTTGCTTTCTTGTCTGCCCAATCATTATTATTTAAACCACAATGAGATGGTATCCAACAAAAATGAACATTTGTGCCATTGATAATTAAAGATATTTTATTTCATATATAATATCACCTCTGCTTTTATTAATATTAGAGTCCAAACTCTGAAGAACTGATATGGAGTCTACACATAAATAATATATTTAAAAAGGTCTTTTGTTGACTCAAAATCTTAGTTAATGCCATAAGAATTGCGGTAAGTTCTGCAGTATAAATTAAACGATCTTTACCTAAATAAAATGATTCACTAATTTTTAAAGCACGTATAACATAACCAGCCCATGTTGGCTGTATCTAAAACAGAACCATCAGTATCAATTTGCAAATAAGAATAATATTTTGTTTTATATGTTCATAAGCTTCTGTTGCTAACAATAATCCCTTTTCTTATTTTTTGTATAGCAGAATATTCAAAATCAAAGTTTGCTCGCTTAAATTCCCATATTGGTATACGCATTTGTGATAAATTTTTAGATACTGATTTAGGAAGTAAATTTGATCCCTGTAAAAGTTCATTCGTATAAGTTGCTATCGTTTGTAAATAACTGATACCCTGTGCTCTTTTGGGATAATCTAAATCAGATCTTACTTCTAGTTCTGTATCATTTAAATTTTCTACAGCAGAGGCTCTAACTATATATTTAGCGCATGATAAATTTATCCACTCATTTAATGGTAATACTCCAGCTGCTTTATAATCATCGTCTGTTTTTGTGTGGATTTGAATACTCATAACCATTTTAATTTCTTTACTGTCTTTACTGTAAAATCGCACTTGGCAGCAGAAACCGAACCTTTCTTTTTTTGTAATACACCGAAGGGGTGGATTTTTATTAATTACTATTTATTAGTTCCAGAACTGTAAAGCTCGGAACTACTGTTCTTGGCTTTGTCCGTCCGACGTCCGGCGGTAACATTTGCGCACTTTTCTCTGTAAGTAATGGACGGGTTTCTTTCAAACTTGATATTTAGGACATAGTGAACCCTACCAGATGACAAAAAAAGTATGCATGGTGGGTGATGTCATCTTGATAATATCATAATTTGTCGTATTTTTTCTAATCTTATTTTCTCCCAAACTGCTGGAGGGATTTGGATCACGTTTGGTACGTACTTAGACTTTAACTGTGCGTCCAAGGTAAAACCAAATTTGCAACAAATCGAATCACGGAATCACCGTGACGACATACAAAACAAATTAATTAATTAAACAAACACACTCGTATGTAATTAGAGTGTACAGATGCCTTAAGCCTTAAACGAAACTATAGTATCTTGAGTGACGTCATCGTGTGAGGTATTCATAATGACGTCATACATTGTTTAATCTTCGTATCCTTTTTTTTTTCAAAAACTACTGAAGGGGTTTGGTTAAAGTTTGGTATATATTTAGACTTTACCAATGCTTTCAACGTAAAACCAAACGTATGCAACTCGAGTGACGTAATCATGACGTCACATTTAAATTTTAATTGTTTTTCCTATCCAATCCCGTAATTCGGAAGTCGTTGATGACAGAGAATTGTTTAACCAGCTTACTCCATCTTTCTCTGTCATCAACAACCCCCATGGCTTCGTTCAGTGTCAAGCCAGTCCATTATGGAATGTTGTCCTCCCACCTCTTTTTCTGTCTCATTCCTCTGCCTCTTTGCAACGTGCCTTGCAGGATGGTCTTTGCAATGCCTGATGCTCAGGTGACTTGGCCATACCATCGGAGTTTCCGTTTCTTCACCACTGTGAGCACGTCATCCTGTTGTCCAGTGGCTTGCGTCTGTCGGACTGAGTCGTTGGAGATGTGCTGGGTATAGAGAATGCTCAGAAGTCTTCTGTAGCACCTCATCTCCATGCTTTGTAAGTCTGCTGTGAGGGTCCCTGTTTCGCAAGCATATAGGAAGATGGAGATGACAAGGGAGCGCAGCAGTCTTACCTTGGTATGTAGGCTGATGGTCCTGTCTTTCCCAATAGACTTCAACCTTGTCAGGGCAGCAGTTGTTTGTACGATCCTGGAAATGACTTACTGCCGGGACCCATTGTCTGATACAATGGCTCCTAAATATTTGAAGCTATGCACTGGTTTCAGAGATTGGCGTTGAACTTTGATGTCCGTGTTGAACCCGTTGGTCTTGTTCTTCATCATTTTGGTTTTCTCTGCACTTATTTTCATTCCAAAGGCTCTGGAGGTGGTGTCAAACCTCTGTACCAACTGTTCAAGTTCTTGTTCCTCTCCAGCCAATCAATCAATGTCATCCGCAAAACGGAGGTTGGTGATTGCTCTACCCCTATGCTGACTGTGTCTTAGTGATCTGCAAAGGCATTTGACATAATGCGCTCTAGGAAGATGTTGAAGAGTGTTGGAGACAGTAGGCATCCTAGACGCACGCCGATTATTGTTCTGAACCAGTTCCTGATGGCGCTGTTGTGGAGGATTGCACTGGTGGCCTTGTCATACAGGCTTTTGATGACTTCAATACTTTTAGGGCTGGTGTTGTACCCTCTCATGGTTGCCCACAGAGCAGCACGCCAGACTCGATCAAAGGCTTTCTTGAAGTCTACAAACACATGATATAGATGTTGGTGCTGTAGGTATTTCTCGCAGATTATTCTGGGGTTGAACATCTGCTCAGTGGTACTTCGCCCTGCCCTGAATCCTGCTTGTTCTTCAGCTATGATTTGTTCAGCTTGAGGTTTCAAACTATTGAGCATTATTTTCAGGAAGACTTTGCTGGGATGGCTGATGAGGCTGATGGTGCAGTAATTTTCACACTCCTGAAGGTTGCCCTTTTTGGGAAGAGTGATGACAAGCGACTGGGTCCATGGTATAGGCCACTCCCCACTCTGCCAGA
The DNA here is from genome assembly GCA_036898135.1 of Oncomelania hupensis. Lineage (NCBI taxonomy): Eukaryota > Metazoa > Mollusca > Gastropoda > Littorinimorpha > Pomatiopsidae > Oncomelania > Oncomelania hupensis. The sequence continues at coordinate 38,014,495 of CM072513.1, forward strand.
TCTTGTTACCGTGTTACACGTTGTTATTTGTATCAATGGTTGATTCAGCCATATTGATAAGAGCAAATCCAATTCGTTTATCCACGCAACCTGTTCACTCAGCAACAAGGCAGGAGTCGTCGTATGAAGTTTTCCAACTTTATTCAGCATACATCAACAACTGCGTACAAGATCACTTTCCGAAAATCACTTCAAAGTTCATCATCAAAAATCTCCATAAATCAATAACTCTTTCACTTTTTGACTCTCCAAGCAGACACAGTGCACCACTTATATAGGCTCTCTATAATCGAGAGAAAGTTCGAACATTGTAGCAAGACGCAATAACACCCAATCAAATTGAAACTCGTCACCGGAACTATGCACTGTCTTAGGTCATATAACCTTATTTAGGTTAGAAGAATTTTTTAGCTGTTACTAGATTTATCATAACGCTTCGGTCGATAGTAAACAATTAAATCTAGAAAATTCTCAACAATATCGTCCGACGAAAATTATTAACATTGTACAAAGCTTCTTCTAGCAACAACACAACATCAAATCAAAGGTAAACACACTCTGATATTGCATGCTTTGCAAAACAAAACAACCGGATATATCGTGCGCGTCTCAAACGTAACATACAGATAATGATGAGAGCGTCAAACAATTTGTCTCATTGTTGTACTGGGGTCCACATATGCCCCCCCTAGTTTTGGCCAACCTTGTCATTCCAGTCGCCTAGCACTATGACTATATCATCCTTCATCGGTATTTGGTCTAGGATAGCCTGCAGTTGTTCGTTGCAATCCTCGTCTTCGATGTCGCCATAGTCTGATGTTGGGGCGTAGGCCTAGATGATGGTGATGTTGAAAGGGGCTGCTCTCAGACGGATGATAATGAGTTTACTGGAGGCTGAGCGGCAACCCATGACAGTGGCTAGAATGTCTTTGTGGACCAAAAATCCAACGTCGTCTCGTGCCTGTCATCTCTCCCGCTGAAATAAAGCTTGTGGCCTTTGTTGGTCGTTGTTCCACCTAGGCCTTTCCAGCGCAGTTCGCTAATATCTAAAATGTTCCATCGATAGTGGTCCATCTCGTGGGTCAGTTCTTCTAATTTTCCCTCTCTGCAGTTAGGGTTCTGGCATTTCAGGTTCCTATGACGATGTTATCTCTCGTGCGGATCCTGCTAAGTTGTCCATCAATAGCACATTTATCACCTATTTCCTGGTGGACAACGGAAGGCGCAGTCCTTGGTGACCCGGGCGACGACCGATCCGGTATGGACCATGGAGTGATCGGTTCCTTTCATCATCTTAGGCAAGAAAGACCTGGCAGGGCCCAATCCTCTCCAGGCTGTTGGCCACAGCCGAAATCCAAGAGTACAGTTTGGTTCGCCTTGGCCCCGAGCACGTGGTCGTTGAACCTATAATAACATGGGGTTCCTCCGCCCTGGCCGGTGACATCTGTGTAGAAGACTTTCCCCCAGAGATTCCTTGTTGACATCACCCCTGTTAGTCGCCTCTTACGACACGCCGAGAAACGTTGGGTCTATTCTATTCAGTGCCCGAACCCACAGGATTAAAGTGCAGCCGATTATATTAGTAATATTACCGAGGCATAAATAAGTAGAATACAAATGTTTATAAGAGAAATGAACCAATATAAGAACCTATAAACGTTTTTGCTAAAATAATACAACTATCAAAACTAATGTTGCCTACTGATGGTACATTGTTAAGCAATAGGCCTCTTAAATCAATACATTCAAACAACAAATTTTTCACAGAAAACGTCTCGTTGCAAACACATTTAACATTTTTGCAATATTTAGTCCTTATAGCATTTCACTATTTTCTATACACCTTTGACACTAAATATCTAGAAATTTCACAGTGTTTTGTATTCTGCTGATTAGGCTACATTTATAAGGTTTCTTCATTTCTGTTTCAATTAGATTATTAACTTCTTTAATATACAGTGAAATATGTAAAGATATAGCATTAATAATATTAGCCCCGTTTCTGACAGCTCGATCAGCCCACTCATTAAAAAGAAAACCCACAATGTGAAGGAATCCAAAAAAATTTTTACCTTTGTACCATTAATAATACGGTTTTGATTTCAAATATAATCTCTTTTCTTTTTTTATTACTATTTGAGTTCAGTGCCTCTAAATCAGATTTTGGAATCAACACATATTATATTACTAAATAAAGTTAAGAGCATACTAGAAAATTTATTTATAGCTATTAGTACTGCTGTCCGTTCTGCAGTAAAAATCGAAAATCCCTTTTCTAAATAGAATGACCGTGTAGCTTTAAAATAAAAAATAACAAAAGCTGCACCACTATCACCATATTCTAGGACAAAGCCGTTTGTATATATTTTTAATTCACTCAAGTATTTTTTCATTTAAATGATCGCGAATATGGGATATCATTAACACAGCAGTATGATTCATCTTTTCTGCTGTGATATAAAGATCACAATTCGTTTTCTCAAGTTCCCATAGAGGAATAGGAGACAGTATTTTCTTGTTATTTATACAATCTGTATTTTCAATGCATTTGTGAAGTAATTATTTCGTTTATGTAGTTATAGTTTGAAAATAGTTAATTTTTTGGCCTTTGCTTTCTAAAATGTATGTCCGATCTAATTGCAACTCCTCATTGGTAATATTATCTACTGCCGTTGCCCTTATAACATATTTAGGACAAATCAGTTTATTCCGGTCAACTAATGGGATAACTCCTGATATTTCATATATTGTTTTTGTATGTATTGGAACACCAAGCGCCAGTGTTATAGCTTTACAATCTAAACTCTGTAATTTTTTAATGTAGCATATCGGAGCAGAAAAATAAAATTCCTGTACATATGATAATTTGGATGGAACAAAAGAACATGCCAAACGCACTAAGGTTTTGGAATCCTGACCCACAGGCTGTTTGCTAATTAGTTTTACCAAATTATAACTTCTCACAGCTTTTTTGCATTAAATATTCTATATGCTTTTTCCGGTATAATTACAGGTTATGTAAACACTAAAAATTTAACTTCTTTGACATATTTGAGTTCCAAATTTTCAACATACATTATTGGTAATTGTCTATGTTCATGCCTATTATTAAACAAAATCATACTGGTCTTTTCTCTTGAGAGTTCCACTCCATCAATATTCATATAACTTGAAATATTATTTATTTTCATATGATATAATTTAGTGATGTGCTTTATTTCATAGATAGACGTTTTCTTTTTTAAGAAACGTTCTAATATAATTGTATACATACCTAGATAACCCCATTTGTTTCAACGTATATAACAATCTCGCATGCCATACTCTATCATATGCTTTGCATACATCAAAAAGACGTGGTTAATGTACATATTCTCCTTGCAAATTGTAACCTGCCTGATTTACAGAAATTATATGTTGTTTAGTATAATAGCATGTTGGTCTCTAGTATGATCTCCTCCATTAACTTACAAACGTGTGATGTTAAGGAAATGGGTCTATAACTAGATGCTTCTGCTCTAGATGTACCTCTTTTAAAATCGGTATTACTAGAGAAGATATCCCCATCATTTAATAAAATAAGATTAGAGTCTATAATGGCCTCAGTAAATCGCATGTTAGAAGTATGAACACACTATTTATCCCAAATCGGCGAATGAGCATTAAAGCCACCGTTGATTATCCAGTTCTGAGTCTGTAATAGACTGAATCCAATCATTATTGTTATCACTAGGACCTCTAGGATAGTAGACTGAGCAAATATTCACACACAAGTCTTTGTTAACGTTAAGTTTAATACAAGCTGCATAAACTCCATCTGCATCTTTAGGAACCGGAGATGTGTCCATTCCATATCATTTCTGATGTAAATGGCGGACTGTACATTACTCCTATTAAAGTTAGTCACTGGCGGCTAGTAGAAACCTTGAAGCTTTGGCAATTTTAGGTTTCTGACATTTAAGGATTGTAATGTTAATATATGATGATCAGTGTTGGACAAATATTCACGTAAGTTTTGTACATTTGTGGCAACAGACCGAAATTCCACTGAAGAATAGACCGTCTTTCTCCTTTCATTTATAGAAAATTATTTAGTTTTTCAAAAACTTCAGAGACAAAAGGGAAAATTTTACACAAACAGTTTATTCCATCAACAGTGGAAAATCAGCAGTTTTAAAAGTGTTAATTTTCGTGGCGATCTTGTGACTCGACTTTTTTTTTTCAACAGATTAAAGCCAGAACAAATACAATGGCACGGAAAGCTGGCTACTAACCTAGATAACGGTTTAATGAAGTATGAACAGCACCTATTTAGTGGTTCTTGATCTTTTGCTTGCAACGAATCGACCGACAGACAGACAGACCGACAGTTGGCTCGTTTGAATTCCCGACTATTGCAAAGTATTGTTTTAATAATATTATTTGGAAACAACAAACCACTTAGAACTAAGTCTATGCCTATGTGCTTGTGACACTTGGAAGTTTTGTGGTCGGAAAGTGTACCTTTTCGTTGGCTTGTTCGTCAATACTTTTGATTGTCAGGCGTCACTTCCACCCTAAATTGTCAGTCTTATGACGTGTGGGTGGCGTATGAGGGATGTACGCCGGCAACGTTAACCATAATATATTTGACTATTTGCACGCTGGAATCGGAGAACGGTCAAACCTTATTCGTAGAACCTATCGCGTGATCCGTCTTAATGCCACAGTATAGAGGAAAGAAATGAAACATCAAAACTTGTAAAGTTGTCTGCTTGGCGGAGTGATATGTAAACGTAAAAGTTTCAGTCAAAAGTTTAAGTTCACTAACACCGGGGACAAGAATCAAACCCAATATTTAATACTCGTTCTTCAGAAAGATAAGCTCCGGATGCTAAAAAGACACCCGTTAACGAGCAACGTGAAAATGTAATTGTTTATGTCTTATTCTATAACTATACCGAAACACATGCACGTACGCCTACACACATACAACACACGTATATACATACACACGCATTCTCTCTCTCTCTCTCTCTCTCTCTCTCTCTCTCTCTCTCTCTTTTTTTTTTTTTTTCTCTCGCCCACTGTCTCCCCCTATCCTTCCTCTCCCTCTTTATCTCCCCTCTCCCTCCAGTCAATTTGAAATCGAGACCTGGACAGCAGCCATGAAACCATGAAAAGAGACCAGAGAAGTCGACAAGAACCAGAGGCATCACCAGAGATATCCAGACAAATCCTCACTTCAGAAGATTGAGGGAAATCTCTGATATTAGGCTACGCACTAGGGACTTGCGCAGGAGGAATGCCGGATATTTAGCAAATCTATCGACGCCTAAGATGCAGTACTTGAGACACCCTCCCTGAACGATGAAACTTCTTGAAAATGTCGCAAGCGAAAGAGAGTGACGGTGAAAGATAGGATTTTTTTTGGGTCCCCCTGTCTTTCCTTTTCGTTTTAATTTTAATAATTTTTTTTTTACATTGAGTAATTAATTGATTTAATCTGTTCATGTTGTTTTGGTTTGGGTTGGATTGGTATGACAGGTGGTGTAGGTCGTCTTCTAGTTTATTATCATTATCATCCTCCCTCTCCTCCTCCTCCTCATCCTCATCATCATCATCATCATCATCATCATCATCATCATCATCATCATCATCATCATCACTGTCGTCGTCGTTTATTTTATAGAACCAACATCGAAAACCGCCACAAACAACATAAGCGATCTATACACGTATTCAGTTCTATTAATACTTATTTGATTTTTCATGAAATTTCTGGGTCCACAAACAAATAATACTATTGGGGAAATTCACTGTACGAGTAAGTGTGCGAATGTTTTGGGAGCAAATCGTCGGTACATATAGTACAAGCACACGGCGTATATGAGGCTGGCAAGACCTGCTGAGATACTCCCTCTATGCACAATATAGTCGGCCTGAGCTACGCTGTATATTGTAGAAGATGAAAAGAGACCGTGACTCTAGGGACTCGACGGTCCAAACTGTTAACCGACGACCTGTTCATCTCCCGGGAAATCCAAACACAGACATCATATATAGTAAAAAGACAACCTTGTTATGTTAAGCAGTAAAGCAGTTGTCTTTATTTAGCGTACTTACCATCTCAAAATATTATAAAACGAATGAAAAGTTTTAACACACTACTACTCCAATAATGCAATTATGAAACATTATTAATAAGTAATAAAATACTAGGGCCGATGATAGCACCACTTGTCTGTTCGGCAAACACGGTTTGGCTAACGAAACTACAGCCCAATCAGACGACGGGACACTTATTTTGTCTCTCATCAATTCCTACTTTTTCATAGCTGACCGATACATTTCGACACATTTGGCACAATTACTTATCTTCTGGAGACTCATTTCAGGTGTATACATTTTGCGTGCACTTTGTTCACGTGTTAGTTAAAATCGAAATGGTTGTCTTTCAGTGCCCCTGAACACCTTCGTGGCAGTTTTACAGAAGTAACTTTCTTTAAAAAAAAAAAAAAAAAAAAAAAATTTCTTCACGAAAAACGCTGTTAAAACTATACCAGGACTCAAGTTGGTTGGTTGTGTAGATTAACGTCCCCGGACACATTCGCCTATAGGGGACGGAGTAAAGAGGTCAAGATGTGGTAAGACTTCGTGATGAACTGCCACAGGGCTGGTCGCAAGATATCATTCGTTGCAGTGATGATGTAGATTGTAGTTGTAGGAGGTGCCCGCACAAGGCTGGTCGCAAGATATCATTTGTTGCAGTGATGACGTAGGTACGGTCGTAGTTGTATAAGATGCCCGCTCAAGGCGGTGGTGTCGGTGGTGTGGCAGGCGCGCAAAAGGTGGAGGAAGTGGGTCGAAGCTGCTCGACGAGGCGTGAGGAGGTGTGGCCGTGGTACCAAGGGGCCGACAACGCTGGGAAACTCTGGCGATGCATAGCAACTGCTGTCCGGAGGACGCCAGCCTCCACAGGAATCCCCGCGTCGCCCAGTAGTAACCAAGACTCAAGACTACTACCCTAGGTTTTATACATTGTTTTGGCTACGAATAATCTTTCATTAACAAAACATTCGGCTCATTCCCATGTCTGTGTCTGTCAGTCAATTTGAGGATACGTTTTTCGCATAAAAATGTTGGTTTCACCCCCTCCACCCCCCTTCCTCCTCCCCCACCGCCCCTTCCGAGCACTTTAGTCAAGCATCTTACTTCTCATGCTGTTAACAAATCGGTCACTTGATTTTCCGCAAGCCCAGCTGATAGATAACACCGACGAGCTGAGAGCCCAGCGACATGGCCATCTGTATCTATAGCACAATCCCACACGCTATAATCACTGGTAAAGGGAACATAGCCTTATTCCCCGATGATAGCATTTCATAAGGATCGAGTTCAAAATGCTATCATTAAACTCTATTTCCGTTTCTTTAGGCGAGGCAATGAACAACCTCTTAAAAAATTGTGTGTCTCCCGTATTACAGAAGCTTACTTCCAGGAAAACAGAGTAGAAAGCAGCAACAATAACAGCAGCCTCAAACGAAAGAACAGAAACAGAACACGCTAGACACACGAAATGCAGCAACAATAGAAATCTCGAGGATGAGAAGGAGGATTAGCAGCAGCAACAACAACAATGACAATAGGAAGAAACGGATTAGGAGGAGGAGGATGAGGAGGAGGAAGAGTGGCAGCAATGACAGCATCACTAAGATTGAGGAGATGAAAAAAAATGGTAATAATAAAAAGTTCAGACGCTCAAACAGCATCTACATGAAGAGCAGCAGTAGCAACAACAATTACATTGTTTAAAAGAGAAAGGATCGACGAGAATTAAGCGAAGCAGCAGCACGAACCACAGCATCCACAGCATCCACAGCAATAATAATAATAATAATAATAATAATAATAATAATAATAATAATAATAATAATAATAATAATAATAATAAAAATAATAATAATAATAATAATAATAATAATAATAATAATAATAATAATAATAATAATAATAAGGGTATTTATATAGCGCTTTTTCCTTTTTCAGTTCAAAGCGCGGCTCTCAGCATTTATACTTACCGTTAACATCGAAATACATACCGAAAAAAGTGAAACAAAAACAAGACACAAATAAACTATGCAAAGACATAATACCAAACATGAACAAGAATATTTACAAGTAAACTAAAAAAAAAAAAAAAAACGAGGGAGGGAGGGGGAAGAGGAGAGCAGATAAGGAGTGAGAGGGCTGGGGGCGTGCAGTGTGGCTGTAGTGGTCCGAATCACAAAAGAAGGAATGATGCTGATGATGGGAGACAGATCAGACATTTTTAGGGAAGAGGGGAATTGTTAAGTTGGACTTGAAAGTGACTATGTTCGTAATAGTAAACCGCCGCCCAGCAGCTGAGGACAAAGAAGTATACAGAGAGAGCGTGGATAGATTCCCCAAAAGACCTAGATTTACAAAGGAGTTTCAGCTGTTCGACATCGAACGCCATATTATCATGGTGTGTGGCTATTTATCTGCATTTTTGTGTTTACTGATTTAGTTCTCTTTAATTTTGATATTTACATTTTTAATGGGTTTTTTTTTAAATGTTGATTGTTAAAGTTCTTTGTTTATAGCAAATTATGTACCGTGCAATGTACGTAGAAACTGTTGGTTATGACTCTTGTAATAGGATTTTTCGATATTTTTTATTGTACGATTTACTTTATATAATTAAACGTGCGTGCGGCGTTAGGGTGAGTCACATTTATTTGATGTAACGCGCTTGGAGCTTCTTGCGCTTGCGAGGGACAAGCATGAAATTTTAAATCAAATATAGTAGTAGTAGTAGTAGTAGTAGTAGTAGTAGTAGTAGTAGTAGTAGTAGTAGTAGTAGTAGTAGTCAGGGCCGGATCTGGGGGGAGGGGGGTTCCTGGGTTCCGGAACTCCCCTCCCCCCCCCCCCCTGGCCATTCGATGTACCTCACTCAGTCAGAAAAAAAAATATATATGGAGTTTTTTTTAAAGCTCTTAATTTAATTGACACTGGTGGTAAGTAAAACGTTCCTCATTCTACTCAAGTTCCTCGAGCGGACACGTTTTTGTCACCCCTAACCACTTAAAAAATTTTTGGACCCCCCACCCCCCTCCAAGAGTAAGTGGTCCGGCCCTGGTAGTAGTAGTAGTTGGAGTAGTAGGAGTAGGAGTGGTAGTAGTAGTAGGAGGAATAGGAGTAGTAGTAGTAGTAGGAGTAGTAGTAGTATCCAAAAGAACAAAGTACTCCACTCCCCAACTTTAGCCTACACATGATTGATTGATTGATTTATTGTTGCTTTAGGTCCAGCGGACTCTTCCGAGCCAAATCAGGACCGGACAACCCCCGATCCGCATAAAAGATCTGTCGAAACAACCCTAGTGGGAAAATTGAATGCCCTCCACCGGCCAGTCACTTTACAATAAAGGCATCCCACGCGGGGGACGGCTGAGGGTTGACCTCAACTACGCGAACACCCCGGTTACAAAAACAAAATAGAATACAACCATCATTATAAATCATCAACAAAACACATACATATAAAATGCCTATAGTGCGAAATAATACAATCATATGAAGCCCTAGTGACCACCCGGCAGAAAGCGTCCAACACTCCCAAGCTGATCCAACAGACCTCATACACAAACAAGGAGTCTTGTCCAGGAAGAGTTTTCAAGAAAAAAGGTAGGCCATTGATCTAGCGAAGAAGAAGAAAGTATAGCAGAGTGATAGGACAGATCAGGAATGGGAAAGAGCAAATGATGAAGACAGAGACAGTGGGAATTTAAAGCACTAAATTTCCAGAAAGTGGGGATACTATTTATACTGAAACCCCCGGCACTCCAACGGGGGGAACTGTTGCCGCAGTGAATTAGTCATGCCTACAAAGGCAAGACAGGTTTTCAACTGGGGCTTTCACTGTTCCCTTTATAGGTTAGAACAATCTACATAGCCTACACAGCAGGTAAGCACAATACTACAGTTCAGTTTAAAATAATATTGTATTATTCTCAAAAATGAAATTGTGCCCAGTGAGTGACAAATGGCACATGCATAAAATAATCAGTTGTTGTTGCATCAAGTTTTATTCATCAAATTAACATAAGTTGTAATAATAAGTAAATAATCAGTGTCACATAATACTAATATGACGAAAGCGCATAAAATAATGGTTCACCAAATGAATGATGAAACGAACGGATCATTAGACCGACTGACTGGTCGACCGACGGACCGACATTTGGCTCGCTCTTATTTATGACTATTTCAAAGTATTTTCAGGTATTATTTGACACGTGCAACTCAAAAACACCCAGGACGCACTAGATCGGTCCTTTTACCCATCTCCGGTCGTCCAGGATCGTGCTCAGTGGTCTGGGCTTCACAATAAGCGCCCAAAGGCCGCAAGTGGGCGCCTCGGGCGGCTTAAGTTAGATCCTGTATCAGCCAGCGCCTTGAGCAACTCTTGAGCTGAAAAAGCGCTATATAAGAACCATTAGATCAAAATCAGAGTGGTGTTTCACCCGTCCCCTATACGCTTAATGTGTCCGGGGACGTAAATTTACTACAAGAACAATACATAAGCAACGCAAAACCGCGGCAAAGATTCGTTTCTCTATATGCAGCTGTGTACTGTGATCACGTGCGTGAACTAATACCAAGGGATTTTACATGATAAGATGTGTCACTCCCGGCTAAACCAGCAAATTCAGCAAGAGTACAGTCCATTTTTACCCTCAATACAAAATGGCGATACTGAAGAAACGCAATCAACGCGTTAGACGCCCGCTACAAACAAGAATGCTAGAAACTTTCGTTCTTTCCATTTCTGAGAGATGAGGACAGGTAAGAATGCATGCTTATTATTTATGTTTATTCTGCATGTAAATAACAGTATGTGAAATTGCCTTTGTAATTTGGTTTGTGTTGATGGTTTGTAGGCCGTAATCTTACCCGCACACACAGCACAGACTCTTTATAACTTTATGAGGAGTACAGAGTTCAGTGCATTCTGGAACCTTATACACACAACTTTAGTCACTTTATCAAACAAATATGGATTTCAAAGAAGAAATAAGCATCCCGAATGGCAATCTGTCGTCTCCTACGTTGAAATCTCAAATGTTGAAAGGCTAAGCGCGCCGTGAACTCAAAATAAACTACAGCGCTAATAAAGCTTTAGTTATTAGACTGAAAGGGTAGATCTAGATGCATTGCGCGTTCTTCAGGTTCTGTAATTGTCTGGAATAATTCTTCATGACCTTATAAAATCAAAAGGATCTTTAATTATACAGCCGTATATTTACAATGATAAATTTTCATCTGTTTTACCATCTCTCTCTCTCTCTCTCTCTCTCTCTCTCTCTCTCTCTCTCTCTCTTTGTCTCTCTACTTGTGTGAAGAGTGTGTGCAGAACAGCCGTCGTGATAGGACGTGTTTTGAAAGGTCTCTTGCCTAACTGACCTGTGCTCACTAGATTTGTCACACATGTTGTTTGGTACATTGTTTTGTGCTGAAATATGCCTGCATCAAGTACTTGTTTTCGGTCCGTGTGTGGATCTTTCTTACCGGTTTACATCCATTTTATGGCATTGAGAGCTGAAGAGAAGAAGAAACTTCGAATCCGGACTTTGACCCCACGCAACGGTTTTGACAGTCTACTGATTGGTACAGTCTTATCATATATGTTCTGGGGTAGCATTTTGTTGATCTGTTGTGGAGATGTGGAAGTCAACCCTGGCCCAAACCAAGGTCCGAGCGGCATGGTGCAGACGAGGTTGCAGTCTAGCGGTGGGGAGAAACGGAACGAGGGCAGTGGCAGTGGTGGACGTGACATTGGCGGACAAGGCGGTACCAAACAGGCAAGGCGTTCCTATTCATCGGTGACCGGTGAACCTTCTTTGAGCGAGATAATGGCCAAATTAGAAACTATGGACAGTGCCATGAATGGAAAACTCGACGCTGTAAGAGAGGATGTGAATACAATCAAAGGTCAGTTTAGTAAACTTAAACAGGATGTTGATGAATTGACAGAAAAATACAGATCTCTGAGTGATGAGAATGTGCTCTTAGAGCAAAGAAATAGTGACTTAGAAGGAAAATGGAACAGCTCGAGAGAAAAGTAGATGATTTAGAAGGACGATCAAGGAGGAATAATTTGTTGTTTTATGGCATGAAGCGTGATGGAAACGAAACGAGTTCTGGCTGTGAATCTGTTTTGAAAACTATGCTGAACGAAAACATGGGACTGAATGATTTACAATTTGACCGTGTACATCGCCTAAATGCTAAGCCTGATTCCCCTGTGATTGCATGTTGTACTTCTTATAAAGACAAAGTAGCAATTTTGAAAGCAAAATCTAAGCTTAAAGGGACTAGTGTTTTCATCAGTGAAGATTTTTCTCCGTCCGTCCGAGAACAGCGCAAAAAACTGAACAAGTTGATGAAAGAACAAAGGAACGCCGGGAAGAACGTAGCTATGGTGTTTGACCACTTGATCATTGATAATCAAAAGTTTTTTCTTTCGAAGGATGGGGAGAGATTGGTAAAGAGGACATAGGACTGTGGCCGCCTCTGTCGTCATTGTAAACAAAGTATTCAAGTTCAAAAACGTAATGTCCAGTGTGACCTCTTTGAGAACCCGTGCACTGATGGGTGCAGTGCGCAAGGTAGTAGTAACCCCCACGCACGTGTAATGTGTAACAAGCGACGTAGTTTCGTCCCCGCGATTCATAGTAGGCCTTTTGATCACTATGGTTACACTAATGCTGTTGATGTTGACGATGTTAGATGTGTTGATGTTCATGCTGATGTTTGTGTTGTTCATGTGGGTGATAAAGGTGGTGATGATGATAGTGACGATGATGACTGCGTTGGTGGTGATTGCGTTAGGGGTGATGACGATGTGTTTGTAGCCGGAGTTACAGAGGTTTTCGTTCGTACTGATTATAACAGTCATCTTTCTTTGTATATGACTGAATGTGATAAGGGAAAGTACTGCGGTGCAGCTGACCTTTGTGCTGTACCCGTGCCGTGCGAGAAAGCTAGTAAGCCTCTATTTACTCTGGACTGCAACGAGTCACTGTTTGGTGCACCTTGTAGTGGCAGTAGTAGTAGTGACAGCGACAGTGTTTTTTCATTGCGTAGGCCTAATATGCAAGAGGAGATTCTCCATGTTGAGTATGGTCATGTAAATAATGAGCATGTACCCTTTTCATTTCTACACTGGAACATTAATGGTCTTTTGTCTAAATTGACAGATTGCAGTTTTATGTCATTTATCGGTTCCTTTGATTTTGTTTGTATGGTTGAAACATTTACTCAAAGCTTGAATGAAAATGTTTTCCCGGGTCATAAGGTTTTCTGTCAGCCTGCAACTAAGTTTCCAGGCCTAGGGAGACCCTCTGGTGGAGTTCTTTGTTTAATTAAGAATGCTTTTGTCCCATACGTGAGACAAATAGATCTTAATGTTGGAAATTTCTTAGCTTTTGTCATAAGTAAAGATCTGTTTGGTACATTAAAAGATGTACTGTATGTCTGTGCCTATGTGCCACCAGAGGGATCCAGGTATTATAAGTTTGCTGAAGGGTATGATGATGGTATTACTATGCTGGAAGACTGCTTGCTTGACTGTGCTCTCTCTGTGGATGATTATTATTTTCTTATATCTGGTGACCTTAATGGTAGGACATCTAATGTTTCTCCAAGTGTTGATATTGATAATGGCTACGAGTCGTTACATGAGAGTCGCTCTGTTAATGTTGGCAGACATTCTCAGGACACTGTAATTAATGGCTATGGTAAAATGCTTTTGAATATGTGCACTGCTCTTAATTTGTTTATATTAAATGGTGTGTGTCATGGTGACCTTGATGGCCACTATACATTCTTATGTGATACAGGTAGTAGTGTCATTGATTATTTTTTGTTATCTAATGACTTGTTTTCCTTTATTTCCGATGACTGTCAATTAGATGTCTTGCAGCGTATTGAATCTCAACACTTACCCGTGTTGTTTACTGTATTTTTTCCAAAAGTGCATGCTAACAATTCGGATGAGTCTTATTGTACTACAGTAGATAGGTTTGTTTGGAATGATGATAAGGCTGGAACATTTCATGAAAGGTTGATGGAAGAAAATACACGTGTAGAATTAAACAAAGCCATTGCTTTGATTGATGTAGATATTGATTTAGCTCTTTTAGCCTTTAATGCATGTATGATGAAAGTAGCGGAATGCATGAAAAAGAAAATGAGAATAAATGGGAGTAGGAAATTTCAGGACTGGTTTGATAGAGAATGTAATGAAATGCGTAAACAAGTGCGAAAGGCGTTACGAAAGTACTGTCGTACTCTGGACGGAAATGATAGACACATTTACTGTAAATTAAGAAGGGAGTATAAGAATTTATTAAAAAGTAAAAAGAAAAGGTACAATGAAATGTTATATGATCAAATGGTTGGAAGTATTGGACAGCAAAGGGCTTTTTGGGACAACGTACATAATGCAATGCCAAGGAGAAGTGCTGTCCGAAATCATATTTCTGTGGATGAATGGTTTGAGTATTTCAAAAACCTGCTTGATAAGGATTTTGTTGATGCTGATATTGATGAAGGGGAAGAGGGTAATGATGCTAATCATGATGATACTGATTCTAATCTGTGGTTCAATTCTCCTGTTACAGAACAAGAAGTTCTGTTTGCAATTAATAAGCTTAAAAATAAGAAAGCTGCAGGAGCTGATGGTATTATCGGTGAAATCCTGAAATATTCTGCCATAAAAATTGCTCCGTATTTTGTCAAATTCTTGAATGTGCTTTTTGATCATGGAATTTTTCCTGAAAGCTGGAATGAGTCAATAATCCTACCACTTCATAAAAAAGGTGATAATAATAACCCAAGTAACTACAGAGGCATTTCTCTTTGTAACGTAGGAAGTAAAGTTTATGGTACTATCATAAATAAACGTCTTCAGCTGTGGGTACATGAAAATAATATAACGGGAGAGTTCCAAGCTGGTTTTAAGAGTGGTTATTCAACAGTAGATCATATTTTTACTTTGTTATCTTGTGTCCAGAAACAGTTTAATGCTAATCATAATAGAAAATTGTATGCGGCTTTTATTGATTTTGAAAAGGCTTTTGACTCTATTAACAGAAATATTTTATGGCCTGTGCTGTTAAATTGTGGTGTCTCTGGCAAACTTTTTCGCTGTATTAGAAGCATGTACAAAACTGTTAAGGCGAGAGTGAGATGTGGAAATAAGTTAACTGATATAATTAATTGTTCAGCAGGTGTAAAACAAGGAGATGTAATCAGTCCAGTTTTATTTTCTATATATATTAATGAACTTGCTGTTAAGGTTATTCAAAATGGAAGACATGGTGTGAATTTTTTACTAGATACATTCGAATTGTTTATTCTTTTATTGGCGGATGATATTGTTCTTTTGTCAGAAACAGTTGTTGGGCTGCAAAATCAGCTTAATAATCTGCACCAGGCCTCAGTATCGCTTGGACTTAAAGTTAATAGACAAAAAAGTAATATTGTTGTGTTTAGAAAAGGAGGCTACTTGAGTGCCAGTGAGAGATGGTTTTTTGATAGACAACTCATGCCTGTAGTAAACATGTACAAATATTTAGGGATTTATTTTTCTACTCGATTGAGCTTTGTATCAGCTTGCAAAGAGTTAAGTAGTATAGCAAAAGGCGCATTTTTATGCGTTTTAAAAAGAATGCATACTTTGAATATATTTTCTGTAAAATTATTTTTTAAAATCTTTGATTCTCAAATACAGCCCATAGCTTTGTATGGTTCGGAAATATGGGGCATAGACAAGGCTGCGGTTCATTGTGAGAAAGTACATTTATTTGCATTAAAAAGGTTTTTAGGTGTTGATACTCGCACTCCCAATGATTTTGTATACGGGGAATTAAACCGGTACCCTATTCAGATCAATGCAATTGTAAACTGTGTGCGATATTGGTTAAAGTTAACACGCATGGAACCTCATCGTCTCCCTAGAAAGGCGTATGTAATGTTGAGGACGTTAGATGAGAGGGGAGCAAATACATGGGCAACCAATGTGCGATCATGTCTTTTTATGTATGGATATGGTTTTGTATGGTTAAATCAAGGTGTGCAAGAGATCAAATGTTTTTTAAGAAAATTTAAACAGCGACTTGTGGATTGCAGATGGCAAGATTGGCATAATCATGTACAAAACAGTGACAGGTATAAAATGTACTGTTTATTTGGGGGCAGTAATCATTGTGTTAAAACTTATTTGGAATTAAGTCTTGACAGGCATTTAGTTTTTATAATGACAAAATTTCGATTTGGTGTGTCAGATATTGGTGTTCATTATCACAGATATCGAAATGACACACAAGCAGCTGTAAAATGCCCACTTTGCATGGAAAAAGAAGAAGATGAAGTCCATTTTGTGTTATGTTGTCCAGTCTTACATAACTTAAGAGTGCAATTTATTGCTGAAAAATATTATAGAAATCCATGTGCATCTAGATTGTGTGTTTTGATGGCGTCTAGTAACCCGAATATAATTAGGAAACTAAGTATATACCTGTACAAAGCCTTTAAACTAAGAGAAATTGCTCTATCGTGATTTAAACAGAATGAAAATGTATGTTTTTTTATATGTATAATGTTATGATGTACACACCCTTCATGAAGGGGCGATGCCTAAATGAATAAATAATCAATCAATCAATCAATCTACTTGTGTGAAAGATAATGCCTGCTCACCCCCCCCCCCCCCCCCACCCCCCTTCCATTAAAAAATAAACAACGCACCCCAAAATACACAACACAACTCCCACCCCTAAAACAAACACCCAACAAAACTTGACAAAACCACCAAAAAGCATCCCCATCCATGGCAGACGAGACAAAAGTGTATTAATTTCAATATGAGTTGAAAATATATTCCAATAATAACACTGTTAATATGCATCTAGATAAAATTAAGGTCAGATGGAATAATAAATCTTCCAACTGCCCCCTAAGATTTTCCTTGCAATGTACCAGGCTTCCCAGGGCAGTTTCATAAAAGTAAAATAAACAGATTACAAGCCCCCCCCCCCCCCCCCCCCCCCCCCAAAAAAAAAAGTCTAACATTCTTTTTTTTTCACCTGTAAGCAACATATTGTCATATAAATATGTACCATAAATAAACTTTCAAAAGACGTTTTGATAATGTTTAAATGCTGCCCGAAAGACGTGATATTGAGGCAGCTATGTATATTACGCGGTTTTCCTGACAACATCAAGGGAAGCAACAGAGAACATCACTTTTTATATAGAACAATCCCGTGAGTGGCACATCTTATAATGTAAAATCCTTGCTAATACTCTAGGAGTCAAGTTCACCCCTACAACACTAAGTGCCGCCGTCACAGCATGTACAGACTGAAAATGTAAATGCTTGTACAAATGATGAGAAGAAAGGGTAGAAACAAAAGGACAACGACGACCATCCGTGAGACCGACAGATGACGATTATGACATTCATTTGCGGCGGGTATGATGCGATGACTGAATAGGAACAAGAAGAAGAAACGTAGGCGAAGGGGTGCGGATAGTAGTGAAGAAGAGCGTGTGTGTACGATTGAGAGGGAAGAGAGAGAGAGAAAAAGGAGGAGGAGGAGACCTTATCTGCACTTTATTTAAGAGCGCAGAGGGCAAGAGTTGCAAAAGCATTAATGGTCGGAATCAAATACTTCTACGGAAATCGTGATTTTAATAAATGAACAGAATGAACTGAGGACAATTTAAATATGGCATAAATGAGAAACAATAAGGATATACGTGAGAAATAATAACGAGTCGAGTCTGAAACCTACATTACGCTTTACTCTTATGACAAATTTATGTCCGTGAGATTACGATGCCTGGCGAACAGTTTGGGCATTGTATAGAATGCACCGACGTCGCACGCCCTTCAAAAAAGGTGGTCCAAAGAGAACACAGACTTCTGGCGTTGCTAAAGAGTTGATAGTTCAACCTGTCAGGTTTCGCACGATTGACAACATTGCTAAACCTTGATGGAAAACCTGGTTTTCTGCAGTCGAACGTCAGTCAGGCCGCTTTCTGATGGCCTGTATTCTTTTGTAGGTTCGTGGAGGTTCAAAAACGTGTTATTGAGGTTCTCAGATCCCGAACCTAGGTTACTGAACCTTTTGGGGAAAACAGTGACATTAACTTGGAACTTTGGAACTTTGTCCTTTTATTAGCAAAATCACATATAATTAAAGCATGAAACAAGGCTCATAGCCCAGGGGGCATTTTAGCCAAAAAAGGGGAAAAGGGGGGGATGGGGAATTACATTAAAAAACAACGAACGGCACAAAAAAAGCTGCTCCATAGGCATCACAAGATAAACCTCTGAAATGTCAAACACCCGTTTAAAGTTTTATGTTGAGTCAACATGGAAAGAAAAATGTACAGCATTGCATGGTTCACAAAATAAGACAAAATGTAATGCACAATATATAAATAGTGACATGACTCAAACTGCAATAAAGCGGCTTAAATTTAGCAACCTGCTCTTTGATTCAATATTCGTTTAAACAAGAAAATAGAAGTTTGACATAAAATTAAAAGAGAACTGTGCGTCACTACTGGAAAAGTGAAAAAATAATCCCTATAAAACGGCTCAAATCAGACAATCTGCGTTTAGATTTTGTCACGTGGGGTTTATGGGCTCTGCACAATGGAATTATGGACCCTCACGTTTATTCGGTGGGAACTGCTAGTACGTCACCCTATGAATTACTTTAATAAATTTATTTGTTTAGCTCGTTCTGTGTTAAGGTTGGGGTACAGACATAGATAGAAAAATGGTAAAAGATTACTGTCACACTAGCTTTCACACGGCTATGAATCATATGTAGTCCAGCCACTTGATAACAGTTAAAATCACACATTTATTTCTTCTACTCTATACAAGATTCTCTAAGTACTAATCTAACTTAAAAAGTCTCAGTCCCTGCTAATAGTTCGATCGCTGATAGTCTAGGCAGCTGTTATATCTTCCTCGGGCACTTTCTATTATATCTCATGTAGATTTGGACTACTGTGGTCCGTTTTACAGTTTCTGAAGAGTTGGACTACTGTGGTCCTGTTATGATCAGTTTAAGTGCACCTTGGCGTGTTCACTTAACTGCTAGATGGTGCGTGCGAAGTCCTTCTGTGAGGTAGCTTCTGGTCCACCTTTGTCTTTGTGTAGTTGGGTTCCCTTGCCACGCTGTGGGGTCTGACAGGGAGTTTTTCAAGGTAGCTCTTTCCGACTTGTGCGGTAGAGTCTCCTCAACCAACTAGTCGTTTCTGTGGAGTGGGGCACACAGGGTAGCTCGGGATAGCTCGGGATAGCTCGGGATAGCTCGCCTGCTCGTCTGTAATATAAGAGACGAAATTCTGCACAACCCTGAATAATCGGTTTGTGCAGAGCGTCTCACTGAAAGCCAAGTAGCCCTCAGTGATAGCTCCACATCTCTATACATAAGCGACGAACATTCTGCTACTTCCGGGTTCCACTGGAATCTCACTCTAAATTCCTATACATACATAAATATAAATCGTGTCTAACTATACACATACAGAATTAATAATAATATAAACATTCAGTGGTACAGCCACTGGTCTGCAAACATACATATAAGTTAAACAACAGTGGTTCCGTACGGGATACAACATGGCGGCGCAACCGGTCGTGTTTCACCTCGTGGTAGGCTCTTCCAAGTGGTCCCGCAAATTCGGATTAACAATTCACATTTATGCATAGCAAATTCCACAAACATAATTTCAACAATAATACAAATATATCACGATGAAACAGAAGGGTGTTCATTTACTTGTTTGACAAGTTCAGGCCCGTGATGACTTGAGAGAATTCTAAGATTGCAAAGTCCTGCTTCCTGGTCTATGAGTGTAGAGATTTCACACACGTCTGATTCAAACTGTCTTAAGATCTGACACAGTCAAACTGCTCTACCCACTGAGCCTGCTTCTGATTGGTTAAAACGGTCCGATTCAAAACTCAAGTGCTGACTCACTGCGATGTGGGTGGCTCGCTCGCTGTGTGTGGTCTGCTGTGTAATTTAATTGCTGCTGTGTAATAGTCTAACTTCTCTACTGTTACAAAGACTACACATGGCTAAATAGTCAACAAGCAGAGTTAAAGCTAGCCAATTCATGACAGATTTAGAGTTCAATAACTGATTAACAGAAAGCGCTGATGCAGCAGGAAACATTACATTACATGGTTGTTGCTTTTGAGCCAAATCAGGACCAGATACTTGTTATATCTTAAAATGTTATAAAACTATTCAAATCTTAAAAACCCAGGAAACTGGAGACTATGACTCACCAACCTGTCATCTTAGCCCCTGTATCTACAACTCTATGTATAGTCCCAAATCACCATGCATTGCAATGTTCAGACTAATTGATTGACTCATCAAGATTCCCAGAGCCCAAAGCTAGTTAAATGTTGGGGACAACGGTAATGGAACCCCAAACCTCTGGACTGCGCCTGCAGCGTTTAATCAATCATGTAAGATATTCTGCCTCTCCATGGGTTTACCACTCGGCTTTCTTACCTTAATCCTATCCCTATCTTTTTATTTTTTTTACAGGGGATAAAAAATTCATCGTGGTCAATTGTGATCCGGGCGCGCGGTACTTATTATTTATCGACAACAGTGTTTGACCTGTCCGGCCAATAGTTTGGAAGAGTTACACTCATGAAAGAAGTGTTTAAGAACGAAGGCCGGTAAGCAGTTTCGAGGTCACTGAGTCACCCTTTTATCGATACAACGTTATTTGATGTGTGCCGCAGAAAAAAATGATATTTACAACCAGGTTGTCATGAGGAGAGAGCCTACAATATGACAAAGGACCCTGGAGCCACAAAGAAGAATAAACAGAATAAAGAAAAATAAAGATTTAAAAAAACAAATAATGAAGCCATGACGGAGAAGAAGGAAGGGAAACATGAATGGTGAAAAGCCTGAAAAAAAGAAGAACAAAATGATGAAGATGATGATGATGATGATGATGATGATGATGATGATGATGATGATGATGATGATGATGATGATGATGATGATGTCGGCGATGTCACCACTTCAGAACAATTCTTATCGAAGTGCGCGGTGGCCTACTGCGCGAACCGCGACAACAATGATTTCAAAGGCGTTAATAATAACGACTGCCTCTTAGACGATGGTGTTTATAACGATGACGACGACGACGATGAAGATGGTGACTATAATGATCATACTACGACAATGGTCATGATGATGATGATGATGATGATGAAGAGGATGAGGTGAAGGATGAAGATGATGATGACGGCGTAGATGAGACAGAAGAATGCAGATATATAATAAATTAATACTTGAGATGATGATGATGATGATGATGATGATGATGATGAGGATGATGAGGATGAGGATGAGGTGAAGGATGATGATGACGGCGTAGATTGATTGATTGATTGTTGCTTTAGGTCCAGCGGACTCTTCCGAGCCAAATCAGGACCGGACAACCCCCAATCCGCATAAAAGATCTGCCGAAACAACCCTAGTGGGAAAATTGTATGCCCTCCACCGGCCAGTCACTTTACAATAAAGACATCCCACGCAGGGGACGGCTGAGGCTTTACCCCAACTACTCGAACCCCCGGTTACAAAAACAAAATAGAATACAAACATCATTATAAATCATCAACAAAACACATACATATAAAATGCCTATAGTGCTAAATAATACAATCATAGGAAGCCCTAGTGACCACCCGGCAGAAAGCGTCCAATATTCCCAAGCTGATCCAACAGACCTCATACACAAACAAGGAGTCTTGTCCAGGAAGAGTTTTCAAGAAAAAAGGTAGGTCATTGATCTAGCGAAGAAGAAGATAGTATAGCAGAGTGATAGGACAGATCAGGAATGGGAAAGAGCAAATGAGGAAGACAGCGACAGCGGGAATTTAAAGCACTAAATTTCCAGAAAGTGGGGATACTATTTATACTGAAACCCCCGGCACTCCAACGGGGGAGGTGGGGGGGGGAACTGTTGCCGCAGTGAGTCAGTCATGCCTACAAAGGCAAGACAGGTTTTCAACTGGGGCTTTCACTTTTATCTTTATAGGTTAGAACAATCTACAGTGGCAAGATTGCTCATGACCCCAAGGGGTGACGGCGTAGATGAGACAGAAGAATGCAGATATATAATAAATTAATACTTGAGATGATGATGATGATGATGATGATGATGATGATGATGATGATGATGATGATGATGATGATGATGATGATAAAGAGGATGAGGTGAAGGATGAAGATGATGATGACGGCGTAGATGATACAGAAGAATGCAGATATATAATAAATTAATACTTGAATAATGGAGTTCTTGGACGCAACCTGAATCACTAATCAAGATTGAAGATAAAAGCCCCCCCATCTCTCCCCCCCACCTTATCCACTTTCCTCCAGAGAAGGGGGTGGACAGAAACCCAGAGAGAGACAGAGACAAAGAGAGAGAGAGGGACAGATATAGTCTAGTCTTTAGTCAAATGAGAGAATGGACACTGGTGGTTTCATCAGCTAAATACCACCCTCAACGACCGATGTCAATGCCCTTCAGTAGCACAGATGACCCTCTGAGCGGGCGTTTCGGTCTGTGGAATAAATGCAAACAGCGTGCCTGAGCCTGCTTACTGATGCCTACACCGTACATGGAAGGCATACGCCTCAGCAGACTCAGATAATGCTAAAATGTTAATTATTTTGCATTTTTGTGTATATTATTTTAACCATGTCCATGTGCCCTTAATGGGTTTTTCTGGAATAAAATTTGCCTTGCCTTGCCTTGCCTTGATAACGATGCATGACATGAATAAAAACAACAGAGTCTCCAAAGGTTGTGCATGCAAGGGAGGAGTTTAGAGTCTGAAAGGAAAGATGAGAAGTGAGGGTGATCAACAGCTGGGGGGAGTTTCTACATACGATTTGTAGTGTCCTGAATGTGACCTTCTTAACCGAGGCTCAAAGGTCGCTGAGCTGAGTATCACAGATTAGTGAGTCTTAAACTCTAGTCATGACAGATCTTTGACACTCGTGTGAACCCTGCATTTGATTGTATACCGCTCTCACCTAACGCCTCATCTCCCCAATCCTTCTGTATCATAAGCAGACAATTCTCCGCCTCACTTTTATTCACCCCACGCCCCATAGAAAACCCTCACACTCCCTGCCTCCTCCTTCTATGTCCCACTTCAATCCTCATCACGATTATAATACTTCCATCACTTATACACCATCCTCATCACCGGAAGCCTGCCGTAAAAGGGCCGGGCCAGCGCATAGCGCTAGACAGTCGCGACGTCGTTGTCAGAATTAAACTAAAATAGTAATTTGAATAAAATAAATAAATAAACAGGTTTGCGAGTGCAGATGCACTTTTATGCCGCCGTTTGTTAGGTGCAGGTTTCCTAATCCGAATGTCGCGGGGTCGAATCCTGCAAGAGACGAACTTACGTGATGTCGGTACGAGACTTTTCAAGTCACCGAGGACTAAAACTGGGACATTGAAACGGTTGTGTGGTACAACGGTGTGATGAAAGCAGATAAAACCTGGCGTAGAAGAAAACTCCTTCACTAGGCTAAGATCTGACAGGGGAAAGATTTGCGGGCGTGGGTTTTCTTCGGATACTCCGGTTTCCTTCCTTCAATAATAGTATTGGATGCAGTCTATCATCAATTTCCAAAGCGTCAACTTGCTGCCCTATGGGCACCATTCAACGTCCCAGACAACTGGGCGATCGTGAACGACCCAGGTGACATAAGACCTAGTGCTTGTTTATGCATCTGGCTCTCACCCGTTTGGGTAATGAGCGTCAGGATCTTTAAATGGATGTAATGTAGGCGTGCACACACTGGACCTCGATTTATACACTCGTCGGGGTCAGAGATTGTGTAGTTCATCAGAGCAGTGAAGTAAATGACACTACGTAAACTATAGATCTTATATTGAATTTCCTGGACCCATTACTACAGCGGGTGGAAAGGGGCTGTGGTTGGTTTTGGGATGGGGAAAGAAGTGAAGGGTAAGGAATTGGGGTGGGGATGGGGAGTTTTAAAGGGGAAGGAAGAGGTGGTTAGGGAGGGGGTAGAACCAGGATAAAGCCTATTCGGCATATTCTTCATTACAACTGAGCCAACTAGCGGACATCATGGAGACAAATTTTTTGTGTCAGCTTTATCACAAAAGGAAATAAGATGGTAAGCCATTTAAATGTATTTCCAGACACACAAATGGCTGGTAAAATCAGCATTTTCAAAAGTGTTGGTTGTGTTACGACTCGGGTTTATCCTACAGATGCAAAAAAACGGAATGATAAGTCATTATCTAAACTATCTGCGAGCACAAAAAAAAAATTTAAAATCGGGTCCGCCAATTTTTACATATAGCGCAAAATGTGTTTAGACAAAGGTAGAGCACAATTACCTTGACCTTTAAGAAAGTACAAATACAAATGATCTAACATGCTTAGCAGTAATTAAAGCATTCGCAAAGTAAAAATGACGAATTTCGGTTGAGTTATTCTCGAGCAACGGCAAAAAGTGTGTTTTGAACAAAAAAGTCAAATACGGAGCGAAGGGCCGACCAACTGAACGACTGCCCGCAACCGGAATAATACTGACGGATGGCCCATGATTTGAAGTGCCTGTAAACCAAATATCTTCAAAATCAGTCCAGTCTTTTAGTGTTTTTTTACAATAGATCTTCAGCAAAAAGTGTTTAACATTAAAAAAAATGGTTCCAGCAACTTTGAACTTTGCGATACAGCAAATGTGATGGCAACAAATTGGAACTCTCTTCCTCTCTCTCTTTCTCTTCGCAGCTCTTAGAACATAGCCACTTTCAAGTCAAACTTAAAAACTCATATTTTCCTTTAAAAAATGTCTGATCTCGTCTCCCATCACCAGCATCCTTCCTTCTTTTCTGATTCAGACCACCGCCGTCACACTTCACACGCCCCTCAGCTCCCTCACTCCTTAGCTGCTTTCCTCCTCCCCCTCCCTCCCTCGTCTTTTATATATTACTCGTAAATAATCTTTTTCATGTATGGTTTTATGTCTTTGCATAGTTTATTGATGTCTTGTTTTTGTTTAACTTTTTTTCGTATATATTTCGATGTTAACGTTAAGTATAAATGCTTCAGAACCGCTCTTTGAACTGATGTCATTAGGCTATATAAATACCTTTATTATTATTATTATTATTATTATTATTATTATTATTATTATTATTATTATTATTATTATTATTATTATCATTATTGGTTAAACGATCATCTGTGATGCCCCAACGACCTCCGAGTTACGGGATAGGATAGGATAGGATAGATAGGATATTATAATCATTATTATTATTATTATTATTATTATTATTATTATTATTATTATTATTATTATTATTATTATTATTATTATTGTTGCAAGAGGCACGCCACTAAACTTGGTAATATTACTATGAAGTTTGGTCAAATTCCGTTCAGAAGTTCTTGAAATATGGCTGTCCAACGAACCGGCAGACCGACCGATGTACGGACGAACGGACCGACAATTTTGCTCATTCTGATTCCACCGACTATTTCAAAATATTTCCAGATAAGTCTGAAAATACAAATGGAAAGGCAATTATGAAAGATGCCCCAAAGACAGAGGTGCCATTCAGAGTGAACATGCATTTATTTGTGTCTGCGATGAAAGTATATCAATACTGTGCATGTACAAAAAATGTCATCACAGCTCTGGATGTCTCAATATGTCATAACATTGGATTTGTGTGTGATGTGATCCCCGCTGACGTGCATGCAAGAAGAAGAAGAAGAAGAAGATGATGATGATGATGATGATGATGATGATGATGATGATGATGATGATGATGATGATGATGATGATGATGATGATGATGATGATGATGAGTTGGTTGCAGCAGCAGCAGCACAAAAAGAAGAAGAAGAGGAAGAAGATTATGAATAAACGAATTTGAAGGACAGAGCAAGAAGAAAGATGAACAGTGGACGACGACGATGACGACGACGACGACGACGACGATGATGATGATGATGATGATGATGATGATGATGATGATGATGATGATGATGATGATGATGATGAAGATCAAGAACAAGAACAAGAAGAACAAGGGAGAAGTGGAAGAAGAAGTTAGAGGAGAAAGAAGAATCGCCTGAAAATGTCCAACTACGAGGTTGAAGGATAGAGCTAAAACAAAGAAGGGCAATGGACTCCTGTTAAAGAAGAAGAGGAAGAATGAATGAACAATAAAGTTTAACGTCTACACCCACCATTGGCAGATACGGTAGACGTAGATAACCACCCAAGGAAAGAGGGTGTAGGGAGCTAAATCAACACTGAACCCCCAGAGCAATTATACTGCTAAGATGGGCAGTAAAAATGGCCACTTTTATCGCGGGATTCGAACCTGAGTCATCGGTGTGCCAGGCGAACGCTCTACCACTTGGCAGAGAAAGAAGAAGATGATGAGAGAGGGAGGAGAAGGAAGAAACGTGAGAAAATACAACAAGATGCTGGGGACCAGAGCACAAAGGGCAATAACCGAGTAGAACAGATCCGCGATAGCACCACAAAAATAAAAAGAAACTGGGTCCTTGATAGCATAGCGGTAACAGCAGAAGTGTAAAGACCACGTATCATAGAAGGGTGGGATCAGACTGTCTTTGGCGAAACGGCTCGGCCGCTCTAACAGGTTATTCCCAAAGCATTTACCAACTAACCTATATCTTCACTTACATCGAAAAATATAGTCTAGACACTGATATAGGGCTATTTTATTATATGCGGAACTTTTACCTATCATAGGCCTATATCGTATCGATTTAAGGGAAGATTACACGTGCGTTCTTACACGGTTTGAGAATAATTCGATTGAGCGGCCGATTGGCAGTCTGATCCCACCCTTCCTATTTATAATACAAATGGCTGTGTTATCTAGACATAAGACATAAAATTCTTTATTCGCTTCAAATGTAACACACAGAAGAATTTGCTTTGCGCGCCTACCTCTGCGCGATCGATGATCCACTTTCACTTGTTTGGTAACGCGGATGAATTCTACTTGGTTAATGATTTTTTAGATTTTTTTTTTTAGATTTTAATGCTTTATTGTCCCTTTTTTATCGGGAAATTCTGGGCCGCCTCCCGGATCCCCTGTGGAAGGCGTAGTCGCAGCCTGTGGCGCGCCCAAACCCAACATACCTAACAATAGTTGTGATTTTTGAAATTTAGAAATTCTTTAAATTTTTGATTTTTTTTTGTGTGTGGAAATTTTGTCCCTGTGGCCGGAGCTACAAGAAAGTCGCGCAGTGAACTCATGCTATAATGCTTATTTAGAGGATGCAGAAGATTACGAGGGATACACGTGAGTACAGTACTTTTTTATGCGTGTTTTTTTTTCACCCCTCAGCCAACACATATAGGATAATTCAAAACCATAGCTAAGAAGCAGTTTTTGTCCCAGTGAAATTTATCATCATGAGCTTCTAAGTCCTACAATTTCCTAATCAATCCGCCGATTTTGGTGTTCTTCTGAGAAACCCCGAAGGTTAACAGTTATATATCCGTTTCACGCGACATTGGATTAACATTTGTACTTTAAGGACAGCTTCTTCTGTCTCTGACTTTCTAAAAGATAGTGAAGTAGCGTTATTCTTTTAGCACAGATTTGTACAAATAACATCGTGAAACAAAGTGTGTGCTTGTTCGCACTTTCTGCTGGCTAAACCGCCACGTCATCAGGCCATACGTCATCAAGTGCGAAGCGGGTATCCAAAATGTACGACGTGTTCTTTCTACGAAGTTACCATCAGAGCTGCTTAGTGGTTGAACTTCCCTGACGCCATCTTTGCCCTCTTTGAGCCAAACAGTTATAGCTCGTGCCACCCGAGAGAAAGCCCGGTTCATCATTCGGGTCATCGTCCGATTCTACTTTAATAGTTGCACACTGAACTGGGCTAGCCAGGGCCATATCGCGAAGGTAAAACGCTGGCACTGACTATTATTCGCACATAACTGATAACAATATTTAAAGATACAAACTGAATTATTCCCACGTCCCATGCTGCCGTTTTATTGTTATAGTCTTTGCAAATGTGATCCCTGTTTCTTTCAACCATGCTTAACACATCTCCGACGCTCAGTCACACACGCCGCCCAGGGGCTTTTAGAACACGAACATTGTTGGTTATCACCTACAGCGCACTTGTTTTACATTTGGTCCGGTCATTGCACAAGTAATAAAACAGAATCGGGCAACGACCCGGGTGGTGAGTCTGGCTATCCCGTATGGCCTGAGCTAAACTGTTTGGCTCAAAGCGGGAAAAGATGGCCTCGGGGAAAGACCAACCCAGCTGTTTGAGGGCAACGTTTTACCTCTTCGTAGAAAGAACGCTTCGTCCATTTTAATGAACGATCCGCTTCGCAGTTGATTACGGATATGGCCCGATCACGCAGAGGCTTATCCAGGTCATGTGGAGGCTTAGCCCGCAAAAACAGAAAACAAGCGCAACCCTACTTTCAAAAGCTTATGTTTTTTATGGGACTAGGTTTGGTGAGCTTCATCTTCTGCCACCACCAGCTATTTTAAGTACTGAAAACAACACCCATGCCAGGGAAGTGCTAAGTTTATTATTCAAGGAAAATTCTATCACAGAATGTATTTGAGACAAATCGTAGAACCAATCAAATAATCAGTGGTTTTGTTTTGTTTTTGTTTTGTGTGTGAAGAAACTGAATGAAAAATCTTAATCTAGTTTTAGAATGCATAGACTCTCTTTTGTTGACGCCTTTTTAATTAAATCAATTTATAAACATTGTATCTTGAGTAGTGTGAAGCTCGCTACTTTTGTTACTAAGGTGATGGATATTAAACCCTGCCCTAAAACCCTTTCTCTTGGCCATAAAACGTACTCCAATATATCACCTTTTTCTAACCCGGCTGCTTCGTTAGTTAGCTCGAAAGCTCCCGATGTAATACTACTTCAAGGTCGTCCAGCTTTTATCTACAAACTGTGATATAACGCTAGCTCTCGTGCCGCATCAAAGGATCAGTTCGCCAACTGACAACAAAGCAGGAGAGGGTAGGAAGAGTCGGGGGGGGGAGGGGTTGGCTTAAGCAGAATTTGTATTATTCACGAGACAAGCAAACAAAGCATGGAGAACATAAAGGGCACACAAAAGCAAAGCTTAAATAAGTGCTACCCTTTGACTATAGGATAACAATGAAATGTCTGGCGAACAGAAACAAGTACAAAGTAATAAAAACAGAAATATATTAATTAATTTTCTCCACAACAAAAAAGAAAACATGCAACTATAGTACGCGTATAAGAGACTAGAAATACAATAACATCGAAAAGAAAAAAAGTAATAAAGAAATAAATTAATCAACTAACTAACGAGAAACAGAAACATACATCCAAGAGAAAACTTTTACACAATATAGTAGCTGTCGATTGAAAAGATAAATAAATGCCTGAAGCAATCTAAAACAATGAGAAAAACAATCAGTTTGGAGGAGAATTAATTTTAAAAAAGGAAAGAAAAAAGTCACGCGCAAGTAAAAAACGAAAGTAAAATAAATACAACAGACACACACACATGTCCACACACATACACACACACACACACACCCACACACACACACACACACACACACCCACATCCACACACACACACACAATTAGGAATAGTTCGAGCCTGCGCGTTTGCACGTGAAAAGATAATTTAAAGAGTGATAAACTCGTCTATTCAGCTTCAAAGAGACAAGTATCTGGTCAGTTTCACTCTGAACTTGTGGAACGAAGGGAGAGGGAAACAAACGAGGATTGGTTTAACTGGTATTAGGGTGACCAATCAGAGGTACTCTTACATAATTGGGCTACTTTCTAACGAAGCGGTCACTAGAAGTGAGAAATTTGTGAACTTTTAAAAAGATTTTGGCGTTTTCTTGTGGGGAGAGATGTTCACTGCCAAACAATAAGGTGCTGATGTTTTGAAAAGTAGAGTCTCATTGGTTAATTGTTTACGTACGTACAGTGCCAAATATAGGACAAAGAGAAAATGTTCAGATGTTTGTGCAGGATGCCCACACTGACACTGACAGACTGGGTCTTCTAACCATTGACGCGCGGAGCGGAACATGTCATCAGTGGGGCCGGGTAGCTCAGTTGGTAGAGCGTCTTACTAGTAACCGAAAGGTACCTGGTTCGAATCCCGGATTGGCCAATGTGTGACCATATTATTTTCCCCTTACCATCAACTGGTTCGCTGGTGTCAGAATAATGTGACCAGTAGTCGCCTATACGCTTCGGTGTGGTGTGACTATAATCTACAGTTAACATGTCATCATTGAGGTTACTTAACGCCTGGTGGCGCAGCTGTTTTGGTACCGGTTTTTCATGCCGAAGATCGCGGGTTCGCAGCTCGCATTGG
This sequence comes from Oncomelania hupensis, assembly GCA_036898135.1. Classification (NCBI taxonomy): domain Eukaryota; kingdom Metazoa; phylum Mollusca; class Gastropoda; order Littorinimorpha; family Pomatiopsidae; genus Oncomelania; species Oncomelania hupensis. Next base: position 38,045,061 of record CM072513.1, read on the forward strand.
ACGATCGCTTCGTACTGAATTTTTAAATGTTTAAAACATAATTGTATTGCTAGCTTATGCTTACTCAGTCTCAAGGCGATGGCCAATCCTATCCAGCATGCATAAAACCGTTCCTGTCTGAACCAGGATGGAACCTCCCGTCGTTAAGAAGGCAAGCTAGCTGCAAGCACCACTGAACCAATCTAACTGAACCAACCTAACTAATCTGTTAGCAGAAATTACTAGGGAAGTAGGCCCCTATTAGCGCAAACGGCAAAAGCGCGAAGTAGGAGAAAAGACAAATGTAACCAAACCAACATGACAGCAGGAAATTAACAAACAGGAAACATATTAACACAAACATGAAACATATTAACATAAACAGGAAACATAATAAAACAAACAGGTACAATAAGGAGCAAAAACTAAAAATGATTCTTACCCCGAGCATTGTTTGTGGAGGTGTCGAAGGCTGGCAGAACGTGGGTGGGGTATAAGTTCGTGCTGTCCGCAGCTCTGATCAAGTTAAACACGTTCTCGCCACCGTGCCTTGACCACTCGAACCTCGACCCCTCGAACGTCTCGTGTAAAAAATTCCGTGTTTTGGCCGAAGCTGTCACGGCAGACAATCCGGTGCACAGCAAGATGATCAAGAGTCTTTGAGCGCAGGACGCACACAGCGATGATAATTTAACACATGGGGATGTTTGTAGTTTGCGCCCATGTGTTTGATTTCTAGTTACTGTCAGCTCCATGCTGGGTTGCTGTTGACGATGGTGGAGGTGGTTGGTGGTTTATTTTGATGCTGATGCTGATGTTTGGTACATTTGTATAGTGCGTTCACTTCAGGCTACACCAAGATGCATATTACCTTTAAGAACGAAACGAGAAATCAAGATTATAAATAAATAAAAATAGTCGAAAAATGTGTTCTTGGCATTTTACCACCCTAACGTTTCTGCCTATAATCAGTCGTCCTAATTATTTAATTAATCTTCTCTCTCTATCTCTCTCTCTTTCCCCCCCCCCCTCACTCTCCACCCCCTATAAAAAATCGTGATCAGCTGAAAGCATTCCAAAGGGTGAAAACTCGTTCATGATATAAAGAGCAGAAATGGTTTACAAGTTCAATGGAAAGATATATTACACTTCCCTTCCGTCATTATTATCAGACTGCTAATTCGCCGTGCAAACGACCCAAACGCGTGCCAAATGCGATTTTGGCAAGCTGTTTAAGCGTAAATTTAGAAAGACGAAAATGAGAATGACTCTATTTTATTTGATTTGTGTTGTTGTTGTTGTTGTTGTTGTTGTTGTTGTGTGTGTGTGTGTGTGTGTGTGTGTTGTGTTGGTGTGTGGGCGTGCGCGCGCATGCGCGAATGTTTGTTTAGTGAGTGTGGGCAACAGGTAAGTTATACACATCTTCTTCCGATGGACAGTGATATATTTTCGCCACAAGCAAGAAATGTCCTCCCTCTCCTCCTTCCTCATCCCCCTCCCCTCTTCATTCACCCTTACCACCCCCCTCTCCCACCCACAAGTCTTTATCTAATTATTAGATCGGTGTGCAACTCTTTCCAACGGCGCTGCAACGGTAAAATCAAGAACCCGACAAATATTTGTCAAAAAAAAACCACGTAAAATGGGGAGTTCGAATAAACGCACATACATGTAAGTAGCTCAGAGTCACTCGGTTGCCCGCGGGGTTTGACAGGGCGCAGCACGTTGGCGCCTTGAGTTAGGTCCTCTTTTTAAATAGCGCCTTGAGCAGCTCCTTCCGCTGGAAACTGCGCAATATAAGAACAAGTCATTTTACTTCACTTTTTTAATTTTATTTCCTTGTCCACCTATACACATTTTGTCAATGTTTGACTTCGTATTTCTTGTCGATAATTATTGAATTATTCCAGCACAATGTTTGTTATATGGCAACAACACATGCTTGCTAAATAAACAGAAAAACAGCAGTCTACCCCCGCCCACATGTGTGTATTTCTATTTCACTAATCACCGTTCCATTACTGATGCTTTTATATAACTAGCATTGGGTAAATACAATTCAATTTAAAACAGATCTTTATTACCTCTTACAAGGAATTATGACAGGCTTTAAACGTTGCTCCAATAAATACAAGACATTCAGATTTGAAAAACAAAAGGTATTACATGAAGAAATCCATGCACACATAACACTCTTCAGATCTAACGCACTCGCATCCCCCATGACACAAACATTTTATTTTACATTATAAAACTAACATTATTTAATATACAACGTACTATTCAAATTTTTTTTAAACAAATCGCGGCATGCAACACGTATGCACGAATGTTGTAGCGAATTCCGCCCGCGTGGGTGACAAATATCCACGATGCAAAACCCACAAGCCTATGCCACAGATGAATGGAGGAGGACTTATGTCGTCATTCACCTCTCATCCTTCCACGACCTCACCAGTATAGGAACTGGGGTGAGGAGGTGAGTGAGGGTGAGGATAGTGGGTGTGGGTGGTCTACACATCTTATGGTAATGTATTCCGTGACGTACGCAATCGATAACCGAAATCAGTCCACGGAAAAAGGCTAAGAAAGCCCGTTATACAACAACTAGACCAAGCCATATGTTTTCAGCAGAAACAGTCCTTCGCTCACGCATCCTGGTTCTGCACTTCGGGGTGCTGGTGCGACACATTTTTCTATAGTGAACCGGAAGCAAGGCAAGGCAAAAGTTTAATTCCAAGCTCTTCAGGGGGCAAACGGAACACAGAAAAACATACAACAAAGCTAATGACAAAGTGACAATTGAAAAGGAAAAAAGTGCCATTATTAATGAAATCTCTGGATAATACTTTAAAATAAAATAAACTAAAATAAATATAGGACAGAGAGAGCGACAGAGAAAGAGAGAGATTTCAAGATTTCAAGAATTTATTTATTCAAATATAAGACCTATGCCCCTGATTGAAGGGGAGTATACAAAGGTACATATCAATGCAAATGTTCAACGTGATGTCAGAGAACAAAACAAAAACAAAGCAAAACATTTTCATTCCATTGCAGTTTCTCGCGCTTTGAATGCTTTATACAGGAATATGCATACTTTTCTAACGCACTCTTCATTACTCGACGCCATCAACAAAGAAAAACGAGACATGTTGGGTGTTCTACAATATTTCTGTGGAATAAATTGGTTTCGTAGATCTTCAAAGAAAGAACAACATAGCAAAAAATGAATTTCGTTTTCTACAAAATCTTTACACAATGTACATAACAAATTGCAAGGTTCATGATTCCTATATCTATAGAAATGTACAAACAAATCAGAAATTCCAAAGCGAAATTTAGTCATCAAATATCTCAAATGGTTATTCATATTAATTCGTAAGTAAGTAGGTATGCATCGTAGCAGTAGGGCTACAAAACCTTCTATACACACTAAATCTGTCACTATTCTCAATATGATCATTCCACTCTTGCCATCTACAGTCAATCAACCGAGTCTTGAACGCTCGCAAAAATTCATTCACTCCACCAACTCCTTGGTTTAGCCAAACAAAACCAAATCCATAACGATGCCATGCGAACATTTGACACCCAATTTATTTCACCCCTACAATCCAAATTATGCAACATTAAATATGCTTTCTTGGGTAATCTCTCATCATCCATCTGCACAACTTTCAACCAATAACGAATACATTTCACAGCAAAAATAATGGTGGTTGGGTATCTATTCAGTTCTCTGTATACCAAATCGTTAGGTGTGCGCATTTCCACATGTAAGAATTTCTTAAGAGCAAACAAATGAACTTTTTCACAATGCTGTACCGCTTTATCCAAGCCCCATATCTCACAACCATAACTCATAACAGGCTGCACTTGTGCATCAAAACGTTTTAGAAAAACGTCAACAGAGATTATTATTAAACATACGCAGTCTTTGCATAGGGCGCATGCGCAGCGGCGACCAGCCACGATACGTATAAGGAGCTCAAAGTATAGTTTATTTACGTTTTTATGTTGTTGTTTTCTTCATATTTTATTGTGTAAGCATCGTTGAAGTCATCATTCTTCAAGCTACCCTCGGAAAGACTGTGGACGATTGGCAGTGAGAGTAGACTGACTGTCAGAATGGGTCGTAGCGTGACAGTGAGTAAAGATGGACGGTTTGTTTACACTAGGGAGCAGCTATTATTTCTTCGCGATCGAACTGTAGGACGGCACCATGCCATGAAGAGTGAACTGAAAGACTTTGGTGAAAAATCTATTCTACCCAGAAAACGTGGTACCAAGGGTGGTGTTCTTCAAAGACTCAGGAAACGTTTCTCCAGACCTCCCCTCCCCTCTGTCGTCGTATCTAATATACAGTCCCTATCTAGTAAGCTCGACAAACTTCGTACACTATGCAGGTATGATTCTGTCTTTCGTGAAGCCTGCCTACTCGGACTCTCAGAAACATGGCTCAACGACGATGTTACCGATGCCGAAGTTTCCATCGATGGTTTCTCCATCCTGAGCAGTGACAGAACACTTATTGAGTCTGGCAAGGACGGTGGTGGTGGTGTGTGCCTGTACATAAATAGCAGGTGGTGTACAGAATATACGGTCCATGAAAGAACTTGTACCACTCTGTTGGAACTGCTGTGTGTCTCGCTGCGACCTCACTACCTCCCTCGTGAATTTACCAAGCTGATAGTGTGCGTAACCTACGTCCCCTTCTTCACCCCTTCGGATAAAACCAGAGAAGCTGCTCGAGTAATCGCTACATCAGTTTCGGCTCTTCAGTCACAGTACCCTGACGCCCCAGTGCTAGTAATGGGCGATTTCAATGCCTGCACCCTCGATGGAGACCTACCAAGCCTGCAGCAGTGTGTGACGTGTCACACCCGTGGTGCTAAAACACTTGACCTATGCTACGGTTCAATTCCCCATGCCTTCTCATGCCAGTCCCTGCCTCCTGTGGGCCGCTCCGATCACAGCAGTGTCCACCTCATTCCCAAGTACAGGCAGCGGTTGAAGAGGGTCAAACCTCGCTACGTCATGTCCAGGCCTTGGTCAGAGAACTTGTCACAGGCGGACTCTTTAGTTCTGTGGCCCCTGCTCGCGGCAATCCTCCCTGCTTGCCTCTGACCACGCGATCCAAGCCCCGCCCCTCCGTATAGTCCCACGTGACCCGGGACTGGACCTTGGAGAAGTTAAGAGATAGCTTCGTCAGTCCACTTCTGCAAGCCCAATACAACACATCGCCAGCTTGAGACACGTCTGCCCCCAGGTTGCGACCTCTGAGCTCAGCTAATACTCTTGTGTTTAACCCGTTCTTTGGTCAAGGTAAGAGGAGTGATTTATTCCATATCATTTAGCTACCCATCACCCGTCGATTTCCCCACATGTTCGTATGTCTTGTAGATATTTACGTCCGTGTCTGTGTATCGTTGTGATGACTTGCTTGTGATATACCATTTTGCTTTATGTACTCACTATCTGAAGTTGATTGTTGTACATAACCATGCCATGCTTATATTTATACATGCATATCCCCCTATCTACATTCCTGTATAAATTCCCCCATGCCATGATCGCCCTGCTGTATAGACTAAAGTACCCCAGTTAATCCCCATTGCATATAATAGCCATTGCCCTGTATTTACCCCCATTGCTTCCCCTGATCCGAATGTGTAGATATCCACCCCTGTTGTTAGTAACCCCTCTTAGGCGCCGAAACTCTCATACATTATCGGCCGCCGTTAAATTCTCCCAACCCCTAGTAGCCATTGTTGGTATAGATGGACAATTGGAAAGTACCAGTCATCCCTGACCAGGGCTTCCAAATTCAAATCTGACTGGCATGCGCGCTGAACGGCGCGGCATCCAGAGTGTGGGTGCCCCTCTGACGCAGCGAACTAATCATTTGCAGAACGGGTTCTTATACGGGCCTCTGCGTGACTCACCTCGCTGCGTGCCACCCATATACTCTGGCTGCCACTGAGAAGCGAGGAGGAAACTCAGCCCCACCCTGCCACGTGCAGATGACCAGTTCAACCCACGCCACGAGATTGCACAACGACCCGACCCAGTGACCTAGACCGGTCAACCCACGCCACGCTATCGCCTAGCTGACTATTGCACAACAACCATCCAGTCTCCAGCGGCTACAACAGCCGACCAAACTGCAGTTAAGTCTGTCCTCTGCACACACCACAACTCTGCAACAATCTGGTTGCCCACGCTTAGTCAACCAGCTACCTCGTGCCACCTGATGAAAGCAGTCCATATTCGCCCCTATTGACTTTCTCTAGTTAAACCAGAATAACTCCAGACTACTCTGTACTTCTTTAGTCCAGTACTCGTGACCCAGTGTAACTTACCCCCACAACGGCTGACCTACATCCATATAATAAATTATTGATATTGTACTATAACTACCCTGCTTCCCTTGTTTAAGTTCTTCACTCCTGTTACCTCTCGTCTGTCCTTATAACTCTTTAGCACTCCTTAGCACTCCCAAGCATTACCCCCCTGAATGTCATCGCACATCGGCCTATCACAAGGGAGGAGATACAGCGCGGGGGAGTAATCGCTAACCCACATCCCCACACCCCCCTATATTCGTGACAGAACTCACTGGAAGCACTGCGCGGATGCTTTGACTGTACAGAATGGTCCTGTCTGTACGATCCATCAGCTGACATCAACTACAACCTCGATGCCATCACAGACTACGTCAAATTCTGTCAGGACTGTCATCCCTCCCAAGAAGAAGAAAATTTTCCCAAACACCAAGCCGTGGTTCACGTCACACATCTACCACCTGCTGAAAAAAAAGAAGGCCTTTGCAGATAAAAACATGCTCCTGGTGGCCCAGCTGACCCGGGAGGCCAGATCTGCGATCCGCCAGGCAAAGCTCCGGATCAAGCAAAAGGTGGAGGATGAGTTCAGTAAAATGTTTGTGCGATCCTGGTACCTGATGATGAACCTCTTTGTTTGTTTAAAGGAATGATTTTACCTTCATTTGACTTATGATAACAATAAACAGATTAGCAAATATGTCTATCGTTTTTTTTTCTTTCAGCTGCTTTCATAAATTAGTTAATTATATTGTCCTGACTGCAAGACTTTACTGGTCCTGATTTGGCTCGGAAGAGTCCGCTCGACCTAAAGCAATAACAATGTAATGTAATGTAATGTACTGCAAGACTTTTTGTTCTTTAGTTTATTTAAACTTTTAACAATTTCGTCACGTGTGAATGATGCATTAAGTAATTAATTAATTTCGTAACTTTTTTTCTTCTGACATATCAATATTGTCGGTCTCGGCGACGTTATCAACAGGATCTTGCAAACTGCAAAAGTGATTTTAAAAAGCAAAGTTATAAGGAGCACTGAAGCGTTTTCTTCGGACACTCCGGTTTCCTCCCTCCCTTCAATAATGGTACTGGACGCAGTCAATATAAAAATTTCAAAAATAAACATTCGATTTTCTTTCCGTCTTCCAATAGCGATCTCCCTGCCTTTACACCACCTGCTGGAGTGATGGATGTGTATTTGTTGTGTGTGTGAGGGTGGATGAGACAGGTGAGCGTGTATGTTGGTACAGATCGGCGCTCTTTAAGCCTGATTGATTTGGGGAAAGGCGCGTATATAGCATCCATTATTATTATTATTATTATTATTATTATTATTATTATTATTATTATTATTATTATTATTATTATTATTATTATTATTAGGCTTAGCTTTCCTGTTCTGGTTAAACAGAATGCAGTAGGTTTTAAGCTCGTTGCTTTGCAAGTGTCTAAGGTTTTCAACGAAATCTTTGTGATACCTCAGCTTCTTTTTTTTTAATAACTTTTTAATATTCTTTGCATGCCGTACGTTTAACCTGCTCATTTTGAACGTTTTCAAAACGTTTAGCTTTATTTTTAGCACGGATAAATATTCTTCTCTTTTCTTAACAAGCATAATTGTACCACGGTTTGTTAAGCGACGTTTACCCCTTTTATCGGATTTTACACTACTTTGTTTATCATTCTACATTTTTCTGCACTGTTTAACTAAACTACCTATCTTACTAGTTAATGAGATCAACAGTATCGGACGGGATTACGTCAGGAATATTCAATAAGAAGGATAACTCGACATTTATTTCGTCGATTATTGTGTCATCAAGGTTCTCTATGACGGCGTCTCTACTGGTCTTAATCCAATTTGGTTTTTTACCCTTTTATTTAGATGCATGATTGCTGTTGTTTTTAATATTATTGCTGTTGTTACTATTATCACCATCAACACAGACGACGATGCTGTTGTCGCGATAGGCAAGTTCAACCCAGCACTAAAGTCTGCTTTGACGTTAAGCATACTAGGCTACAGCTTCATAAGATAAGCCGTGACGTCACTCAGCTGACCAATCACCCGCAACCCCTGCAGTGGTGCTACTAGTCGTGAGATCTCGCGCGCTTGGGCCGACCACAGCGTGACGATAGTTAGTCTTTGTCCGAACATCATCGTAGCAAGAAGCACGTTGATAGATCTCTCTAGCGGAAGACTTAGCAGGTGACGGATGAAAACCATTCATCGACAGTATAGCCAGAGCCTGACATTGTCAAGAAGGTAAATGAGCAATCGTTTGTTTCATTGCGATTATTTGATATGATTATTGGATTATGTTTGTGAAGTTTTGCCATGTTTTAGAATTGTGACTGTTAGTGAAACTTTGCTTGACCACGTGGCGAATCCGACCGGTTTCGCAACCATGAGGTAGACCCACTTACCGACGATTGTTTTTCCTATTTGTATTATTACAGACCATACCGGAAAATGTGTATATTATTAATTACTTCACCCTGTGTTTTTTCTAGCCATGATATATGTATAGGAATTATGTTGGAGATTCCAGTGGACCTCGGACTTAGAAAACTGTTCGTCTCTTAACTATATAAGTGGAGAAGATCTCACTAAGGGCTATTTCTGCCAACAGTGAGACGCTATGCACAACCTTTGTCAACAAGGCGTTGCAGAAAATCGTCTCATATTTTGCAGACGAGCAGGCATCTTGGTCCACGGCTGGAAACAAACTCCACAGAGAGGCAACCCTGACACGTGGTCTGCAACCTTGAGCAGCAAGAGCAATGTGCTCCACTGGCTCACTGGTCTACTACCAAGAAGACAAGACCACAACACTGCTCAGCGACGAGACAGTTAAGTCATTAGAAACTGTGCACCAAAACTGCTCTAGAAGGACTGTGCGATAGTCCACTCTTAACACGAACAATAGGCCAGATAGCACTATTAGCCCAATGATGAGACAGTAGCTGCATAGACCTATCAAGGAGCGAACTACTCGAAGTGAAATTTGGACTGTTAAGTTAGTATATAGTGATTAGAAGATTTTGTATAGAGTAGAGGAAATAAATGTGTGATATTTACTGTTAACAAGTGGCTGGACTACCTATGTTTCATAGCCGTGTAAGAGCTAGTGTGTCAGTGAATCTTTACACTTTTCTCCCTATCTCTGTAACCCCATCCTAACACAGACCGGGCCAAACATATAAATGTATTAAGATTAGTCATAGGGTGATTTACTAGCCGATCTCCGCAGACGAAAGACGAGGGGGTAATAGCAATCCATTGTGCAGAGCCCAGCAACAATAGACTCACCGTCACAGCTGTTTTCTTCAAAAGCATGTCTTTCAAGTGTAATGCAATCGGACAGTGCATATCAGAATATAGTCCACATAAATCAAACACCACAAAATTCTTTACAAGCGGAAAGGGGTGGCCTCGTGGCTCAGTGGATAAGTCGCCAGGTTTCCTATGCCGAAGGTCGCGGGTTCGAGGTCACCGAGGGTTTTCTCCGGGCACTCCGGTTTCCTCCCTCCCTTCAATAATGGTACAGGATGCAGTCAATATAAAAATTTCAAAAATAAAAATTCGCTTTTCTTCCGTCTTCTAATAGCGATTTCCCTGCCTTTACACCACCTGTTTGAGTGATGTATGTGTATTTGGTGTGTGTGAGGGTAAATGAGACAGGTGAGCGTGTATGTTGGTACAGATCGGCGCTCTTTAAGCCTGATTGATTTGGGGAAAGGCGCGTACATAGCATCCTGTATTATTATTATTATTATTATTATTATTATTATTATTATTATTATTATTATTATTATTACTAAATAGATTATGCGATAGAATTGCGTAAGCAACAAAACTGGCATCACAACATGTACATTTACCTACGCCAACGTCTGAGCCAACTCTCCCGTTTACAATAGCAGGACCAGTGGGTTTACAAACCTCTGTGAGTTTGTGACCGTTAGTATTTGAACTACGGTCTCTTGACGAACATGCATCCTAGCAAAGGCTCAAGGAGTCAACGCTATTGTGATCATTAGTATAAGAAGGAATGAAATCGTCAACATTAACATCATCATCGACGGAGACAACATCAAGCTAAGTTCCAGTACCAGCATTAAAGTCTCCTTAAAAGCAAATATAATCATTGTCCACGCCAAAAGTTAACAGCGCCTCTTAAGCTCATCATAAGCATCGTGGTTCCTAAAGTGGCAGATAATTCGCACAAAAGAGGGTGTCACGATTAAGAACCTGTTTGTCTATTTTGTCTAGTTTGAAAAATATTGCATCATCACACAGTGGATTCTCAGTGAAACAATAATATTTCATTACGTTTTCATCAATTCTTATTTTATACTTATTTTCTTCAAAAACGGCTCTGAAAAACAGTCCATAATCAGCACAAGCACGACGCCAGATTTTCTTCGAAACTTTTCTCTGTTCTTGAAGTATTGGTTATATCCAAGATGTCCAATCAGGAAGGTCAAAATCTGTTTGCCCAGCAAATAATCCCAGCACTGGTTACAGCGGTGTCTTTGGCGGTAGGATAATCTCTTAATCTTCAAGAATCTTCAAGCAACTTCAAATTGTGATACAAGAGGAGAACCACGATCACCATGCTGCCCTGGCAGAGAAGTTTCAGGCCAATTGTCTTTAACTCCGGTACCAAAATGATCACCAAGAGCAGAAACCCAGGCGTGAATCTATTCGCATCTTTGGCGTTCCTGAAAGTGATAAAGAAAACCCGGAAGGAATGGAAGTGAAGCTTCTTCAGATAGGTCAGCGTCCAGCAGAATGATATTTCCACCTTGTGAGTAAAGTGCTGGGATTATTTGCTGGGCAAACAGATTTTGACCTTCCTGATTGGACATCTTGGACATAACCAATACTTCATTCACCCGTGTCAGGATACAGGTATGGAGTTCTTGCGAGTCAATCTTCTCCATCTTCTGAAATTGGTACTCCGTTCCTCTTTTATCACAAGTCAGACGGTGTATCTCTTCACTAGATTTCTGGCTTTTGGCCTCTTTTTTGCATAGCGGGAGGAGTAAACGCAAAATTCGGACGTTTGGCATTTGATTTCTTTTTCCTTCCACTACGATCTCCAACTCCGACACCATGCACCACCACCACTTCATCACTTAGTCTTCTTGGTGTGTAAGACATCGTCAACAAAACGTCACCACCACCGACAACGCCATCAACGTCACAATAACTTGTTGATAGTTAGATTAGCAACAGTTAATCAGCAGGCACGCACAGGCGACTGTTAGATTTTCAGTTCTTAGACCTTGTTACATTATTAGAATTCAAATTACAATTGCTCCAGCTGCAGGCTGCTGAAAATATTTGCACGCGCGGTCAAGCTCAAACAGAAAAACACACGTACACCCCCACACACCCACACATAAAAATTCGTGGAAGCGACCTAAAACGTTGAGTTCATTCGCCTGAGGGCGACTTTTTTGGGGCACTCATTATTCCCTTTTGCATAGCTGACTCTATTTTTGTCATGCGTCACAGAATCATGCACTGTCTCTCGCCATGTGCAGACCAAGTATAAGTTTTATTGTGTGTGAAACCTGTTTACGCAGTAGTGAGTACTGTCCTTGGTTGAGTCACGGCTGGCGAGTTGAACATTTTGGCTTTTAGCATCCCTACACGCAAACACACACGCATGAACACACATACACAAATCTACGCACACACACATCTACGCGCGCGCACATACCTACGCACACACACACACACACACACACACACACACACACACACACACCGCCACCTCTGCCGTCATCAATAACAAGACACACAAAACAGGGTGGACAGAGAGACAGACAAAGAACATTGAACATTGGATCGTTTCATATGATAAATAAATGTGTGTGTGTGGGGAGAGAGAGAGAGAGAGAGAGAGAGAGAGAGAGAGAGAGAGGTGGTGAGGGAAATTGAGGGAGTGAGAAACAAAAAAGTCATCTCCAGGTAGAGTGCCCGATGTTGTCAATAGGTAGATATTATGTTGGTATGCAAGTATTATGGTCAGCATGAAAACAAAGCTGGATCACTATAATGAATTTTCTGTCAGCGTGCTAAAATGGAAGACAAAACTTCTGAACCCACACTGTATACCGTCGTCACGGACCCCAGATTACATTACATTACATGGTTATTGCTTTGGGTCTGAGCCAAATCAGGACCAGAGAAGTGAAAGAGGACTCACCTCTGATCCGCATAAAAGATCTGCCGAAACAACCCTAGTGGTAACACTGAAGGCAATCTACCAGCCGGTCACTTTACAAGAAAGACATCCCACGCAGGGGACGCTGAGGCTATACCCTAATTTATCGAAACTCCGTTTACAAAAACAAAATAGAATACAAACATCTTTATACAATATCAACAAAACACATACATATAAAATGTCTACATTGTTAAATAATAACATCATAGGAAGCCCCGGTGACCATTTGGCAGAAAGCGTCCAATATTCCCAAGCTGATCCAACAGACCTCATACACAAATGAGGAGTATTGTCCCGGAAGAGTTTTCAATAAAAAATAAAAAAATGTAGGTGACTGGTCTAGCGAAGAAGAAGATAGTATAGTATATTGATAGAACAGAGTAGGAATGAGAAAGAACACAGCAGAAAGACAGCAACAGTGCACGGACACCAGATAAACCTATTTTTGGATCACGAAAGTCATCAGAGCGCGGTGAGTAGCTCCACGAAATTGCATGTAACGTCTTTCAAAAAATAAATCTTGACCTTATTGCTGCAGAATCCAAGCATCGATTTTAACCGTTCCTCCGGCGTATACGTGAACTAAGAAGCAAGAGTATTTTCACTTTTCGAGTGTAATGACTGTGAAAACTTCTTCCACGGTTACTAATGAACTATTAAGTTTACGGACAAAGTTGCAGACAACTGGAAAGTAATTAAAGCTATTTCTTAATATGTTGGTCACTTGCAGTGATTAAAAGTGGCACAGTTTGATCCCATTTCATGAATTCATTAGGTCATCCTAAGGTTTTTAGAATATGCACCGCAATAACGACGGGTAGCTCCGCAATAACGAACAGTTGGTTGTTGCGGCACGCACCCGATCGCAATTGCGGCGCATGCTAAATCATTATTTTTATTTCTACAGTCACACATACGCCGGGGGAACGGTAAAAATTGATGTTAGGATTCTATAGCACCTTACGGCGAAGTGCGAACAACAGTAAGGTCAAGCTTTGTCCTTTGAAAGACATTCCAGGCGATTTCGTGGAGCTAGTACTTAACGCGCACAGCTGACTTTCGTGATCAAAACTTGGTTTACCGGAGGGTTCGTGCAAAAAAATTTTTTTTGTGAAGGTAAGCCTTATAATACCGGAAGTATACGGAGTATAACGTGACTTGATCAAATCCATTCAATCACAAACTTAGAACGCACCACACCATCAAATAAACACTCGCATACACATTCATATACGCAGTCATATATACATTCTTATGTATATAACACAGGTAAACTGAAAGCAACACTCTCTATCCCCTCTGTCTCATCTCCTCTCCCAGCAAAATCAAAAAGCTGACCCTGAAAAAAGTGAAGTCTCTAACGACTTTTGTTTACTCTTAAGATTAAGGTTACAAGAGAAAAAAAAGAGAAAACGTTAAAATTTCAACGAAAATATTATATTTTCACATATAAAATCTTTTTTTTTAAATGTCAAGTATGGTAGAAGGGTTACGCAAATTTTGTGGGTTTTTTTTTTCATTAAATGCTTTTTTACCTTTTTACTCTGTCACGTGAATTCCAGCAAAGGATCAGAGGAAGAGACAACCTGTTCCTAGGGGGTTTTATTTTCACACGATCGATCAAACATTTAGTCCAAGTGCCGTAATCCCAGAAGGAATGCTCTGTTACACATCAATGAACACACCACACTAACCAGTGCCGTAATGAGTTAAAAGAGCACAGTACTAAAAGGGCAAGTACAGTGCTAAATACTCTCCTAACAGAGCAGACGGAGGCAGTAATCGTAACTTGTTAGGACCACAAGAGGTATTGTCTATATATTGTGGATTGAATCTTTCCAGCACAGATAAAGAGAGATATGAAGCTTGCTGCGAGTCTCTCTCTCTCTCTCTCTCTCTCTCTCTCTCTCTCTCTCTCTCTCTCGCTCTCTCTCACATTGTAAAAAACTAATGTAAAATGTAGGATGGCTCTTAGGAGTACCGCATGTAAATAGCGATTTATATCGTAATCTTTAGTGCAGTCTGTAATTGAAAGAATTATAAATAGAGTCAAAAGATCAGTGATGCAAGGAAACATGTACAGCTTAAAATACAACACAATACTATGCGATACAAAACCAAAACAAACAACACATACACACAAACGCTCTCACACACATGTTTGTTTGTAGATTATAGTCACACGACACTTTCGCATATAGGTGACTACTGGACCGATTTATACTGACACCAGCGGGCCAGTTGTTGGTAAAGGGGAAAATAATATGATCACACGTTGACCAATCCGGGATTCGAACCAGCGACCTTTCGGTTACTAGCAAGACGCTCTTACCAACTGAGCTACCCGGCCCCTCGCTCTCACACACATAACCACTCACTATGTATTTATCCGATTTATTTATATTTAAAGAAATAATAATAACAATTCAGAAATTTGCTATTTCCGTTGCAAGGGATCAGTATCAAATCATGATCGTTGTGACGGTACGGTGGGTCTATTGTTGCTGGGCTCTGCACAATGGAATGCTATTACCCACGGGTCTATCGTCTGCGGAGATCGCTAGTTTAATCACCCTATGACTAATCTTTATACGTTTATAAATTTAGCTCGGTCTGTGTGCGGATAGGGTTATAGAGATAGGGAGAAAATGGTAAAAGATTCACTTGCACACTAGCTCTCACACGGTTATGAAACATAAGTAGTCCGCGCCATTTGTTAACTGTAAATACACAGGCGGCGGAAGCGGGGGGGCAAGGGGGGCACTGGCCCCCTCCAGAAAAATATTGGGGGGGCAAATCTATACATTTGCCCCCCCAATATTCAGCCCCTCAAAAAACATTATTTGAAGGTTCAAACCAATATATTCCCCCTTTCTCTGGACTGATGCAAGTTAACAATATCTGTGCTGAGACCATTTTCAAAGCACTGAAGGATTGCTTGATCAGACTTGACTTGCCAGTGCAAAACTGTAGGGGCCAGGCCTACGACGGGGCGAGTAATTTTCAGGGTCATGTGTCAGGAGTTGCAAAAAGATTCAAAGATGAGATCCTTGCTGTGACTGAAGAGTTGGCGACAGTTCTTCAAAGAAAACAAACGACTTGTGATGATGCAGTAAACGCTGCTGACATTTGTCTGAGAACACTGGAAAGCATGCGGCATGAAGATTGTTATGAGACATTTTTTGCTGACATCACAACGAAAGCTGCAAATTTGTGTGATGAGCCCTGCGTTCCTACACAGAAGCAGCCTCCACGAAGACTGGACGATGGCTCACAGGGTCACAGCTACTCTTGTCCATCTGCTTACTACAGACAGCAATACTGTGAGGCCATTGACAACATCAAAGAACATTTAAAGAGCCGGTTTGATCAAATAGCTCTCGACTTACCAAGGAAAATTTAAGTTCTTCTAAGTGATGGAGCAGCAGGGAAGAGACCAAAAATTCCTCAAGAAATCAAAGATACATATTCCGCTAACATCGACTTGGACAGACTCAAAACTCAGCTAGAATCCTCCCACATGCACTGGGTGACACCAGGAGGCGGCTAACTCTAGGATCACCATATTCCAAGCACTGCCGGATGAACTGAAAGCTTCTGACACTGTGCGACGGATGCTGAGTGAAGTGGATAAACTTCTCAGACTGTACTTCACCATCCCAACCACAATAGGCAACGGCTGAACGCAGTTTTTCAGCCCTAAAGCGGGTAAAAACATACCTTCGGGCAACGATGACGCAGGAGCGTCTAAATAAATGTCTTATAATGCATGTGTTCAAAGACAAAGTAGATCAACTAGACCTAGCGTAAACTGCTTACAAATTTATCAATACAAATGAACGCCATAAGGCATAATTTGGAAAATTAACGGTGTAATTTCCCATGCCAAATGACATGCATGACTGCTGTTTTTGTTACTGTGATGGATCAACATTGTCAGGTCAGTTTCTCTCCATTTCTCTCTAAACTCCCTCCCCCCCCTCTCTCTCTCTCTCTCTCTCTCTCTCTTATATGCACAGTTGTAGAAATATATTATATAACTTTTTTCTCTCTCACATAGTGTCTATGAAAATAGTTCACATTATTTGGAGTAAATGTCCAGGGCCGGACCCAGAAGGGTGGAGGGAGGAGGGGGGGTGTACCTAAGTTCTGGAACCCCCCCTCCAAATTAAAAAAAAAATAATTTTTTTAAAATGCAAAGAGTTTCAATTTTTTAAAAATTGTTTTTAAAACATTGCAGTTTGTAGTTACTTTTGGTCCAACGTACAAAGAGTTATTTATGGTCAATTCAACGGAAATCCATTTCAAGGGATCCGTTGAAACGTCCAAAGCGTTTTCCCGTTGAAACGACCAAGTAACCCAACCCATAAGCCTAAATTAGTAAATGCAGCCATATTTTCTTGTTCTGGCCGCAAGCCTCTTCCAGCACCTTCACCTTGATACTGCCCTAATCCACCAAAAACGACTTTTTAGAAATATTAATTAAGATGTTAAGTTGAAATTATGACATTTCGTTGTAACGAACATCCATTGAAACGACCATCGCTGAATCGTCCAAAAACATCGTTGAAATGGAAACCATTGACAGTGAAGCTGCAGAAAAGGACAAAAGATGTTGTCGATGCCTACAGGGAAATCAAAGAAGTCAGTAACTGCATGTCTTCTATTAGAAGAGATGTCGACACAGCGTTCGTTGCCTGGTTTGGTGAAGTCAGCAAAATGGCAAATGCTTTGACAACTGGTGTTATTGTTCCTCGTCAACATCCCGACAGACTCTCCGTGACAACCAACCTGCGGCCACTCCAGAAGAATATTTCAAGATTTGCATTGCCATTCCTTTCTTGGAACACCTGTCAACCGAATTGGACTCGAGGTTCAAAAATGCTGGCCTAGCAGTTGATGGTCTCTGTCTGGTGCCAAGCACTTTAATAGACAACCAGGATGGTTTCATGCAGGTTCCAGAAGGGGTGAAGACTTTGGCAATGTTGTGGGAGTCTGACCTACCAGACAACGCTACCCTTGATGCAGAATACCAACGGTGGGTTTGCAAATGGCGAAGTGCTGCTGAGAATGCGACAGCTATCATCCCATCCACGGCATCAGAAGCACTGAAACATTGTGACAGGGATTTTTATCCCAACCTGTTCATCATGCTAAAGAACCTTTGCACCCTGCCTGTCACTACTGCCGAGTGTGAGCGTTCAAACAGTCAGTTGCGCAACCTGAAAAACTACCTGCGCTCTACAATGGGGCACAGAGACTCAATGGACTTGCTTTAATGAAAGTGCACAGGGATGTTGATATTGACTTCAAAGAGGCAGTGAACTGTTTTGCCAGAAGATACAATTCACAAATGGTACTAATGCCGAGAAACCTAGTGCAGCAAGACTGAATTAAATGAAAGCAGGGCGGTGATGTTCATAAACTACAAGGTAAAGCTTTATACCGTTAATGATCAACAAAAGTAGTGAATAATAATAGTATACAAAACATCTCTGCTAATAAATAAATGTTTGTGTGTGTGTGTGTGTGTTGGTTTTTTTAAGGGAGGGGCAGAGGATAATTTTTGTACCCAAGAGTTTGTCAGTTCAATTGTTCAAAAAGCTCAAAGTCCCAGACCATCACAAATGGCTTTTTCAAGGTTCAGATTGCACCAGATTGCACCATTTTGCATCCTTGAAGAAAAAAATTTCCGGGCGAGCATGCCCCCGGACCCCCCTAGAAGGCTCGGCGCTTCGCGCCTTCCCTGAATCTGTAACCTCCCCCTCGACTTTTCCAAGGTCCGGCCCTGATGTCAGTGAATAAAATAGGTGTGTGCCCCCCCAATCCTGAACAGCTTCCGCCGCCTGTGAAATATCACACATTTATTTCCTCTACTCTATACATAATTCTCTAAACACTCTATTAACTTAAATTTCCAACTTCACTTCGAATAGTTCGCTCCTTGATGGGTCTATGCTGCTACTGTTCTTGATATTCGCTACTGTCTCATCATTGGGCTATTTGTTCTGGTTTGTCTAATGTGCGTTTTCAGGAGAGTGGACTACCGCACAGTCCTTCTAGATCAGTGTTAGTGCAATTCTTCTTGCACTTAGCTGATGTGTTGAGGTGTGGAGATGGTGTCTTCTCCTTGGTTGTTGACTGTTGGGCTATCGTAACTCATTGCTAGATGCTCCAATGCAGGCCGAATGTCAGGGTTGACTCTTAGTGGTCTATCCCTGCCTCGCACCAACTAGCCTGCTCGTCTGCAAAACATAAGACGAGTTTCTGCATCGCCTTGTATACAAAGGTTTTGCAGAGCGTCTCACTGATGGCAGAAACAGCCCTCAGTTGAGATCGCATCCACTTATACAAACAAGGGACAAACAATCTTCTATGTCCGTGGTCCACTGGGATCTCCAACATAATTCCTAAACATATACATATCATGGCTAAACTAAACACATGGAGAAGTAATTAACAATATACACATTCTCCGGTACAGCCACTGGTCTGCAATAATACACAGAGGAAAAACAACAGTTGGACAGTAGAGGCTACCTCGTGGCGCCGAAACCGGTCGCGTGTCCGCCACGTTTTACAAACATTCACAATGATAAAACATGGCAACACTTCACAAACGATAAAACATGGCAACACTTCACAAACATAATCCAACAATAATATCAATAATTCGCGATGAAACATTAAAAGCTTGATCGTTTACCTTTTTAACAGGCTGTGGCTGTAATGCGATGAATGATTTTTACCCGTCCTGCTTTAGTCTTTCTGAGAGAGATTTTTCCACGTGTCCGTTTCGGGTGAGCGTTAGACAAAGAACGACTACCTAGCCTTATGGTCAGTCAAAGCCCGCGAAAATCTTGTAAGATCTGAGCACCGTCTATCGGGGGGGGGGGGGGGGGGGGTGGCTATACGTCAGCGGGATGAGGTTACTGCCTATCTGAGCGAGTGTTAGCTTACACAAGCTTAGCACACAACTGACTTGTGTCGTCTTCTAGGCAGCGACTTTATTTTATTTTAGCCAGGCCAAAGTAGGCTGAACTAGTTAAGGCAAGAAGCCTTAGTGCAGGGTCTAAATAGCCTCTTGTGACAATCGTCAAACTATGAGCTCCACAATTTAGTTACAGTTTCTAGATTACGGCTCTAAAACTTAAACATACAACACACACACACACACACACAATATATATATATATATATATATATATATATATATATATATATATATATATATATATATATATATATATATATATATATATATATATATATATATATATATATATATATATATATATATATATATATATATATATATTTTTTTTTTTTTTTTAAATTTATATTTATATATACATACATACATACACACACACACACACACACAAAACCGGCCTTTCTACCTAGCCACACACACACACACACACACACAGCCACACACACACACGCCCACACACACACACACACACACACAACTAACCGACTGACTTGCTGGTATTAAGACTTATTAACTTGAGTTTATGTTCTTATCTCTCTTACCTATAATGACCGTCTGAAGTCTCAGTCATAACAATAACTTCAGCGGACAAGCAAGAGAGCCTTTTACAATTTTTACTGACCAGAACCCTTACAGCTGAAAAGAAGGAGGCAAAGTAGTCTTTCAAACCTTTAAGAAAGGAGAAAACTTCTCTTCTAAATTATCCCTCTTACGTGCCTAACTAAAAAAAAAGATGCGAACATAGGGCACAAAAAAATGCTATAAGCTTATAATTCTTCGCAAACAGAAGCAACGCAGAGTCCTATTTCCTAAAACAAAAATAAACAAATCTTATAATTTCTCCGAAAAAAAAGCTGCTGCTGCGGCTGATACTGTTTTTGTTGTTGATTTTTTCTTCTTCTTCTTCTTCTTCTTCTTCTTTAAACCAATAACTGGAGAAAATAATTATAAGAGTGTGACAAATTATTGGTTTCGTCGGACAATAAATTTGTACGATGCGGTTTGGTATAGTATAGCACACCATAGAATAGAATAAATAGACCATTTATCTTAGCATCATTGTTTTCCCTGAGTATTAAACAATGCACACATAGCTTTGTAGCAGTAATGCTACTAACATTGTAGTATATTGATATTGCAGATAGAGCAATCCCGAACAATTTAGATAAAATGGCATCTATCCTATCCTATCATATCCCGTAACTCGGGGTTCGTTGGGGCACCTATCCCCGTTGGGGTGCCGGGGGTTTCAGTATAAATAGTATCCCCACTTTCTGGAAATTTAGTGCTTTAAATTCCCACTGTCGCTGTCTTTCTCATTTGCTCTTTCTCATTCCTGCTCTGTCCTATCAATCTGCTATACTATCTTCTTCTTCGCTAGACCAGTCACCTACCTTTTTTCTTGAAAACTCTTCCGGGACAAGACTCCTTGTTTGTGTATGAGGTCTGTTGGATCAGCTTGGGAATATTGGACGCTTTCTGCCAGGTGGTCACTAGGGCTTCCTATGATGTTATTATTTAGCAATGTAGGCATTTTATATGTATGTGTTTTGTTGATAATTTATAATGATGTTTGTATTCTATTTTGTTTTTGTATACGGGGGTTCGATAAATTAGAGTACAGCCTCAGCGTCCCCTGCGTGGGATGTCTTTATTGTAAAGTGACTGGCTGATGGAGAGCTTTCAGTTTTACCACTAGGGTTGTTTCGGCAGATCTTTTATGCGGATTGGGTTTGTCCGGTCCTGATTTGGCTCGGAAGAGTCCGCTGGACCTAAAGCATCAATGCAGTCTTGGCATCGTTGTCTCATGGACCGTACCAGGTTATGGAGGATGTTTCCTGGGATGGCCAACCACTCTTGCTGGAGAACTTGGGCCAGAACTTCAAGGTTAGCTCCTGGAGGGAGGTTTGCCCGTGTCTGTCGACCCAAGACATCCCACAGATGTTCTATGGGGTTCAAATCGGGTGATCGAGCCGGCCAATCCATCCTTATGACGTGCTGTTGCTGCAGGAAGTCATTGACGATACGCGCTCGGTAGGGTCTGGCATTATCGTCCTGTAGTATGGCATCTTCCACAATGGCCCGCAGAGCTGGGAGAACCCTATGTTGTAGGACGTCATCCCTGTAGCCAATACCGTTTAAGTTGCCATGAATTTGGAGCAGGGGTGTTCTGAAGTTTAATGCGAAGCCACCCCACATCATGACAGATCCACCACCAAAGCGGTCATGCTCGCGCACCGTCGCATCAGCAAAACGCTCCCGTGGAAGCCTCCAAACATTCACTCGACGGTCGTTGAAAGACAAGGAGAACCGAGACTCGTCTGTAAAGAGCACCCTTGACCAATGTTGCCTAGTCCACACCAAATGACGCCGAGCCCAGGCCAAACGCGCTGCACGGTGAGCTGGGGTGAGCAAAGGCCGTACTGCTGGTCGTCTTGATCGCAGGTTTGCCTCGTGTAGACGGTTGCGAATTGTCTGGTCGCTGACGTTAACATTGCTGGCTGCGTGAAGCTGTCTTCTGATGGTGTTTGCTGTAGCGGACCTCATCCTCAGAGCTGACAGGGTGATGAAATGGTCTTGTCTTGCAGTGGTAACGCGGGAGCGTCCGGACCTTCTTGGTTCTTGGACGCTTCCAGTGTTGTTAAAGCACTCCCGCAGCCTTTGGACAACGGAGTGGGACACTCCCAGCCGCCTGCCAACTTCTCTCACCCCCACCGCTTCCTGAAGCCATGCAATAGCTCTGCCTCTATCCGCATCAGTCAATCGTCGCCTTGGGGGCATGGTTAGAAAAGCAGCAAAAGCGCTGGCCATTTATACCAGAAAAAACCGCCGATTGCACGGTGAGCTGGTGAGCCATAGGCCGTACTGCTGGTCTTCTTGTATCGCAGGTTTTGCCTCGTGTAGACGGTTGCGAATTGTCCTGGTCACTGACGTTAAACATTGTTGCTGCGTGAAGCTGTCTTCTGATGGTTGGCTGGCGAACCTCCCATCCTCAGAGCGACAAACAAGGTGTGGCGGTTCTTGTTTTTCTCGTGAGGTGGAATGTTTCTAGAAGTTAAGGTGGGGACAGTATGAACGTAAGCGCTGTATTTAATATCTGGTTCAAAAAAAAGCGCGATTTGTTGAACTCAGAAAAATGCAAGCCTTTCGCGTGCAAATCACTTTTTAATGTTTAAAAATTTTGCTTTATTAGTAAGACAACAGTAAATTAGGGTCATTTTTTTTTTAAATTGGGTTTATTTTTCAACTCAGTGCAGAAAGTTCAAAACTCACACATGTGATTGATTACTTGTCAGAATAAGATTGTCTTCAATGTTACTGTACAGGATAAGTTTTGAAATAAGCAATATAAGCGATATTATTGATAGCAGCAAAAAATAATTAAACTAAATGAAATATGAGAGTGGCCCTTCAATTATTTTGAGTAGTATATTTGAAGCTATGCACTGTGTTGAGGGATTGGCATTGGACTTTGTTGTCCGTGTTGATGCCATTGGTGTTGTTGGTCATCATTTTGGTCTTCTCAGCACTTATTTCCATTCTATAGGCTCTGGAGGTGGTTTCAAGCCTCTGTACAAGGTGTTCTTGTTCCTCTGCAGCCAATCCATCAATATGATCCGTAAAACGGAGGTTGGATATTGCTCTATCCCCTATGATGACTGTAACTTTGTGATCTGCAATGGCATATGACATGATCCGCTCTAGGAAGATGTTGAAGAGTGTTGGAGAGAGTAGGCATCCTTGACGCACACCGATTGTTGTCCTGAAACAGTTTCCGATGGCTCTGTTATGGATGAAATGGCGTACGGTTTTACAAATCCGTTTTGATTCTGCATTTTACTGACTGCAGTCAACAATAAACAAAATCGTCTTGTGTATTCTAACTTGTTCACTCCATTTATTTATTTATTTATTTATTATATTTCCGTACTTGTTGCACTGAGCTTTCTCTGTTCTCTATGGTTTCTGTTTTTGATGTACTCTCCTTAAGAAAAATTAACATATTTCGGCAAGGAAACCTGCGCGTTGAAAGTGGACATCATCGCCATATTGATTTGTTTATGTTTCGTAGTAGTTATTCACTGCGATTTGGACTAACTTTTATTCATTCATTCAAATTCATTTATTCATCCGTCCATAGCTTCAAAGCACACATTCTATCTATCCTATCATATCCCGTAACTCGAAAGTGCTTGGCCGATTGAACCCATTTGGAAATACTGGACCATCAGTCTACACTCCAAGGTAAGGCTCCTGCGCTCCCCTGTCATCTCCATCTTCCTATACGCTTGCAACGAAGAATACAAAGCATGGTGATGAGGTGCTACAGAAGACTTCTGGGCATTTCCTATACCCAGCAACGACGAAATCCGACAGAGCATCACACAAGCCATTGGACAACACGATGTCATGTCCACATTAGTGAAGAAACGGAAACTCCTATGTAATGGCCACGTCACCAGAGAATCAGGCCTTGAAAAGACCATCCTGCAAGGCACAGTGCAAGGAGGCAGAAGAAGAGCTAGACAGAAAAAGAGGTGGGAAGACAACAATCGAGAATTATACTGGTTTGATATTGAGCGAAGCCAGGAGGGTTGCTGAGGACAGAGAAAGATGGAGTACACTGGTTGAACTATCATCTGTGGTGCCCCAACGACGACCCAACACACATTTAAATACAAAATTAAAAAGGAACACATTGTTGTGGATTTGAACGTAACCTACCTTTAAACCACTTTCCACAAAATGTGATACACGTATGAGCTTGTACGCACTCAAGCTGATAGCGCACATAATAGTTGTCATCCAGCGGTCAGTCTTGACTGCGGACTTTATTATATCCACACAATTTCACTTCACTATTTTCCATAATTGCCCTGAGCAAAATTGGTATTCGAACTTATATCACAGATCATCATCATTTCACTGCCCAAATCGATAACTTTTCAAAAAGGCTTCTTTATTCTATTAGCGAGGCGCCGATTCCTTCACCACCCAGTGTCGCACTTCTGTCAACTGAAATAACGGCAATTCGATTCTCTGTCCAATATATCGCTTTCCAGTCACTTGCTGACTCAAAGACTGAAAATTTCACTATCCAAAATCACTACTCTATTTGATCGCAGATACTTTCACTATCCATGTCACCTTTTCATGGCTGATCGACTTGGTTTAGCTCATAATGTTGCTGTCTAAAACTTAAACCACTGCAAACGTCACTGTCCAAAACCAATCGCTATCAACCATACTTCTCAAGATTCGATCAGCGAGTCGCCGATGCTTCCACTGTCCAATAAATCACTTACGCGCTTTGTTAAATCACTGATAACTTTGCAGTCCCAGACTTAAATCGCTGATAATGTACTGTTCAAAATCAATCACTATCCAAACACTTCTGTCGTCGATATTAAACCACAGAGTCGCTATCAAATAAATCGTTAACTGGCTGAGAATTTCACTCAGTCAGTTAAAATGATATACACCAAAATTTCGATACAAATTTTGCACGACATTTTTTTTTAATGGCCAACAGGCTAAAGAGAAAAGAGGTGCGAAAGCCATGAAAATCCCCCACACAAGCGCTTGTTTAGAGCAAAGTGGTTTGAACGCTGCAGTAGGCGATTGAAGGTGGGAGCCGCACGCAAGCCTCGAGACGCAACAGATGTCGTAGTGTGGTGCGTGGCGTGCGGCGCTGTTGTTGCGGCTTACACCACCACCTGAAACAAAAACAAAAACTTGTGCACCCGCTTTACTTCTTCTTTTTTCCTCTTTCCCATCCCCCCTCCCCACTCTCCCGCAATAGGTGCCTGTGTCTAATGTTTCAGTATAGGACTGTTTATTTCATTAAAAAAGAGTATCGATCGTTCGAGTTTATCTTGTTGACTTTAAATTCATTATGCTGTTGTTCGTTTCTGGGAGAGTATCCAGATTTTTTTTCCTTCTAACCTTTCATTAATTTTGTTTTTTCTTAAACAGTCTCTCTCTCTCTCTCTCTCTCTCTCTCTCTCTCTCTCTCTCTCTCTCTCTCTCTCTCTCTCTCTTTCGCGCTCTCTCTCACCGTCTCTTTTTTTCACTCTCTCTCGCGCTCTCTCTCACTCGCTCTCTCTATCCCTCTCTCTATCTCTTTCTCTCTCTCTCTCTCGCTTCTCTCTATCTAGAATCGTTCTCTACCACCCACACACAAACCCCTCTTTGGTTTAGAAACAAATGAACACTAAATCTTGCTATGGCTCGCTATATCAATGTTTCGCAGTCTGACCATGTCCACATTTTCGATTTCCGTTGTTTGCAATCCCTGGCCTCCCCACCCCCCATATTCTCTCCCCCCTCCCCCCTTCCGCTCATCAGGAGCCCTCCCACTTCGACCTCTTATCTTCCCCCTCCCCTACGACAAACTCCATTTTTGCAATGGGCTAAACTACTAAATCACCCTGAATCAATATCTGAGGTGCTGAGACGCTGTTTGGGTTATCCTTCATTAATGATTTATGTTGTATTGAATACACTGTCAGCTGAAAGATAATAATTCACGCCAATTTAAGCGGTGGTCTACCTGGCCTTCTGAAACACCGAGTCCTGATCTTCATATGTAAAATATTTTACTTCACATTTACAAGCCTTTTTTTCAAGTGATATTTAAGAAAGTTAAGTCGTAAAATAACAAAATAATAAACAAACTCTTTCTAGCTAAAATTAATTTGCTGTGGTTATTATCCTTATTAATTAATTCTAAAGATATTGATCATGAAATGGTGTTATCTTGGCGTGTAGATCACGTGCACGTGGCACGTGCTATTGTGTGAGTATGTATGCATATACCTCGTGTGATATTGCATTAATGATGTTTACTGATGTTATTCTGTCTGCTTTGAGTGTTTTATCATCATCATCATCATCATCATCATCATCATCATCATCATCATCATCATCATCATCATCATCATCATCATCATCATCTTCATATTCATAATCCATGCATCATCATCATCACCATCATCATCATCATCATGATCATCATTATCACCATCATCATTATCACCATCATCATCATCATCATCATCATATGAAGAAGGGTTTGTCTGGTGAAAAGAATTGGGGACTGGAGTAAGTTCATTGCTTACAGGGTACAGCGAACTGCAAAGAGCCGAATCAGGACCACAAAATCAGGATCACAACTTGATTGAAAGAGGACTCACCCTTGCTCCGTATAAAAGATCTGCCGAAACAACCCTAGTGGTAACACCGAAGGCACTCCACCAGTCGGTCACTTTACAATAAAGGCATTTCACGCAGGGGACGATGAGGCTATACTCAAATTTATTTAACCCCCGTTTACAAAAACAAAATATAATATAAACATCATTATAAAATATCAACAAAACGCTTACATAAAATGCCTACATTGCTAAATAATAATATTACAGGAAGCCCTAATGACCATTTGACAGAAAGCGTCCAATATTCCCAAGCTGACCCAACAGACCTTATACACTAATGAGGAATTTGGGAAGAGTTTTCAAGAAAAATGGTAGGTGACTGGTCTAGCAAAGAAGATAGTATAGTAGATTGATAGAACAGAGTGGGAATGAGAAAGAACAAAGGAGAAAAACAGCGACAGTGGAAATTTAAAGCTCTAAATTTCCAGAAAGTGGGGATACTATTTATACTGAAACCCCCGGCACCCCTAAGGAGGGTGGGATAAGGCTACTTAGCATTTCCTAAACACAGGTTTATTTATCTTTGATGAACAGTCCAGCTAAGTGCGACGCACAGAGTGTGTGACAACAAGATGCCTGAGACCCATTAGATCCTCTTGGCCTGCTGATTAGCAGTCCAGAGCTAGAGTGCTGCGAGGTTTGTTTATTTTTTGTGACCGAGTTTACATAGGAAATTGCATTGTTGGCACATGAAACACATTATGTAGCTGGTAATCGTTGCTCAAACGGATAGTTAAGCTATGAATTGTAGGCATTTGTTCCTTGATTTGAAAACAAGCATCTGTGCTTACATTTTTGCTGCGGCTAGTTAGTTAGTCATTGTTTATAGGGTCCAGCCATTGCTTATAAGGTCCAGCTGATGCTAAGTTTCAACCTTAGTACTATTAATAGGCATATAAACAAATGAACTTATCTATTTATATCGAAACAATACTTTAGAGAGAGGCTATGTTTTGGCTTAATCTTTTATGTGGTGGGGCAACACTTACTGGGAATTTTAAAAACATATGTGATATGATCTTGGTCCCCTTGAACAAGCAGTCCAGAGTACTGCGCGATGCACCAGCACCAGAAGGGTTCATCACAAAACCTGGGACAAAACCTCGCTTGTGACTGTTATTATCTAAGACAATGTGTTTCGGACCCTTACACTTTTGGTAACGCTTTATTGTCCCTTTTTATTGGGAAATTCTGGCCCGCTTCCCCTTGGGAAGGCGTAGTGGGGCAGCCTGTGGCGCGCCCAAACCCAACCTACCTAATATTAGGCCTAGTTGTGGTTTTTTTTTTTATTTTGCTGGGGGAGCAAACCGGAGTACCCGGAGAAAACCCCCGAGACGTTGCCCGAGTCGAAAGTAAATAATATTCGGAGAAACATAACGCCCCGATGCTGGATCGGTCCCACACCTGTCAGGCGCCATTGGTTTCTGGCCTGTGGACAAGGCAAGTTAGTCCCGCCTTAGCTCACTTGGCCACAACGCTCGCTCGCTTTATCTCACGATGGGACCACTTTATGCGTCACGTCAGATGTAATAATAATGAGTTGGTTGAAGTATGAAGAGTACTCAGAATTAACTTTATTTTTGTGCTTTAATCCCTTCCTATCCTTTCTATTATCGGGCTGTTCCAGGGGACGAACTTATGTCACTTAGGTACCAGACTTGTCAGGCCATTAAGGGTTTTCCTCCGGTTTCCTAACTTCCTTCAATAATGGTATTGGATGAAGTCCATCTAAAATTTCACAAATAAATTTCGATTTGCTTTCTGTCTTCTAATAGTGACTTGCCTTTACAGCGCATGTTTGAGTGATGAATGTGTGTTTGTTGTGCATATAGAGTGTAACATGTGAGAGTGTATGGTGTTGACAGATCGCCGCGCTTCGAGTCTGATTTAAGAATGAGGCGCATAAAGCAGCATTATTATATCTTTCTCTTTGTTCTCTAGTACGAGGAGAGAAAGGAAAGGTTGAGTGAACTAGAACTCACGACTTCAAGAAAATCTGCAGTTTCTCACGGCGAGCTGAAGAGCAGCCCGCCTCGTCTGGTCTCAGCTACGCTATTTCAGTTAGTAGTGCATGGTGCATCCTGGTGGTCAAGTCCAGACGGCCTTCTCTGCTGTTTCAGTCAGTTAGGTGGACGTTACTTCACAGCCTCAATAGCTGCCAGCACACATCGCACACTGCGTTGCAGAGACTGGCGAGAATGGTGGTGGATATTCATATTCAGAATTCTATTACGAGAAAAAAATGATTTTGGCATTATTTTACTAATCTTACAATAAGTCTTACTTACAGTCACTCACACATTTAGTTTAATCATACATCCGCATTCATTCATAGCCAAACATAGATTTAAAATTAAAGGGAAAAAACAATTAAATAACTAACTTCGTAACAATGAAACTAACAATAATTAATATGAACCCTTTAACTGGAACCATTTAATTTAATAAAGAGAGAGAGAGAGTTTTGAAAGTCGGGGTGGGAGGGGTGGAGGTTGGAGGGGTGGTGGTAACAGAGAATAATCAATTGATGTATGTTATACCACAGTTGGCTGACTTTTTAGGGCTTAAGCATTGGGTCGGAGGTAGTGGGGCCATGTTCATCACGGCTTGGTTGGAATTTTTAAACGTGTGTAGCAGTGTAATTTCACTACAAGGCACTTTTTATGAGAATGTAATGTACTCTTTCACGATTTGAATATAATATGAAACAACGTTACTAAGATTGACACGCAACAAGTGAATTCAAATGTGCGTGTAATCATGCGTGTGGGTGTGACGGTGGGTTCTATTGTTGCTAGGCTCTACACAATAGAATGCTATTACCCACTCGTCTTTCATCTGCGGGTATCGGCTAGTTAAATCGCCCTATAACTAATCTTAATACGTGTATATGTTTGGCCCGGTCTGTGTGAGGATGAGGGTACAGAGATAGGGAAAAACGTGTAAAAGATTCACTGACGCACTAGCTCTCGCACGGCTATGAAACATAGGTAGTCCAGCCACTTGTTAACAGTAAATATCACATATTTATCTCCTCTACTCAATATCTAATTCTAATCACTACATTAACTTAAATGTCCAACATAATATAACTAGGATTAACTTAACAGTCCAAATTCACTTCGAGTAGTTCGCTCCTTGATGGGTTTATGCTGCTACTGTTCTCGATATTTGCTACTGTCTCATCATTGGGCTATTTGTTCTTTTTGGCCTAATGTTCTCGTTTTCTGGAAAAGTGGACTACCGCACAGTCCCTATAGATCAGTGTCCGTGCACTTGTTCTAATGCACTTAACTGCAAAGTTGAGGTGCGGTGCTGCTTTCTCCTCGTCGGGTTTGTTGACTACTGGGCTATCAAAGCTCAGTGCTCGATGCTCAATTTTGCAGGCCTCGTGTCTGGGATGACTCTGTGGGGTCCATCTCCTGCCGCGGACCAAGCCTGCTCATCTGCAAAACACAAGATTAGTTTCTGCAACGCCTTGTTTACAAAGGGTGTGCAGAGAGTCTCACTGATAGCAGAAACATCCCTCAGCAAGAACACGTCCACTTATACAGATACGAGACGAACAATCTTCTAAGTCCGTGGTCCACTGGAATCTCCAACATACTTCCTAAATATATACATATTTCATGGCTAAAATACACACAGGGACAAGTAATTAATAATATACACCTTCTCCGGTGCAGCCACTAGTCTGCAATAATACAAATAGGAAAAATAACAGTGGGTCCGTAGGGGCTACCTCGTGGTGGCGAAACCCGACGTGTGGATCAGCCACGTGGTCAAGCAAAGTTTTACTAACATTGACAATCATAAAACATGGCAAGACTTTACAACATAATCCAATAATAATATCAATAAATCGTGTTGAAACAAAAGATTGCTCATTTACCTTTTTGACAATGTCAGGCTAAGGCTATACTGCGATGAATGAATTTCACCCGTCACCTGCATAGTCTTCTGAGAGAGATCTTTCAGCGTGTGCGTCTCGGGTGAGGTTTTAACAAAGACTGGCCTATCTTAACGCTGTGGTCAACTTAAACGCGCGATCTCCCGATATTCTTTGCACCATCGCACGGGGACTGACGGATGTAGGTCAGCTGGATTATGCCACGGCTAACCTAATGAAGATTTCCCCTATCTATGCTTAGAACAACCCTAACTGCTGTCGTCTGCTTGACCTCGAATATAAGTTACAAACGCCAAAGCAGAATGAATGATTAAAGGTGTAAAGCCTTACTGTAAGGTCTAAACTAGCCTCTCGTGACAGTGGGAGGAGTTTAGGTAGACCTCTAAACTCGTGACGTCACTTTCTCGCTTCTGATTGGTCCTCGTAATCCCGGCTTATGTATTTTTGCAGAAGAAATCAACTATGCGCTATTCTTGTGAAATTTTACTTTAGCCAGTACGCAAGGAAATACGTAATTCATAAGCGTAACACAAGTATACTTCCGGAGGCCACGTGTCGGAAACGGAAGTCAGCATATATATATACATGTAAATTAGTCATCATATTCTTGTAATCCGCCATACCGAATGTAAACAAGCGGTATGTACTGGCACTGTGCACCAAAATTTGGAAATTATTGGCTAGGTTTCGTTTGTTAAGCTTATCAAAATGATTGAGGAACGTCCTAAAGATCTACTTTGCACTGGGTATATGCGTATTCTTGTTTATTCTGCTCGAAACATTTTGCGATAACGGGGCATTCTCTGATGCCTTACGCATCGATCGTAATTCGTGGTTTCTTCTTTTTCCAGTCATGCGCAAGATTTGACAGAAATTACCTCCGGAAGTTCACGCATGCGCAGAAGCATCGGCGATTATTTACATTTGGCGATGCTACACCGGGCCCTTGAGAGAAGCAAGAAAATGACCCACAAGCATGTATTACACTCAATGGCTTAACGTCTCCGTATAGTGCGTAAACGCCGTGTGTGTTTGTGTGTGTGTGTGTGTGTGTGTGTGTGTGTGGGTGTGTGTGTGTTTGTGTGTGGGTACTGGTGTGTGTGGTGCGTGCTTGATGTCTGTTCTGATGGTGATGTCTTGTTCTTGATGAAGGTCATTTGATGAATTTAGTAATAACGAACGAAGTTTATTAGGTTGTGGTTTTTTTTAATTAATATTATTTTTATGGCATACATGTGTGATATGGATGTTTAAGGTGTGTGTGCGATTAGGAAAAATGAATGAATTTCTAAAATTAATATTTGTTTAAATTAAGTGTTAGTTTGTAAGAATGTTTGTTTATTGCATGCTTTTATCTATTAAAACGTGACACAAATGGCTGTACATTATTCCTTTGATGGTAATAAAGAATTGTTGAATTGAATTAAATTGTCTCGTTTACAACTAGGTGGTAGCCTAATAGGCTTACGTCATCTTTCTACCCACTTTCAAATATTCAACAAGAAAAACAATATATTTTCGCCCGTTGAAGCCCTTACTAGCAAAGCGGTTGACGTGAAGAAAGATTTGGTTGATAACTGGAATGAGACTTATCAGTTTCTGTATCCGTCTGGTTTGTAAAAAAAAACGTTGCTGGCATGTGTTTGAACAATGACAACAGTTTCATTTCCTTCCTCTATTATATTAGCTGTGTGTGCGCGCGGATTACAGGATTCGCACACCTACTGCTTTATATGATTAGACGTTGCGCCTATAGATGTACGGATTATTATTTATTTAAGAACAACAGTAAAAACTTTGCAATAAGAAACAAATTACGGAAAAACAACAAAATGCTTTCATTTAAAAACTGTTATTTTCATTATATACAAAGTTTGCCAGACCCTTGATAAGAAATACACAACATTTCATCACCAAAGCTTTCGATAGAAGTTTGTTTGCGATTTGAAACACTTCAAAGCCATTACAGGTCTTTGGGTCATCTACACAAGAAATTCAATGGCGTAGTGTGATTAGAAGAAACATAAACTGAACCTTACAAGAAAAACTGTAGTTATTTCAGCCTAGTTTTTTCGTGAGTGCTGTCATGTGGACTGACGTGAAATGGAGTTTAGTGCGCTTGACCACAACTTGAACCCCTGTCAGTTGATTGAATAAGAGATGTCCAGACGG
This sequence comes from Oncomelania hupensis, assembly GCA_036898135.1. NCBI lineage: Eukaryota > Metazoa > Mollusca > Gastropoda > Littorinimorpha > Pomatiopsidae > Oncomelania > Oncomelania hupensis. The sequence goes on from CM072513.1 coordinate 38,077,922, forward strand.
CCGGCAAGACGTGTCTCTGTTGATCATGGGATTCAGGGCCTTCCCGATGTCTTTCTGCCTAATAAAGCTAGTTAATAAAATCGTTGCGGTAAATAAACGTTCTCTGGAGTGAAACTGGACAGCGCGTCGACTCAAACTCTCCAAAGGCCAAATGATTATCATGGGGTGGGGTGGGTGGATAGGTGGGGAACACTTTCATTATTTCTGTAGTTGTGTTTATTGCCTTGTTCGTTGACAGACCTTTAGTCTTCGGAATTGTTTGATGCCATCCATTCGCTTTCCATTACCATTATAAACGCCTTTCTGTATAGTCTGCGCGCTATTTGCAACAAGTTTTATAAAGGTTTAGTATTACACGAGTATTAGACATGACTGCTATTCAACGTGTCTCGTTTAAACGACGGGTTCATAAAATTTCGCATACGAATAAATTAGGTTTTACTTTGGTTTGTTTATTTAAAGTTTTATCTGTTTCTCTCTCTCCGTGCGTGCGTGTGTGTGTGTAGGTGTGTGTGTGTAGGTGTGTGGGTGTGTGTGTGTGTGTGTGTGTGTAAATCTTCGTGTTATAGCTTACTTTAAAACCTTAACGATCAGTCAATGTCGTGAGAGATTACTGCTTAATCCCTCACGACAAAAGACGCCTTCACTTGCTTCTATGTCAATTGTAAAAGTTTTTTTTTTTTTTTTTTTTTAAATTTACTTCGAACAATCGGAATATCTATAGAAGAAGAAGGAGGAGGACGACGACGATGACGACGATGACGACGACAAGAATGTTATAGAATACAGAATCATTCATTGTTCCCACAAACACCTGCAGGGAAATTCTTGGTGCAATGTCCATCTGCATATAAAATCTGAAAGCAATGAAACCGTAACATCAACACAAACACAGACTGAAATTAAATAATGGTGATGATGATACCAACAGTGATTAAAATCCATCGACAATGGCGCTATCAAACAAACACACACACCCACACACACACCCACACACACACACTCACATATGCCCGTATATGTGACACACGTTACCCCTAGTTGGAGGGGAAAGGAGGAGAATAAGGAAAAGAAAATAGAAGAAGGCGGAGGAGGAGGAGGACGACGACGAGAATGGTGCCTGCAGTTGGAGGGGAAAATCATGTAGCATTGTCAAACGGGATCAGACAGGAATACATCTTTTCCAACATCACAGATGCTTAAGGGTTAAATGTAGATTATAGTCACAGGACACCGGAGTATATAGATCACTACTGGTCACATTATTCTGACACCAGCGAACCAGTTGTCGGAGGATTGCCTATTTATAGGAATAAGTAGGCCTAATCATTCTCTGGTGGAGATCAGGCAAATATATTTAAATGAAAAACAGAGGATCGGATTTAAAATGCCGTTTACCAACGAGGTCAATGACCTCTCACCTCGCAAATTTATATAAAATAAGAAAAGCGTAACAGATGGTTACTCTCTCTCTCTCTCTCTCTCTCTCTCTCTCTCTCTCTCTCTCTCTCTCTCTCTCTCTCTCACACACACATCCACCCACGCACATTGCTTAAAATGAGCGAGACATTCTTTTTCCAAACTTTTACATTAGATAGTAATTGCGATCTTACTTTAAATGCAAAACGGTGGATGTCTGAGAGTGATAAGGATAATAATAATAATAATAATAATAATAATAATAATAATAATAATAATAATAATAATAATAACAACAACAACAACAACAACAACAACAACAACAACAACAACAACAAGAGAGAGAGAGAGAGAGAGAGAGAGAGAGAGAGAGAGAGAGAGAGAGAGAGAGATACAGACAGAGAGCCAAAGCCAGAGAGACAGAGGGTGAGATGCCAGAAGCAGAGATCTACCGGCTGGCAATGGAAGGGAAGTAACCGCTCCCGTATTTTCGCCGACGACGCGAAACCGCAATCTGCCGGTAGCATCATTCGAATAACGAATAACGAATAACGAATCTTTATTGTCCCCATTTGCACAAGGATATTTGTGTGTGATGCACAGTAACTGTTGGCATATTAAGAAGACAACACAAAGGTTAGCGTACATGTATACAATAAAGAAACGGTAGCGGATATTAGAACGCCTTAATGCATAACAATACTAAAAAAATCTCAAGACTATTACTGCCATTTTCTCAATCATTCACGCTTTCTCATGACCATGCTAATCCTTGCACATTCATTCTTATCCACGCACCGACTCATCCCACACACACCCTTAATACATTTAAGGGGCTCACTGTAGTTACGCTAGTCGTTCTAGGGTTACACATTACACACTTCCACTGTCAACGCTATGTCAACATTGTTGTTTCCCTTCACTAACTACAGGGGAGTGGGGGTTTTACATACATTATAAGAAAATAGGTAACAACAATAGGCTGCAGTTTGTACATTACGTCATTATTGCTTTAGGTCCAGCGGACTCTTCTGAGCCAAATCAGGACCGGACAACCCCTTATCCGCATAAAAGATCTGCTGAAACAACCCTAGTGGTAAAACTGAAAGCTCTCCACCAGCCAGTCACTTTACGATAAAGACATCCCACGCAGGGGACGCTGAGGCTGTACTCTAATTTATCGAACCCCCGTTTAAAAAACAAAATAGAATACAAACATTATAAATTATCAACAAAACACATATATATAAAATGCCTACATTGCTAAATAATAACATCATAGGAAGCCCTAGTGACCACCTGGCAGAAAGCGTCCAATATTCCCAAGCTGATCCAACAGACCTCATACACAAATAAGGATTCTTGTCCTGGAAGAGTTTTCAAGAAAAAAAGGTAGATGACTGGTCTAGTGAAGAAGAAGATAGTATAGCAGATTGATAGAACAGGTCAGGAATGAGAAAGAGCAAATGAGAAAGATAGCGACAGTGGGAATTTAAAGCACTAAATTTCCAGAAAGTGGGGATACTATTTATACTGAAACCCCCGGCACCCCAACGGGGGTACTGCAGTTTGTAAGGGCAAATGACATTGTGGAAGTTGTGTCGGCTTTACAAATTGTAGTGCTATCCAGACTCCAAAATGCCTGACATTGTCATTGTTAGTAAAATATGGAACCGAACCCTTGATTATCCAATCGCGGCAAACCATATCTGACACCCTAATGGCTAACCTATAAGTAGGCTATCAACGAAAGGACATTGAAAACCTTTCAACAGGTACATAAAATGGGATGATCAACGTTGAATGACGCGTTCAACACTCATCAAAGCTCATGTGGCTGTTCACAATTAATTCTCGTTTTAAAAAAAAAGATTTAAAAAAAGACAATAATGAGAAACAAAAGAATGAAAGTCTATGGATAAATAAAGTTTGAGAATGCTAATGCAGGAACAATACCAAAATACAATGAAAATGCTGGCGCTAAGCGCTTCATCAGGCAGACGAAGCACAACAGAACAAAACAATACTTCCAAACACAACTCCAAACATTTATATCATATCACTATTTCATAATAGCAGTTTCTGCTTAATTCAAACACAAATAGAAGGACTCTGTGGGTTCGGACATTAAATAGAATAGACCCAACGTTTCCCGACGTGTCGTAAGAGGCGACTAACAGGGGTGATGTTAGCACGGCATCACTGGGCGAAAGTCTTCTACACAGAAGTCACCGGCCAGGGCGGAGGAACCTCACGTTACTACAGGTTCAACGACCACGTGCTCAGGGCCAAGGCGAGCCACACTGTATTCGTGGATTTCGGCTGTGGCCAACAGCCTGGAGAGGATTGGGCACCGCCAGGTCTTTTTTGCCCAAGACACACTACATGATGACACTATCCACTAATTCCATACCGGATCGGTCGTCACCCGGCTCAAGGAACGCGCCTTTCGTTGGCCACCAGGACGGAGGTGTTAAGTATGCTACTGATTGACAATTTAGCAAGATCCGCACGAGAAACAACATCATCATAGGAACCTGGAATGTCAGGACCCTAACTGCGGAAGGAAAATTAGAAGAACTGGCCCACGAGTTGGACCACTATCGATGGAACGTTCTAGGCATCAGCGAACTGCGCTGGAAAGGCCTAGGTGAAACAACGACCGACAAAGGCCACAAGCTCTATTTCAGCGGTACAGACAGGCACAAACACGGCGTTGGATTCTTGGTCCACAAGAACATTCTAGCCACTGTCATGGGTTGCCGCCCAGTCTCCAGTAGACTCATTACCATCCACCTGAGAGCAGCCCCTTTCAACATCACCATCATCCAGGCCTATGCCCCAACATCAGACTATGACGACAGCGAAGTGGAGGATTTTTATGAAAGTCTACAGGCGGTCCTTGACCAAGTGCCGAAGAAGGACATAGTCATAGTGCAAGGTGACTGGAATGCCAAGGTTGGCCAAGATGCGCACCACAAACCAGCAGATGACGGTTCTGGTGTCACGTTGGGGAGCCGACTGTGGGCGTTGCTTTAGATGCTGCAGCTCCTTCTTCAGCTCCGCTATTTGACTCTGCAGGACCGCCATTCCTTGGGGTCGGACACCGGCGTTGCTGTCTGTTGTTGGGTGGTCACGCTGTCGCCGTCACGGTCCTCTTCCTTCAGCCAGCGCTGGGCTTCCGCTCTGGCCGTCAGGTAGGAGACATCCTCTCCCCTAATGATGCGGCGAAGCTCCCGTCGAAGGGCTTGTGACTGGAGCCCCTCAACGAATTTATCACGCAGCATTTCGTCAAGGATTCTGCCATCATTTCTGGCGTTTGACCGTTGGGCCACCTGTTGAAGTTGATTACCGTATTGTAGCACGGTCTCACCTGCTCCTTGCTGCCGGCTGTGGAATCTGCTTAATAGGCTGGTGACTCCCCTCTGGTCGGCGAACGTGTCCTCCAGGACACCCAGGGCCTCCTCTGCCGTTTTCACGTCTGCCCTCTGGATGATTTCCTGTCGGGCACAGCCGCGGAGCGATTGTAGCAGCCACTCCATAGCTGTACCCCCATCCAGCTGACAGTGGCCCAGGATCCGTCGCGCCTCTTGGGTGAAGTCCTCGACGTCATCGCCATCCCCCGTGAAGGTTGGAAGTTTGGGGGGAGGGGGGGGGCATAATCCACAGCTTCTGCATGGTCGAATAGGGTGCGTGGGTGGAAGACATGTCAGCTTGCGCCACCCCTGGTGTCCCCTTTTGACTGGATGGGCTATGAGGTGTGGTGTCGCCACTGTGGGCCCCTCCTTCCTGGATGAGAGCAGTCTCTTCGCTCTCGCTTTCCACCGCTCGGGTTCTCTGCTGCTTTGCCTTCTTAGACGATGCCTTCCTTGGGTTTGTCATCTTTCATGATCCTGCTCGCAGCGCCAAAATTTTGTAGTGGGTTTGGTGGTGTGGTGTTTGGAGAGAAGATGGTGTTATTTGATGGAGGCTATGGTGAAGACTCACATATATAAAAGATCAATCTATCATCTCTAAATACAACAAGTTTGGACTTTATATCTCTCACTAGGGTCATGGTCACTTCAAAGTACCTATACTTACTGACTTTGGACAGCTCCAGTGACATTGACCTTGGAGCGAAGTGGACCAAATTTGCAAAGTATGTTTGTCTCATTTATATATATCGTGCATCAAAGAATCAAAAGTTCAATATTAATAACCTTTAAAAAAATGAAATTTTATTGTTTTTGGACTAACATTTGTTGACTCGGTGACCTTAACGTGAAGTCATTCAATCACTGAACATGTATGAGGACTCGTGGATGTACACCACCTTACCAAGTTTGGTTGCGATAGTTGAAATAGGTTCTGAGATATTAATCCGCTTGCAAGTTTTGCACGCCCAAACGACAAACGGCGGGCAGACAGACGGACATTTTTTGTAAATGTCATTTTTGGTTTATTTAAGACTCATTTCGCACAGATTTAGTTAGTTAGTTATTGCTTAGAGGGTTCAGCGAAGTGCAAAGAGCCGAATCAGGACCACAAAATCAAGATAATAACTTCGCTAAAAGAGGACTCACCCCTGATCCGCATAAAAGAACTGCCGAAACAACCCTAATGGTTATTTTGAATCTTTTGAAGTCTTTGCAATAGATAGTCCGGGCAACCACAGAAGAGAGAGTTACAATAGTCAAGCCGTGAAAGAATGAAAGCTGAAACAAGAGTTCGAGTGGCAATAGTGTACAATAGATTGATAGAACAGTAGGAATGATAAAGAACAAAAGAGAAAGACAGCGATAGTGGGTATTTAAAGCACTAAATTTCCAGAAAGTGGGGATACTATTTATACTGAAACCCCCGGCACTCCCAAGGGGGGTCCGCAGATTTGCAAAAATCTAAATTTATTATTACTATTATGGTGTGTGTGTGTGTGTGTGTGTGTGTGTGTATGTATGTAAACCGCCGTGATTGAGGTCCAGGGCTTGATACGCTGAGACGTAAATGAGGTCATTTTTTCAAATGGGGCCCTCACCTTGGACCTCAGTTATTTTTACCACGTGCACTACAGTTGCACTTCACGGAAGTGTAGTTGTAGTGCATGTGCACTTAAAGTACACTTCGCGAAGTGTAGTTGTAGTGCATGTGCACTTAAAGTACACTTGGCCAAGTGTAGTTGTAGTGCATGTGCACTACAACTACACCAGGTCAAGTGTAGTTGTAGTGCACATGCACTACAAGTACACTTGACCTGGTGTAGTTGTAGTGCATCTTCCAGACGGGTAGGATAAGGAACTTTCCTCGACGATTAGGGTAAGGCAGTGCCTCGACGATTAGGGTAAGGCAGTGCCTCGACGATTAGGGTAAGGCAGTGCCTCGACGATTAGGGTAAGGCAGTGCCTCGAAAAGGGTTAGGGTCAGGGCTAGTTGCAGCGCTGCAACTAGCCCTGACCCTAACCCTTATCGTCGAGGCACTGCCTTACCCTAATCGTCGAGGCACTGCCTTACCCTAATCGTCGAGGAAAGTTCCTTATCCTAGCTGTGTTTTTGAACAAACTTGACCTACTTCGTCTCTTAGGAGCGAGGAATTAGGTCAAACTTTTTGCGAAAAGGGTGCTTTTTTTAACAAACTTGACCTACTTCGTCTCTAAGAGGCGAGGAAAATTGCTAAAAGTAGCCGTTTTTCGAAGAAAGTTGACCTAATTCGCCGCTTAAGGAGCGCGAAGTACGTCAAAGGACCCCATTTACGCCTGAATACAACTATGTGTGTGTGTGTGTGTGTGGGTGTGTGTGTGAGAGAGAGAGATAGATAGAGAGAGAGAGAGAGAGAGAGAGAGAGAGAGAGAGAGAGAGAGAGAGAGAGAGAGAGAGAGAGAGAATACATACTCACGTTACTATTGATGCGGGTCAAAAGCCCTCGAATTGAGGGCGCTTTAGTGGAGGAAATTTGCTATTGTGTCCTGATTACCTCAAGGCTTTTTTTTTCTCTTTAAAAAAAACCTCGTTCTTAAAAAGGCGGTGATGTGGCTAAATGTATAGAAGAAAAATAGGCAAGACCTGCCCTTCGGAGAAAACTCCTCCAGTGCGCTTAAATGTTGACAGATAAAAGGTTTGTCGGCGAATGACGGCCTTTCTGTACCAAATGAAACCCGTTCTCTGCATTTAACTTCCGCCTTGTGAGGGACAGTATTAAGTCTTATATATTCGCTTACGCCTATCTGTTTGTGTTGTTCCTGTAGAAAAGTAAGTTACGTCTACACAATAAGTTAGGCTACGCACTTGAATTTATCTCCAAACTTTATTTAATGTCATCAAAATTATTCAAATACAGCCTGGTTAAACAAAAGTAAAGGTCTCACCACGCTATCCCCCTCCCACCCCCACCCCACTACCTCCACAGCACCATTATTCCAAGTCCTTTATCTGTCTTGTGACTTTTTAGCTTTAAAAGCCAGTCCAGCGTCGCTAAGCTGGAAATGCCCTGATGACCAATGATGTGACAGCAAGACTGGGTACCTCAAAACATACTATTCCAACAGACAAAGAAGCTTTTAAAATTGAAGGCTGTGCTTCTAGACAACTGTGCTTCTAGACATGCGAAAAATTAATTACTTAGACAGAATTTGATAAGCATATGGCATGTTTTTTTTTTAATCTTTAGGATCAGGAACTACTTATTTTCAGACTTTGAACCTGATATTTTTAAAGTGTTTTGAAGAATTGAACGAAAGACAATCTGATTTAAACCTACTTACTTTAAAAACATTCAGCTATTTAAATTCAAACCGAGTATAGGAGACCACATGATTTCAGTCATAAAATGCAGAAAGTAAAGAATTGCTATATTTTAGCCAGATTGTGAGTTAAAACCTCTGTCTCCATGGTTCTAGAGACCCCTGTCTGTGTCATTGTAAGCTGCTTAGTGACAATGAAGTACTTTTATATACAATGAATTATGTATGTTTGGTCGTAGCTTAAACAAGGCGCCCAAGCTTTTTGTAACCTATGCCTTGTTAGTTGATGTCTTGAGGAAACGGTATAACGCAAATAACTTCCATTAAAACTGTCTCCCTTTTTTCTTTTTCATTATTTTTTAAAGTTTTTTTTTTAGGTTTCAAAACAAAATTCTTATATATGTTATGAAGTTGGTCGTCCATGTAGAGTTTGGATTTCGCAAACGTTTTTCGAAGCATTTTCTAAATCCCCTTCATAAAATAAAAGATACGAGTAAGTTTTAAAGTCCGTACAACCGCCTTAGCACTAAAAAAAAATTAATTTAAAAAAAAGGTAAAAGTATGTTTAGACAATGTTAAAGTTTTGACATAGAACATTCGGGAAACACAACCTATATAACAAAGGTATATATTGTCTTCGCCTACACAAAAAAACGACACCTTTTTACTCTGGACTACTCTTTCCGTAGTTCCAACAGACGCCTAACACTTTCAGCTGCCTTATTGGGGTGTATTGACTTTCATTCCCTTTTTCACGCGGAGTCTAGTCTAGTGAAATAATGTGAGATGGACCGAGATTTCAGACAATTCCTTCATGGAGCTGCTGGCCATTTTGAAGAATAATTAATTTTACACATTTTCTCTCTGGACATTTGGACCTCATGCATTTCAAGTAAAAGCCTATTACATTGGAGAAAGGTACTATCGAATGCGTGGGCATTTAGCCCTTGATGTTTGCGTTTCAAAGATTTATCGTTCTTGCTTTTCCATTCACTGAACTTACGGCTGCAGGAAGTTACTTAGTCATTGTTTATAGGGTCCAGCGCACTGCAAAAAGCCGAATCAGGACAACTTGGTTGAAAGAGGATTCACCCCCGATCCGTATAAAAGATCTGCTGAAACAACCCTAATGGAAACACTGAAGGCACTCCACAAGCCGGTCACTTTACAATAAAGACATCCCATGCAGGGGCGCCGGGCTGCTGAGGGTATACTCTAATTTATCGAACCCCGTTTACAAAAACAACATAGAAATTAAACATCATTATAAAATATTAACAAAAACCATAGATATAAAATACCTAAATAATAATACATAGAAAGCCCTAGTGACCCATTGACAGAAAGTTTCCAATATCCCCAAGCTGACCCAACAGACCCCCATAAACAAATCAGGAGTTTTGGGAGTGTTTTAAAAAAAAACAATGTAGGTGACTAGTCTAGCGAAGAAGATAGTTCTATTCGCATGCCTTGGGCTGTATGAAGAGCCCAAGGCACGCCAGAAGAAGAAGAAGAAGGAGAAAGAGGAGGAGGAGGAGAAGAAGAAGGTGATGATGCTAGAAGAAGAAGAAGAAGAAGAAGAAGAAGAAGAAGAAGAAGAAGAAGAAGAAGAAGAAGAAGAAGAAGAAGAAGAAGAAGAAGAAGAAGAAGATGATGATGATGATGATGATGATGATGATGATGACTAAGATGAATATGACGACAATGATGAAAAAGTTCAAGGTTATGATGGTAATGATGGCAATAATAATTGCATTAATTAAAAAGAAAAAACTATGACATCCTCGTCATCCAGAAGATAACTCACACAGTTCATCTATGGCAACCATTGATCGGACTGGAATTGTATTTTTGACCATTCAACCTAGTGATAACTTTCAGCTTAATCCAATCTGAAGATCTCTGTAAGAGTACGTGTGCTGGAGCCTGTTCAGTTGTGTGTGTGTGTGTGTGTGTGTGTGTGTGTGTGTGTGTGTGTGTGTGTGTGTGTGTGAGACAGAGAGCGAAAGAGAGAGAGAGAGCGAGAGAGAGAGAGAGAGAGAGAGAGAGTGCTCACGCGAGCGTGTAGTAGACAGTTTAATGCGAAAACAACGGGCAATGTACAACAAAAACTGTCAGACGGTTCAACGGTGTGTGATTCGTCATGCACTCACAAATACATAAATGATAGGCTACTAGCCGTCAGAGAAAGGAAACAGCATCAATATACAACAACTGAAAATAACTATAATCAATCAATCTATCACACTGCTGCCGGAACCAAAACAACCGAGCACACACGATGAGATGGAGGGAGATAGAGAGGGATGGAGGTGAGGAGAGAAAGAACATTTTGATTAAATGGGAGACAGGGAGACAGGTTTTTCAGACCTTCCTTTCCTCAGAAGTCATGTATGCAGCAATTGCTATCAATCTGGATCAACTAGTTAATTAGCTAGTTATTCATTGCTTACAGGGTCCAGCGGACTGCAAACAGCCGAATCAGGACCACAAAATCAAGACCACAACTTCGCTGAAAGTGGGTCAAGGTCATTTCAAAGTGCCTATACAAACTGACTTTGGACAGCTCCAGTGATCTTCACCTTGGAGTGAGGTTGACCAAATGTGCATAGTATGTGTGTCTCATTGATATCTATCATGAATCAAAAAATCATAAGTTCAAAATTAATAACCAAGAAAAAAGTGAAATTTTGTTAAAAAAAAAATTTTAATTTTTTAAACTAACATTTGATGACCCTGTGACAGTGACCTTGACGTGAAGTCATTCATTCACTGATCAAGTTCGAGGTCTCATGTGTATACACCATCTTACCAAGTTTGGTTGTGATAGTTGAAATAGGCTCCGAGTACTTAGCCACTAAAGGTTTTGCAGACAGACGCAGGGCGGGGACAAAAAGACCGAGGGATTTTTTTTCGATATCATTTTTGGACTATTTAGGACTAATCTTGCACAGATTTGTAAAAAAAAATCTGGTAAAAGATTTTGGGATTAGTACTTAAACTCGCACGGCTATGCACCCGAGTCAAAAAAGAAACAGTAGCATTAAAATGCAAAGTAATACCGATTTTGATCTTTTGATGCACTTGACCTTGAGATGACTTTGACTTCCAGTTCCAAATACACTCATGTAGTGAAATAAACTTATGCAAAAGTTGTTTTAGGCACACACAAAAAGTGACCGTGGGATGAATTTGACCTTCAGACATCTTGACCTTCAAGTGACCTCTGATGCTCGTGTATGATCAAATAAGATAAGCCATTGTTGATGCATACTATACTATGGTTAAATAGTTGTTTATAGGGTTCTGCAGACTGCCACGAGCTGAATCAGGCCAACAGCTTGGTTGAAACAGGACTCACCCTCGATCCCTATAAAAGATCTGCTGAAACAACCATAATGGTAACACTGAAGGCACTCCACCAGCCAATCACTTTACAATAAAGGCATCCCAAGAAGGGGTCGTTGAGTCTGTATTCTAATTTATCGAATCCACGTTTACAAAAACAAAATAGAATATAAACATCATTATAAAATATTAACAAAACGCAAACATATAAAATGCCTAAATTGCTAAATAATAATACATAGAAAACCCTAGTGACCACTTGGCAGAAAGCATCCAATATCCCCAAGTGGACCCCACAGACCCGATATACAAATCAGTTTTGGGAGAGCTTTCAAGAAAAAAGGTAGGTGACTGGTCTAGCGAAGAAGAGAGTAAATTAATAGAACAGATTAGGAACGAGAAAGAACAAATGATTATGACATAAGCAGTGGAAATTTAAATTTCCACAAAGTGGGGATACTATTTATACAGAAAATCCAAGCACCCGAGGGGTTAAAGATAGAACCCTTCCACTATATGATGGGAAGATCTTTAAAAAATTTTACAGGCCTAAAATGACCTTGACTTACAAGATCAACACAAAAACGGAACATATTAGGAAAGATCAATCTATTATCTCTAAATACAACTACTTGAAGCCCTAAAATTATTGAAGTCATCAAAAGCCTGTATGGCAGGGCTGCCAGTGCAGTCCTCCACGGCAGCGCCATCGGAAACTGGTTCAGAACAACGATTGGTGTGCGTCAAGGATGCCTACTCTCTCCAACACTCTTCAACATCTTCCTAGAGCGCATCATGTCAGATGCTCTTGCAGATCATGAAGGCACAGCACAGACTATACCCAGACCGGAAACTTCTATATAACAGTTACAAGCCACTTTTGCGGGTTACTTCCCTTGGCCTAGGAATGTTACTTGTAGCAGACGCTCTTAGCTGTACACAGAAAAGCACTGCAGTTACACTATGATCGCACGATGTTTAACCATAACTGCTCATCTGTTTTAACTATATGTGACTTTATAGTTGTTTCTTAACAAATTATATTGTTTGTTGTGATGCATTTATGAAGCTCTTCAACATCATTATTATTTGTTTCACAGTTAGTAGCTTGAAAGATTAGTATCATAAGTATGACTATAGAGTGAAGTATTTTCTACAAGAATACTGAATTAACCTCTGTTGCTATAACAGTTTGTTTTCTTTAAACCAAAATATAATATTATAAAATGGGTGTATTTTACTGTTCGTTTTTTTAAAATTAAATTTCTATCAATAATTCTAATTAAGTTTTATTAATAATCAAGTCTGTATTGCTGTTTTCTTTTAACTCCTAGATTTGGATGTCAGTGTGTGTGTTTGATCGCACAGTTTTTAACTATAACTGCTCATCTTTGTTTTAACTATAGGTGACTGTAGTTGTTTCTTAATAAATGATTGTGTTTATTGTGATGTGTTTATGAAGCTTTTCAACATCACTATTATTATTTTCACAGTTATGAAAAAAAATGTTCCCCCCCAACCCCAAATCTACAAAAGTCTGTTGATTGATGATTGACTTATTAATAATAATTAAAAGCAAGTAGTCATTGACAAAAGTGAACCATTGGACAATCTTTTACATCATCACTCTATTTTGACATTGCTAAATTAATAAGTGAATCATCAATCAACAGACTTTTGTAGATTTGGGGTTAGGGGGGTGGGGAGGGGAACATTTTGTGTTTGTATGTCTGTACGAGCGAATGTTTGGTCTAAAATCACTCAAATAAGTGAAGAGACCTAAAATAAAATAATTGAATTATGTGTGTGAGGGGAAATCAATATTTTGTTTAGTCAGTTCTGTTTTAAAAAGGCAAAATCAATATTTTGTTTAGTCAGTTCTGTTTTAAAAAGGCATGTAAGTCAATTTTTTTCTCACGCTAGGACAATGTCTTCTGTATGTTGGGACAATAAACTTTCTCTTGTCGTATGTAACTGATAATTGTTTTCACATTTTTATATATGCATGTTGAACGCTGTGTTATAGATGCTCTCTTCTCTCTCTCTTGTCACTTTTTGTTTGTGTTTTAATTTTTTATTATATATATAGACATACACACACAAACAATAACATCCAAAAACCAGGAGTCAACAGATAACTGCAAAATAGACTTGATAATATTAATAAAAAATAATGTAAATATACATTTATAGATTAAAAAAAACAACAGCAAAAACACAGATTTATATAATATCATGTTCTAGTTTAAAGAAAACAAACTGTTATAGCAACAGAAATTAATTCAGTATTCTTGTGGAAAACACTTGTCTATATTCATAACTGTGAAAATAATAATAGTGATGTTGAAAAGCTTCATAAACACATCACAATAAACACAATCATTTATTAAGAAACAACTACAGTACAGTCACCTATAGTTAAAACAAAGATGAGCTGTTATGGTTAAAAACTGTGCGATCAAACACACACACTGACATCCGAATCTAGGAGTTAAAAGAAAACAGCAATACAGACTTGATTATTAATAAAACTTAATTAGAATTATTGATAGAAATTTAATTTTAAAAAAAACGAACAGTAAAATACACCCATTTTATAATATTATATTTTGGTTTAAAGAAAACAAACTGTTATAGTAACAGAGGTTAATTCAGTATTCTTGTAGAAAATACTTCACTCTATAGTCATACTTATGATACTAAACTTTCAAACTACTAACTGTGAAACAAATAATAATGATGTTGAAAAGCTTCATAAATGCATCACAACAAACAATATAATTTGTTAAGAAACAACTATAAAGTCACCTATAGTTAAAACAGATGAGCAGTTATGGTTAAACATCGTGCGATCATAGTGTAACTGCAGAGCTTTTCTGTGTACAGCTAAGAGCGTCTGCTACAAGTAACACTCCTAGGCCAAGGGACGCAACTCTGCACTTTGACTTGCAAAAAGGCATTAGTTTCCGGTCTGTCCGGTATAGTCTGTGGGCACAGTCAGCATAGGGGGTAGAGCAATCTCCAATCTTCGTTTTGCGGATGACATTGATGGATTGGCTGGAGAGGAACAAGAACTTGAACAGCTGGTACAGAGGCTTGACACCACCTCCAGAGCTTATGGAATGGAAATAAGTGCAGAGAAGACCAAATTGATGACCAACAACACCAATGGCATCAACACGGACATCAAAGTCCAAGGCCAATCCCTCAACACAGTGCATAGCTTCAAATATTTAGGAGCCATTATATCAGACAATGGGTCCCGACAGGAAGTCCTCTCCAGGATCGCACAAACAACTGCTGCCCTGACAAGGTTGAAGCCCATTTGGAAAGACAGGACCATCAGTCTACATTCCAAAGTAAGCTGCTGCGCTCCCTTGTCATCTCCATCTTCCTATATGCTTGCGAAGCATGGACCCTCACATCAGATCTCCAACGAAGAATACAAAGCATGGAGATGAGGTGCTACAGAAGACTTCTGGGCATTTCCTACACCCAACACATCACCAACGACGAAGTCCGACAGACCATCACACAAGCCATTGGACAACACGATGACCTGCTCACAGTGGTAAAGAAACGGAAACTCCGATGGTATGGCCACGTCACCAGATCATCAGGCCTTGCAAAGACTATTCTGCAAGGCACAGTGCAAGGAGGTAGAAGAAGAGGGAGACCGAAAAAGAGGTGGGAAGGACAACATTCGAGAATGGACTGGTTTGACACTGAGCGAAGCCATCAGGGCTGCTGAGGACAGAGAAAGATGCAGAGTATGCTGGTTAAAAGATCATCTGTGGTGCCCCTACGACCTCCGGGTTACGGGACAGGACAGGACAGGACAAGACAACTACTTGGACTTTATAACTCTCATAGTTTAGGATCAAGATCACTTCAAAGCACCTATATGAACCGCCTTTGGATCGTCCCATTGACCCTGACCTAGGAGCGAGGTTCATTAAATTTGCATAGTATGTGTCTCATTGATATCTATGATGCATCAAACAATATCAAGTTCAATATGATTACCTTTTTAAAACAGTTAACTATTACAAAAAATTGTATTTTTTTAAAACTAACATTTGCTTACCCTGTGACCTTGACCTTCAAGTGAAGTAATTCATTCACTAGTCATTTTTGAGGTATCATGGGTATATACCACATCCTACCTACCAAGTTTGGTTGCAATAGATGAAATAGTTTCTTGGATTTTATACCACTTGCAAGTTTTGAGCAGACGGATGGCGGACAGCATACAGACAGACGGATAATAGACTTTTTGAAAAATATATTATATTTGGGTTATTTATGACTGATCTCACACAGATTTGCAAAAGTCTGGAAAAAATTGGGCAGAGAGGGAAGGACGTTGAGGGGGGACAAGTACATACGCATGCAAGCCAAAAATTGGAGACGGGTTTTTCGAATCTCCCTTTTTCCAGAGCAGATAGAGCAGTGCCCATTATCTTTTATTCAGTACAGTACTTAATAAACATAAAAAGTGAGACAAAAATATAAAACGATTCTCCCTATTTAGCTTTATCAGATTTTATTTTAGATTTTATCATAATGAATCTTCATCATGTAGCCTGGTAATGGATGACAGTAACTGGTTGGTCCAATTCATTGAACAATGGTGAACAAGAAGAAAACATGTTACAATACAGTTCATGAAAGTTCATGCTCCAGATGCATACTTTATGAACAATCATAATCTCTGAACATGGTACAAACAAATAAAAGGCAGGTAATTTAAACAACAATGCATGGTATCACGACAAAGGCATGTTAGGTAACACAAATTGTATTCTCTGCGATTAAACTTTCTTTTTTTTCTTATTCATCACTCATACACGTGAAATTTGGGCTGCTTTCTCAGCAAAAGCATGGCAGCCACAAGAGCAGTTTATACTCTCATCTGAAGAAGATGACGGGTCTCATACCAAAGTTAAATATCGCCCCCCTGCATCGATCGAACCCACGCATGTTTGTTCAACTTCAGCATTGGAGACTAATGCTCTACTCCAACTCTAACAGGCTGACTTATCACAAACACTTCAAAAAATGTAAAATATAGAAATGAAGAAAAACAATGTTCACAACACACTGACAGATCAAGCTTATTTGCTCTTACTGTCACACACCGCCAACATGACGAATGAGTTAATGTATCATCTTTTGCACACAAATACAAAGACATGTTAATATTAAACAAATAATGAACAAATATTTAACAAATATTAAATGTCTAAATAGTTTCACCCCCCTGAAGAGGGAGCAAAATCCTGTTTTAAAGACATACAAATACAAATAAGTATTTCAGTTGATAATAACATAAGTAAAACAACATAGTATTGAAGTTTTGTTTAACCTCTATGACAAACCAATGAAAAACGGCCCTACAACCCACACATCCATGCTTTCATACCATTAGGAATTTTACGCTTGTATCCGTACTAGTTATCCATGAAGTTGTCAATGAAACATCTACTTTTGACTGCATTTTGAATTGATTTGTTCTGAGGAAAAATATCTACTCAAATGCCCTTATTATTATTATTATTATTATTATTATTATTATTATTATTATTATTATTATTATTATTATTGCAACTCTATCATGATTGCAGGAGTTTCTTCAGCTGAAGACTAATTCTGTTCTTGGCAGTTTCTACTGACACCACACACACTTCTACATGATCCCCAAGGCCCAGATTTTGGTTTGGGGTCAGCGGGGGCCTCATTTTGCTGACATGAATCAGTCCATTCTGGCCAACACCAATGTCCACAAAGGCCCCAAAGTGAGTGACGTTGGTTACGCGGCCTGTCAGAATGACGCCGGTCTTCAGGTCATCAATGGATGTCATGCCTTTCTTGAACAGAGGCTTTTGGAAATCTGCACAAACAGATAGTATGGGGTTTGATAACATTCGCCAAGGTAGATTTTCATAGGACAAGCAAACCAATTAGAAAACTAGAAGCCCTTATGACTCACATGCCCCTTGATCAACTTGCAATATTTCACATGAAAATGACTACCCATTACATTACATGATTATTGCTTTAGGTCCAGCGGACTCTTTTGAGCCAAATCAGGACCGGACAACCCCTGATCCGCATAAAAGATCTGCCGAAACAACCCAAGTGGCAAAACTGAAAGCTCTCCACCCGCCAGTCACCCCACAACAAAGACATCCCACGCAGGGGACGCCGAGGCTGTACTCCAATCTATCGAACCCCCGCTTACAAAAACAAAACAGAATACAAACATCACTACAAACTATCAACAAAACACATACATACAAAACGCCCACATTGCTAAACAACAACATCACAGGAAGCCCCAGCGACCACCTGGCAGAAAGCGTCCAATATTCCCAAGCTGATCCAACAGACCTCATACACAAATAAGGAGTCTTGTCCCGGAAGAGTTTTCAAGAAAAAAGGTAGGTGACTGGTCTAGCGAAGAAGAAGATAGTATAGCAGATTGATAGAACAGAGCAGGAATGAGAAAGAGCAAATGAAAAAGACAGCGACAGTGGGAATTTAAAGCACTAAATTTCCAGAAAGTGGGGATACTATTTATACTGAAACCCCTGGCACCCCAACGGGGGTAAATGACTACCCAGAACAAAATGAAACAGTGGCATTAAAATGCAAAGTGATACTGACTCTTGACCTTGAGTTGACCTTGACATCTGGCTCCTAATGCACTCATATAATATCAAATAAAGTACAGAAATAGTTATGTTTAAAAAAAACAGTGTTCTTGGGATGACCTTGCCCTTCAGTGATCTTGACCTTGGGATGACCTTAACCTTCCTGTGACTTCTCATGCTCGTGTATGATCAAATAACCCGACACGCCTGTGCTTTCTTTCACTGGAAAGGACTTTCCAGTGGAGCTACTAGGCTAATTATAGCTGGCAAGCCCTGCAGCCAGCCGACTAGCCTCATATCATGCCTGCAGTCTCGCTTCCCACGCTGCACGCTAACATACTAGACAAAGAACGGCATACGACTGAGTGGATATCATTCTCTAACTCTGTGCTATAGAATTGATCATATTATGTGAAATATCGTTTGTGTTGTGGTAGTCCTTTTGCATTTTAGTTACTTTCATATCTGTGTGTTGTGTTAGCATAAACTAAATATCAGAATACCATTTCGTTTGTCTTATATTTTAGTCGATTTGACCGTGTGTACTGATCGGCCCTTCATTGCCTTGCAACGGACCGGTTTTCACGCCTGTCCAGCCCTGAGTAAAATTTGACCTCTCTGGCAACCTGTGCAAGCTATTTTTAGCGAAGCTTGCAGGCTCGCGCGCGGGAATCCAGATGCAAACGCCAAGGCACGCTTTTCTGCAGAGTACACAGCTATGAGGAAACGTATGGCTCATCATCCTATATTTGTGTACTAAAAGTGATCGTTTTATGTGAAATATCGTTTGTATTGTGATAATGGTTTGCATGTAGTTACTTCCATATCTGTGTTTTGTGGTAGCATAATCTATAACCCTGAAATCGATTTGGTTTGTGTTATAGTTAAGTCGATTTGACGGCACTAGCTGTCCGATCCTGCACTGTAAGCTTACTAGACTAGCAGTGGACCGGTTTTACGTTTTCGAGTGTGTGTATACGTGTACATTGTAATTACACATTTGAATCCCTACAATGTTCACCATTTGAAGCACACTTAGTAAAAAGTTTGAACTTTCTGGTGATGTGGTCGACATTAAAAAAGCTTGTTTTGTTTGTGATTGCTGGCCGTTGTAAGTGCAGCGAATTTACGAAAGTCTCGCGCGTGGTGCTAATGTTAATGGTGCAATAGGCACACAATCGCAGCCAGCCGGCCGGCATCTTCACTGTGCATATGTGTGATGTGTTACTATACCGTGTATAGTGGTGATTTATTAAGGATATATCCCCATCAGCAAGATGGAAGAGGGATCGTGGAAGCGAGGGTGAGTACAATAAATTTTTCATGTGATGTTTCCTACACGCACTAGGCTTGTTATATCGAAAAACACTCAACCATTGTAAATTCACTGCATAGGCATGCCTAATTAAGATATGTTATTAAATGTTGCATCTCTTCTCTCTCTCTCTCTCTCTCTCTCTCTCTCTCTCTCTCTCTCTCTCTCTCTCTCTCTCTCTCTCTCTCTCTCTCTCTCTAACGCCTCTTCATTGGCGCAATCATCAAACAGTAAAAACCATCCCCCAGGCTTCTCCCAGAACAAGAACTCTTATGCTGGCGCTGTTAGGAGCCAGAAGAGTAGGGAGACTGAGATCAAAGACGACACTAAGCAGAGCAATCAGTCTAATCTCTCCACAAACAGTGATCAGTCATCCGTGACGCAAGCAGACGGTCATCGGGCCCCCTGCGGCCAAGATGTTAGGGAAGATGCATCTGGCAGGCAAGACTTCTACAAACGGCCGCCATTATCCATGCACTGTGGTCCCTTTCCTTTCATGATGGGGCACGGACAGAACCCCTTTAATCAGATGCCAATGTTTAATCCAATGTTCCAGTGGTATTACAGCCGCCCACCCCCCTCTGGGGCTGCAGGCTGGCCTGTCATGTAAAGTGTGCGTGTGTATCCGTAAACGTCAAAACAACTTTCATGGGTGGGTGTGTGTTTGTGGCTTAATCTGCGTCTTCCTCCTGGGTGTTATTTCATAATTACTTTCAGATATTGACATTGTACTTTTGTGTTTATTGGGGACTGTTAGTACTGCTTCCCGATTGTGTGGTCTTTGGTGACCCGTTCGTTTAATTGCATTGAGTATTTGAGCCGCCTTAAAGAAGAAAGTACATGTACTTGTGCTTTTCTACTTTGTTTTGCACCTTCCTTTAATTCACGCATTTTTTAAATTTTGCGTGTTTTCCTGTTTCGGTGTTTTGATTGCTTTGCGTTTTCGATTTCTGCTGTGTTTTCCTTTCAATCCTGTGTTTTCCTTTCAATCCTTTTTTGTTTTGGTTTATGTTGTGTTTGATTTGACTTGTCCTTGCCCATTTGATTAATTTTGCTCTTGTGCGTTCGTTTTGGTTGTCTTTTGGTTGTATACATGAGCGATTTGTTTAAGTCTCCATCTGGTCTGCAAATTGGGCATGCGAATGTGTATCACTTAGCTAACAAACTGCACGACATTGTTTCTCTTCTGAGTGAAACCCCACGTCTCCATTTCCTCGGTCTTTCCGAGACCCGCCTACAACTACAATCTGATGCGGAGATAGCCATCACTAATTATACTTTCTTTCGTAAGGATGCCACCCAATTTCTCCATACGGGCCTTGGCCTCTATGTACATAATGACGTGATGCCTTACGTCACCCGACGTCCGGATCTTGAGACTGAGGGCGTAGAGAGCCTGTGGGTTCAGCTTAAACGTAGTGCAAAGGATTCTGGAGCACTGATCTGTATCTTGTACAGGAATCCTTCTTCTTGTTATGAATGGTACGATGACTTTGTTCATATGATGGATACGGTCACAACAGCACACCCAAACGCTGCTTATATTATCTTGGGTGATGTCAATATTAATTTACTTAAAGCGCATACGTCGTGGGAATCCACGTACTCCTTATTCGGACTGCAACAACTTGTGCAGCAGCCCACGAGAGTGACTCCCTCGTCGTCTACTCTCATAGACCACATCTATGTAAACAATAGTAATACGTTAAAGGTGTCTAATGTACGTCTTTCTGGTGTCAGTATTAGTGACCATTGCCCAGTTCTTTGTACATTGTCATGGATACCACCTAAACGTGTCAAAGGCGAGCACACTACAATTGAGTATCGATCACTTAAAAACTTTGATCAGAATGCGTTTCTTTTTGACTTGGATCAGGTAGACTTCGCTAATGTGTATAGCAGCATCGACCCGAACAGTGCCTTAGCTTCGTGGTATGATACTTTTGTGCCTATTGTTAATAAACATGCCCCCATTCGAAGGAGGAGAGTCAAGCATAAAACGTTACCGAGCTGGCTGACCGCCGACATTATGGAGGCTATGAAGATGAGAGACCAACTCAAGAGGGATAAAAAAATTGATCAATATAAAATTCAAAGAAACAAAATTAGTGTCATGGTAAAAAACTCAAAACGTCAGTATTTTGGACAAATGATTAAAAATAATTGCGACACGGCCCACTTGTGGCGTGCCATGAATGAGATCACTAATAAGAAGCGTAGTCAGTCCGTGCCCCCTACCAACATTTCACCTGATACGCTAAATGACCACTTTCTGTCCACTGCATCCCTCCTCCACCAACAATCTAATCCCTCTGCAACGCAAGACCCCAAGTATCCTAACCCCCTTCTGACGTCGTTCTGCAATGACCGGTTACGATCTAAGGACGAGTGTATCGTACCTGAAATAGCGGTTCATGAAGTAGGCAAGTACATCTCTAGTCTAAAAAACAAGAAGTCGGTTGGTATAGATACGATTAGTACGCTTTTATTAAAACTGTCGCTTCCCTACATTGTCGAATCGCTAACATTTTTGTATAATTTATGCATTAAAACTTGTACTTTCCCCGACGGCTGGAAATGTGCCAAAGTAATCCCTATACCTAAAACGGTAGGTTCCTATGACATAAACAACTTTCGCCCTATTTCTATCTTGTCTGTTCTTTCTAAGCCATTGGAAAAACATATTCATAACCATGTTGTACATTACATGGAGAACCATAATCTTTTCTACCAGTTTCAGTCTGGATTCCGGAAACACCATTCATGTTCTACAGCTCTTACTCGTTTGTGTGGTTCCTGGTTGTCCGCTATCAATGACTTTAAGATTGTTGGAGCAGTTTTTTCTTGACATAAAAAAGGCATTTGAAACGGTTGATCATGATCTTCTTATCAGCAAAATAAAACAATACACCCGTTGTGACGCTACCACTAACTTACTAGCATCTTTTGTTAAAAACAGGACCCAGAAACTTTACATCAATGGTCAACACTCACGCGAAGGACACCTAAGCTGCGGAGTGCCCCAAGGTTCCATCCTTGGGCCCCTTTTCTTCAGTATTTTTATAAACGATATGCCGTTGCATATTACCACTAAAAACGTGTCATGTGAGTTGTTCGCCGATGACAGCTCTCTGCACACATCTGCACGTACAACAGATCAGTTGAAATCAGATCTCCAACTCGGAATAAATGACGTATTTCAATGGTCTGCTCGCAATAAGCTAGTTCTACATCCCCAAAAATCAAATAGCATGGTAATAACCTCCAGACAAAAACATCAGAGAGCCCCGCTTCTTCTCGACCTTAAGCTAGATTCGGACCGAATAGAACAAGTAACATCGCACGAAGTGTTAGGAGTCACAATTGACCAGGACCTTCGCTGGAATAGTCACATAGCTAACACCTGTAGGAAACTGTCTACGAATCTACATCTTCTGTCGAAATTAAAGCCATTTGTGGAAACTGAGGGGCGTAAAATGTTCTTTATGGCGCACTGTCTTTCAAAAATAAATTATGCTTCCACTGTTTGGTGTGGTGCAAGTGACAATCTGCTAAGAAAGCTGCAATCCTTACACAGAAGGGGCGCAAAACTAATCATCAGCAACCCTCACTTCACTACTTCGGAAAAACTTGAAGCCGCAGGCATTCTTCCCCTTCAGCAGCAATTCGGTTACAACATTTTAATGCTTATGTTCAAGGTACTAAACGAGCTTGCTCCAACTTACTTGCGTGATTTATTACGCAAAGCGCCAGAGCGATATGGTTCTCAGAGATTTCTCTTGCCCACGGCACGCATAGACCTGTATAAAACTAGCTTTGGTTTTGTAGGGCCTTCTATGTGGAACTCTCTTCCCTCGAATGTCAAATCCAGTAAAACTGCTAGTTCTTTTAAATCCTCAGTAAAGGAACACTTAAACTGTTCGCAATCGAATGGTTCTGCATAAGATTTTCTAACCTCAGTTGCTGACTAATGTACATAATTATATGTGATGTATTGACCATGTTGCCTAGTGTATTGGTTCAATGTTTTTTGTGTGTTTTATAGATATATATATATTCCTTTGCTTGTGTAATTGATTATGACTATAGCTTCTGTTCTATTTTCTCTTTGCATAATTGTTATATATATTCTATAATTTTTAACTGTTTATCGATGTCGTTTGCAGAATGCGTGTGGATGTGTAAGAATGCAAAGGACACGTTGGAAGACTATGCCTCGGCCTAAAATGTTAATCCTTTGGGTAAATAAAATGTTCTGAGTCTGAGTCTGAGTCTGAGTCTCTCTCTCTCTCTCTCTCTCTCTCTCTCTCTCTCTCTCTCTCTCTCTCTCTCTCTCTCTCTCTCTCTCTCTCTCTCTCTCTCTCTCTCTCTCTCTCTCTCTCTCTCTCTCTCTCTCTCTCTCTCTCTCTCTCTCTCTCTCTCTCTCTCTCTCTCTCTCTCTCTCTCTCTCTCTCTCTCTCTCTCTCTCTCTCTCTCTCTCTCTCTCTCTCAAGTGAATGCATGACTCCATAGAAAAAAAAAACCACGAACACATCACATTTCTGTTATTTTCCCCTAGTCTTGTAAATTGTTGTACTTTGAACTTTGCTTAAATGTCTCGTTTGTTGCTTTGTTTTGTGAAGTCCTTTTAAACTTGACTGTATTTACTCTTTGTTTGATTGTGTGTTTACATTCAGTTTGTTTGTATCATTGTATGTGTCTACTGTGTGTATCATATCGATTGTGTGCATGTATTATCTCTCTCTCTCTCTCTCTCTTTCTCTCTCTCTCTCTCTCTCTCTCTCTCTCTCTCTCTCTCGTTTTTAAAATACATTCAGTTTCAGCAGGAATTTTTGTAAGGCATAAAATACTTATTCACAGCGAGCAAAGTAGTTTCTATGGACAATTGTCATGTATTTCTAAAATGTATAACAAAATCGTAAGAGAGTGCGCCGCGCGGGGAAAGGTATTGCTGTAATTTGGTGAGTAACATTAATTGTTTTTGCATGGTGTTAAGTTCCATTTGTGACTTTTATTCACACGCACTAGATTATCGCAAAACACAATACACATTCTACATGCACTGTATTTGGATATGACGACTGATATGTTATTAAATGTTTAATCTCTCTCTCTCTCTCTCTCTCTCTCTCTCTCAAGTGAATGCATGTCTCCATAGAAAACAAAAAAACCCACGAACACATAACATTTCATTACGTGTTATTTTTCCCTAGTCTTGTAAATTGTTGTACTTTGAACTTTGCTTAAATGTCTCGTTTGTTGCTTTGTTTTGTGAAGTCCTTTTAAACTTGACTGTATTTACTCTTTGTTTGATTGTGTGTTTACATTCAGTTTGTTTGTATCACTGTATGTGTCTACTGTGTGTATCATATCGATTGTGTGTGCATGTATTATCTCTCTCTCTCTCTCTCTCTCTCTCTCGTTTTTAAAATACATTCAGTTTCAGCAGGAATTTTTGTTAGGCATAAAATACTTGTGCACAGAGCGAGCAAAAGTAGTTTCTAATAGCGTGCACGCGTGTCTGGCTACATGTACAACACTAGCACTGCAATAGGCTTGGTTACTATAAGCTCTACAGCTTAGAGCTAGCACTAAATGCTTGGGCCAGTAGTCGACGCTACGCCAAGGCCACATACCGTCTCTGACCTGGCTACGGGCGGTTCAGCCAGCGTGCAGGGATCATGGGAGCCTGAACAAGGGCTGTAAATAGCTGCCGTCTGAAAAGACCGCTTATAGACAGGCGTGTTTTCGATCTAGTGTATATACGCGTTTTAAATACACATTTAAATCCTTTCTACAATGTTCACCATTTGAAGTCACTTAGTACACAGTTTGAACTTTCTGGTGATGTGGTCGACATTATAAAATATTTTCTTGTGTTTGGTTGTTGGCCTCTGTAATAGAAGCGAATTTACGAAAGTCTCGTGGTCCTAATGGTGCAAGCAATAGGCACTCAATTGCATGTAGCGCAGCCGCCCGCCAGCCCCCTTCCTGGCCCTATACAGTACCGAGCTTGGCGCGCGGTTAAAGTAATTATAAGCTTCCAGGCGAGTGCCAGTTGCATAGCTTGTGCTGTGGGTCGCCGGCCGTCTCTCAGCAGATTATAAGCAGTCCAGCCTGCGTTAAGGGACCCTACGAGGCGGAACTAAGGGAGTTTTTAGACACAGTCAGAAAGTACTTGAATGCACTGCCGTGCCGATGTTGTTGCCTAATATGGGTTAAATAGAGCCTTTCCACTGTACTATGACCAATTTTTGCATTGTTTTTGATCAATGCAAACATAGCACATATATAAAAGATCAATTTATCACCTCTAAATGCAACAAGTTTGAACTTTCTATCTCTCATAGTTTAGAGTTAAGGTCACTTCAAAGTATCTATACTATACTAGACTTTGGACAGCTCCAGTGACCTTGACCTTGGAGTAAAGTTGACCAAATGTGCAAAAGATGTGTGTCTCATTAATATATATCATGCATCAAAGAATTGTAAGATCAATATTAATAACTTAGAAAAAAAAAGGTGACATTTTGTAACAAATTATCTTTTTTTTGTGTTTTCTAACATTTCTTGACCCTGTGACCTTGACCTTGAAGTGAAGTCATTCATTCACTTATAATTTTCCAGGTCTCGTAGATATACACTATCGTACCAAGTTCGGTTGTGATAGTTTAAATAGGTTCTGAGATATTAACCCACTTGCAAGTTTTGGATGTCCAGACAGCAGACAAAGAGACAGACATGCAGACCAAACGCAAAAAAATGTATGTAATATTTGGACTATTTGCAAAAATCTTGAAATTTATTTTTTTTATTTTTTATTTTTTTTGGGGGGGAGGGTGAGTACATATGAGTCAAAAAGGACAGTATTCCAACCCCAGAAGAAATCTCATCACTAACAGTTAAAAGTAAACCGCTCTTTTTGGTCGCCCACCACTCCCATTAAAATTAACAATATATAAACTATGGACAAGGTCTGTGCCAATGTAAAGTTTTAAGTGTTAATTATAATTATTCACAGAAATCAAATTTGACACACTGCTTTGCAGATCAGTGTGTCATTTTGAGAAGCTAGTTTCTGCCGTAATGCACTTAATTTCTGCTGTGTACACATTGAACTTTCATGCTGCGCTTTATGTGAAAGCAGAGCATTCCATTTACCATGCAAAATCAACCACGAAATCAGCAACTGACGATCTGGACCAATACTCACTATGCCGTTTGTTTATGAGCTCTCCAAAGTGAACAAGAGCAGATTGGGTAGGCAGCCATGTGACAAATGGAGGTAGTTTTTTCACTTTCTTCGTTTTAATATTCATTGCCGCAATCAAAACTAAAATTGCCAGAGTGGAGTAAAAGCTCCACAATGGTAGAAGAAGGGTCTCGTTTGATCTTTCTAGTAAAGTTTCTCACATTTAGTTTGGCGACTTTCAGTGATTTCGTTTGTGTCAATCTTGTTCTAAAGCAAGTCCTTGAATTTGAAAAAGCATTGCAGGTTAGAAAGCTTTTGTAAAATTCAAGGGTTCTTCGTTTTTCTGTTGAGGGCCGGCCCACAATTAATGAGCCAGTGATTCTTGTACATGTGCAAACACCAACATCTTAGACAAATGACTGTGATGTTTTAAAGTACCTTAGTCAGGGAGTGTCTGTGACTATAATAATAATAATAATATTTAACATTTATATAGAGCCCATTCTAATGAAAGCTCAGAGCGCTTTACATTCACATACGACACTTCTAAGAACTAAAATGGCTGAGCAATAACAATATAAAACATGGTAAACAAAACATACAAAATTTCATTAGATAATATGAACACGCACACATTCACTCACACACTTATACAGAGTTCAACACGAATTTACATTGTGGTGTCATCAAAGGAACGTTTGAACAGATGGGTCTTGAGGCCAGAACGAAAGGCAGCAGATATTTGGGAAGAATGGAGAGACATGGAAAGGAGTTCCAGACAGTGGGAGCAGAAAATGAAAATGAGCATTCACCAAAAAATTTGTTCACTCGTGGAATGCAGAGATTTGGGGCAGAAGAAGATCGAAGGGTTCTAGAGGGTGTGTAGGGGTTCACCATCGTTTTGAGATAAGAAGGGCCGGATGAAGAAAGAGCTTTGAAGCAGAGGCAAGCAATTTTGTACTCAATTCTTTTTTCGATGGGAAGCCAGTGTAGGGATTTAAGATGAGGAGTAATAAGGGCAGATCTTGGAATGCGAAGAATGAGATGGGCAGCATTATTTTGAATCTTTTGAAGTCTTTGCAATAGATAGTCCGGGCAACCACAGAAGAGAGAGTTACAATAGTCAAGCTGTGAGAGAATGAAAGCTGAGACAACAGTTTGAGTGGCTTTGCCAGTCAGAAAGTGACGGATGCTGTTGATTCGACCGTGTTCAAAATTTAGGTTTCGGATTAGAGTTTGAATGTGAGCTTGCATAGTCAAGTGAGAGTCCAAAATCACGCCCAAGTTTTGACAAAATCATACAACTGGACAACAGTTTTACCAACAACAAAGGAAGATGGAAGCTGAGATGTTGTTATGCGAGGAGATGAAATAATTATGGCTTCTGTCTTTTCGTCATTAAGTTTCCATTTGTTGAACGTCATCCAGGACTTGACATCACGGATGCACTCTTGCATCGAATTTATTGTAATGCCAAGATCCTGTGGGTCAGAAGGTTTATGAAGTGGTGTATCATCCGCAAAGGAATGATGATTAACAGAGTGAGAATCGATGATGTCAGAAAGAGGGGATGTGTAGAGAACAAAGAGGACGGGACCCAAAACCGATCCTTGCGGCATGCCACAGAGGATCGGAGCAGGATCAGAGCTTTCATTGTCAACGTAAACAGTTTGTTGTCTGTCAGTGATGTATGACGTGAGCCAGTCAAGAACTGTGCAACGAAGGCCAAAAATGTGTTGCAGACAGTCAATGAGAATGGTGTGATCTATGGTGTCACTTGCTGACAAAAGGTCTAACAGAGCAAGAACAGCAAGGGAGAGGAGGAGATCATTAGTGATTTTAACAAGAGCAGTTTCTGTACTATGTCTAGGTCAGTAAGCGGATTGAAGAGGATCAAGAAGGTTGTTTGAAGACAAGGGTGCATTGAGGTGAGAAAGAACATTTTTTTCGATGATTTTGGAAACAAAGGATACATTTGATATAGGTCTGAAATTTTTTATGTCCCAATCCAGAGATGGCGTTTTGAGAAGATGCTTGACAAGAGCGGATTTGAAGACGTCAGGAAGAGAGCCAGAGGTGAGAGAATTGTTGATGACATGAGTGAGAGAAGGAAGGACTACATCCAGAAATTCAAAGAGGCAGACATGAGATTTTGAAAAGTTGAAAAAGTCTGAAATGTTGGCAGGGGTCTGGGGGCCGCCGTAGGCCCCCAGTGGGGTCCAGGGGCAACGCCCTTGGTGGGGGTGAGGGGTCGAGTTTTGACATGTTTCAGATGTTTTTCAGTTGTCAGGTGGTTGATAAGACATGCCTTCCCTCTCGAAGCATATTTGATGGTGTCTTGGCAGAAGTCACAAATCGCTTTTCCGGCAACGTTCACTTTCGAAATTGAGTCGCCAACTCGCAACTCCACTTCCTTTTTCCCCTTAGGCAGCACCAACGTTGTTTTAACTGTAGCCTCAAGCCACAAAGGACTCCACTTGTTTTTCAGTCCTTTATCAATCTCCACCGCAAGGGCAAATTCTTCTTTTTTCAACTTTCTGATCATTTTGACATGTGCTTTGCCACTGATCAAAATGGCGTCGATGGGCGAGTCTCGGAAACTATCGGCAATCTTCGACGCGACAAACAGTGGAATTTTCCATATTAGTGAGGCACTGTAAGGGATACTATTATAATCATCGTTTGAAGCTTTGAAGCATCTTTCTCAATCGACCCTTATAGGGCCTCACAAAAGTTTTCTCTTTCCCGGTCAGGGTTACATTCAAACTAAAACTATGCCCGTCTCAGTAATCACTTTCATGCAGTTTTGTCATCGTTGACGCCGTGATTCAGTGGAGTGAATGCCCGCTTGTGTTAATGGTTTTGTCTTCCTTTGAGTTTGAGACTCAGCGATGTCAGCCCTAAATCTTTTACCTCTTACCCCCCCCCCCTCCCCCCCCCACCCCCCCAAAATTTTCTCACCGGATTTGGATCGATCTTAAAAATGACCCTGGCGACCTCTGAAAAATCGGATTTCCGCCAAAAGTCGGAAGAATCTCATGTCTGAAGAGGAGTGACGTAGGGATGGGATCTAGGTCACAAGTTTTGGGAGCAGAGGCTTTGACTACCTTCAGGACGTCAGACTCTAACAGGAGAGAAAGAAGTGAAAGGTTCGCCCTGAAAGGGCTTGCCAAGAGAAAACGGAACAGAGAGCTGGGAGTCACGTTCTTTTCTGAGTTTTTCAATCTTACTCACAAAGAAAGTCAGAGAGAACACCGGTGAGACAAGAAGAGGGTTATGTGGTGGGGAGCTGAGTGGCTTTTGTTCTGGCACAGAGACCATTTGTGATTTTATACAACTCTTTGCTAGACTGCGCTTCATCAATTTTGGTACAATAGAATAGGCTTTTGGCTTGGTGGACAAGAGCTGTAACAAACTGTTTTGCTTTCTTGTAAATTTGTTGGTGGACGGTAAGGCAAGTAGCTCGCCACTGTTTCTCAGCATTACGTCTATCATGTTTGGCCTGAAGCAGCTCTTCGCTGACAAGGCTAAACCAGGGGTAAGGCTTCCTAGTGGGAACTTTACGACGGGTGGCGGGAGCGTGCTTGTCCAGCACTAACTGCAGGGCGCCGTTGTATCGGTCAGCAGTGCAACCCTCAGGCTGTGCTAACGCTTCCTGCAGATCCGCTATGAACGCAGACCTATGAATGACGCACGGACTGTGGCGTACACTGGGGAGGGTGGAAAAAGGGTCATGTAAAAGTGCGACAGCACAAAAAAATGGTCGGACTCTAGGCTGTGAGTCACCTCAGTAGATACATGAACATCATCAGTAGATCCTACAATCACAAGATCAAGTGCATGACCTTTTACATGAGTAGGCTCAGTCACTGTCTGTTCCAAATCATACATGTGTAAGAGAGATGGAAAAAGAGAGAGAGAGTAGTAGCAGTAGATTGTGCTTGTGATAGTTGGTTTTGTATTTAGTTGGCTCCAGAAAAGGCTTTTAACGAAATAATGTACAGAGAACCTCTTAATTGGCTGTGTTTTATTGCTTTCAGATTTCATAACTCTTTCTCGTCTTCTAGGAAAGGAGAGAGAATCTAAAAAAGTGATTGTATGCTATATTCCTTTCTTAGTCTCTAGTACTGGACAAACCGTTGCTTCTTTTTTCCAATTAAAAATATTCTTAGCATACCAGAATATGTAGGACTGGAAGTACAAACTGACCTTCCCAGACAATTTTGTGTAAAAGAAGTAAGTGCATGGTTACACTATTAGCTGAAAGATACTAACAAAGTAAGATTATAAAAACCCGGCTTTAGAAGCATCAGTTTTAATTTCTTCAAACTAATAATAATAATTTCTTCAAACTAATAATAAAAATAATTATGATTTTTTAAAAAGTATATATTATGTGGTGTATTAATTAATACATTACACTACGTAAGAGTGATCATGTGACCTTTTAAAATTTCTGGTGATCCCTTTCCAAGGCATTTTCAGTGCCCAGGGTATAACCCCCTACTTTTTCAGAAAGAGTTTCACATAGTTTTTTTATTTTGTTTTAAATGTGTGATTAAGCATCTTAGCGGTTTGGGGGCTTGATTAGAAGAGGTGCTGCACTGCTCAAATGTAAACATTATCGTTACAATTAACTCATCCTGTCAGTTATAACAGACAAACTAATCAAATCCAATTCAAATTACCAAAAATCAAAAGCTAAAATAAAATAAAATCTAAACAAGTTATTAAAGGTACCTGATCTGAAATCATAGGTAACTGGCCTGGCCAAGGCATCAACAATGAGTTGCATGGTGGGTGCTCCGATTTCAAACTCTGCCGCCAGTTTGTCCATGCCTGCATACAATATATACAAGAAACGTTATTGAAACTACAAAACGTAATGTAATATGGATATTATTGTTATAAGATTTCTGGGACATCAATGTAATTTTCGTACCGCAAGTAATTGTCCCACAGGAATACCAAAAGAAAAGAATATGAAAACTATAACAAAATCTTGGGTGTTCCATGTACAGCAGCTACTGACTAACTACTATAGTTCCAAAACTACTAGGATGACCGTCTTTCAAAATGGGTAACATTTAACATTGGACCGCATTCATGTATATAGGTTAACACACATAATGAATGACATAGGCTACATGCATCTTTTCTCCTCCCAAATAAAATAATGCAGATGATGATGATGGAATTTTTATTACTACATTCACAGAACCTCAACAGGTTTAAAAACCTACACTATATAAATTTTGAAATAAAATAATTAAAAGAAATATCTCCACTTTGCACAACCCCATTTCTAGTGAAGTGTTTATTGATGGATTCAACACCAACCTTTGCTGCCAGACACTTGCTTCACTTTTTGTATAATATCGTTGCTTCCAATATCACTAGTAGACAAGCCAAGTGTTGATATAAATCTGCACATAGAAGAAATAACGCAGTCAGTAAATGTTTGCTACAAAATGATATATGGATATACAACTGTGTTTATCTATTTATCTCCGTCCATCTCTCTCTCTCATGGGCATTCCTCAACATTCCTTACACACAAAGCAATTTAATGTTTTGTTTTTGTTGTAGTTGTTGTTCTTCTGTTTTACTGAAATACTGGATAAACTCCAGTTGACTCTATGTACAAGATGCAAGAAGATTTCACAGCAAAAATTATTGTGTTGTTCATGCACTAATTTTCTCTTTAACATATACACTTTGTTAATAGGAGTCTGGTATATCTATTCAAAAGAAAGACGACACTTATCAAAGCCATTCATTAACTGATCATTTTCGAGGTCTAATGGATAAACACCATCCTACCAAATTTGGTTGTGATACATGAAATAGCTTCTGAGAAATTAAGCTACTTGCAAGTTTAAATGTCATTTTTGGACTACTTAGGACTCATCTAGCACAGATTTGCGAAAATCTATGTGAAAAGGGGAGAAGGGAGTGAGAATGTGGGACAATACATAGAATAAGATTGGTATGCATGATAGTCAAAAAATTTAATTACTACCTTTCAGCAACTAGGTAGGATTCAGGGTGGATGGAGGTCATGTCCAGTGGGTTAGGGACACTAGAACTGGTGAGTTTGGCTTTTTTGCTCTTCGTGGTTGATTTTGATTGCTGGGAACCTTTCCGCTTTTGGCCTGGTTTAGCTGATGTACTGGCCTCCTCCTCTCTCTCTTCTCTGTAAAATAATATTTTATTTTACAATTGTTATTTCAGACAACAGAACAAACAAATAAAGGTGTTAAGTTGAAAGGCATCAACCAAAACTAAACAAATAAGAAACAAAGAATGAAATAACCAGACACAGCTTATGAAACAAGTAAAGAAAGAAGAAATTTAAAAATTTACAGAAAAATCTCTTCCAACCGCATAAAAACAACAGAATCAACAGTTTTAGGTCAGCAGCTTTCCACATGGGGACCACTCTCTCCAGTCATACCACCAATCTTCTTCAAGACTTCAAAATTTATTTGTACAAATAAGCCACAGGCACAAACTACCAGTCAAATGCCAGTGCTGAATCACTCGCGATGTAAACAAATGTTGACCAAATGTATTCCTTATGTGTTCATTTGTCAATAAAATATTTTGTATCCTTGCAAATGCGGCTTAGAGTACAATTATGCAAGCTCAAGAAGAAGAACATGTTAGCAAATGAAAAATCAACTAAACTCAATAACACAAAACATTATTTAACAATCAATAAAAATGAACAAATTACTTGTTAAAATTATTCAGCATGACTCTGATGAAACCAGCACACTGCTCGTAGCTTTTCTCCCCTAATCCTTTTACGTCCAGTAGCTGTGACCGATTGGTGAAGTGACCGTTCTTCGTACGCCACTCAATCACCTTGTTGGCTTTGGATGCATTGAGACCTGCCACTCGCCTGCAAAGAAAAGCAAATTACACATTGGGTTCAAAAGCGCGAGATTCGATACTTGTTAATGTGATATATGGGTATATGTTTGTGTGTGGGTACATGTGTGTGTGTGCACATATATGTGCATGTTACAATGTCAAATAATGTCACACCGACTCAACCAAAGCTTTTAGGTTTTGAAGCTAATTCAGCCAGGCTAGCTATAAATAGCTTCGCCTGTGCTCTTCTTTCCTTTCCTTTCACTGAAAGTGAGGGTGTAGGCAAGCTATAAATAGCCCGCAGCCAGCAAAATGTGGGAGAGGGGCCGGGTAGCTCAGTTGGTAAGAGCGTCTTGCTAGTAACCGAAAGGTCGCTGGTTCGAATTCCGGGATGGTCAACGTGTGATCATATTATTTTCCCCTTTACCAACAACTGGCCTGCTGGTGTCAGTATAAATCGGTCCAGTAGTCACCTATATGCGAAAGTGTCGTGTGACTATAATCTACAAACAGAAATGTGGGAGAACCTAAGAGTGCTGCTCACATAGGCATTGAGCTGGTGTGATTTGCATGCATGTTACACATTTCAAAAATAGAATATCTGCCTGTTACACTATATTTATCAATAATGGATTCAGCCCCGATGCTGAATCTTGATAGGTGTAACTCAAATTCATTTATCCATGCAGCCTGTTCACTCAGCAACAAGGCAAGAGTCGTCATATAATAAAGTTTTCCAACTTTATTCATTAAACATCAACAACTGCATACAAGATCGCTTTCCAAAAATCACTATAAAGACCATCCCTACAAGCAGACAGTGCATTACTTATATAGCCTCTCTGAAATCTAGAAAAAGTTTGAACATTCCAGCATGACGCAATAACACTCAATCAAAACAAAACTCATCGCCGGAACTACGCACTGTCTTAAGTCATAGAACATTATTTAGGTTAAAAGAATCGCTTAGCTATTATGAGACCCATCTGGAAGCTTCGAATGATTATAAACAATTCCATAAAATTAATAATATCGACCAACAAAAATTATCAACATTATACAAAGCTTCTTCTAGCAACAGCGCAAAATCAAATCAAAGGTAAATACAAGCTATCACTGCATGCTTCGTAAAACAAAACAATCGGATCTATTGTGCTCATTTCAATCATAACACTGCCCATTCAAACAAATTTAATTAAAACAACTGTAAGATAAAATGTAAAATGTAAAAAGGCAGGGAAAATAAAGAGACCTGAGGAGGCAGTGGCTAGCAGTGTTGAGATCAACTCCAGTAAAACTGACGCACTCCTCCACCACAGAATCAAGTGCGGTCTGTAGCTTTGTTTTGGCCACATCATGCTAAAATACATGACAGAATAATATGCAAGTCTGTTAATACCTTGAACATCACACCATACTAACACAGATTGTGGATAACATTGCATCACTGTTATTGTGAGAGTTATTAGAAAGGGGTCACACGTTTTGAAAATGTCTGCACATGTACACATTCCAGTGAACTTGTGCACACACTCTCACGATGATGATAATGCTGCAGTATTCATGTACGCTTGCATGCCAGATGCAAAATTAAGGTGCTGAAATGAAAGTAAGCATATGCCTACAACCGCCTGCAATCAAAACGGCTACATGTACTAATGCAGGTGACTTGCCACTCTTTCATACCTATGCTAATAAACACAACAATGGATTATGTGGCTTGTATCAGGGTAGTAAAATAACAAATGTGACATTATCCAAGCATCTGGGGCATCACAACCTAGTTGATAAATTCTTGTTCACAAGAAAAATATAAGAGATCTAAGAAGAGGTTCTATCAGATTCAGGTTAATGAGTCTTCTCAGAATCAAAGTGTTTACCTGCTTCAGAAAAAACATCTTATGGTGAGGTTTGGCTTTCCAATAGATCACTTACCCCAAAAATACAGCGAGCGTTGTGGCCAAGTGGTTTAAGGCGGCACTAACTTGCCTTCTCCACAAGCCAGAAACCCATGGCGCCTGACAGGTGTGGGATTGATCTCCCTCTGGGCGTTATGTTTCTCCAAATATTATTTACTTTCGACTCGGGCAATGTCTCGGGTTTTTTTTCCAGGTACTCCAGTTTGCTCTCCCAGCAAAATTTTAAACACACAACTAATATTAGGTAGGTTGGGAGTGGGCGCACCACAAATTGCAAATATGCCTTCCCCAGGGGAGGCGGCCCAGAATTTCCCGATAAAAAGGGACAATAAAGCATTACCAAAAAAATAATAAAACAAATAAATGATATTACAGCGTGATTAGAACAGTTGCAACTGTTTCTAAATGTTACACAAAGCAGGATAAAAATACCTGGTACATTCCGACACCAATGTGCTTGGGTTCTATCTTGACGAGTTCTGATAGTGGGTCCTGCAGTCGCCTTGCTATGGACACTGTGTACATATATACATATACTCTTCATATGTATACAGTATAATCAATTTTTACACTGTATTATACTTTTTACCCCAACAAAACACTCTTTACTGTGTTAAGGGAAGTAACTGCATTTTGGGGAGGAAAACTCACCTCTTTTTAATCAAATAAAATACATTATAATGTATCTGATTTAATATAAAATTGAGTAATACTAAAATAATTTTAAAATTATTACTATCAGCAGTAGTAGTAGCAGTAGCCGCTGTAGTAGTAGTTGAAGCGCTAAGAGCTCTAGTGAGGAAGGGCGCTGTACAAATGTTAATTAGTAGTAGTAGCAGTAGTACTGGCTCAACATGCTTGCTCTGGAAATTTCAAGGTGGTTTGGGTTTTTCTCATGATAGTAGGCAACAAAGTACACTTGAACGAACATGATACAAAACAATTAGGCTATAACAACTGCCTATAAACATCTTTCAAAGCTGTTGTGAAAAGAAGTTGTAACATACCGGCACCCCGCAGAGTGGGATCAAGATGTGGAAGTTCCTTCTGAGCCTCATCTGACACACTGTAGATGGATGCTCCACCCTCATCCACAATGCTGCAACAGTTCACACACAAACATTAAGAAAAAGTAAATAACTAAAACAGTTTTAGTATTAACAACACATTTTGTGGTTTTGCTAGGATTTCTATACCATTCAAACACTCCCTAGCATTACATAGAGAAAGAAAAAGAGAGAGAGAGAGAGAGAGAGAGAGAGAGAGAGAGAGAGAGAGAGAGAGAGAGAGAGAGAGAGAGAGAGAGAGAGAGAGAGAGAGAGAGAGAGAGAGAGAGAGAGAGAGAGAGAGAGAGAGAGAGAGATACAGATATAGATATATGAATTATTCTTATATAGAGCTTTTCCAACTCGAATAGTAGTCAAGGCCCTAACCAAGAACAGGGTCTCACTCAACCTCCCTCTGTGCAAACTTGAGCTGCTTGATGTGCACCATCTAATGCCTCACACAACTGAGTGATCCTGAACAACCAAGTCCTTGCTGGGTTTATGTGGCACTCACATGTCTAGGACATAAGAGTCAGGATCTTTAAAGTCTGTGCGATAGAATGCATGTGCACAGACTAGATTTCAATTACACTCTTATCCAAAGGACATGAAAATAGCTTCTGAATATAGCAATTGGCTTTTAGATATGTCATCACAGAGGCTGAGTTATAGTTTCAAACTCTAGGAGTGTTGGAGCTATTGGAGCTACCTCTTATTATTATTAAATAAATTGATAGAGGTCAATAAACAAAGGTATCATACCAGTAAACAACAGAAAGAGGCTGAAAGCAGCAAGACTGGATTAAACTTGAAATGACCTGCTCTGTCTCACGACAGGCAACACCATTCCCTATGGCGATGACTTCACATCTGAAACATTACATACAAAATACACACAGTGCCAAACGAGTCAAAGATTTTTCAAATTGTACTTGCAATATATTTACACATGACTGCATCCTCATTGTTGTCAACTTTCCCATTATCATCACTATCAGAGGCAGTCACATCATTATGCTGATGATTAATACCAGTTATCTTTAATTATTATCATAATCAACAGACTTGATTACTGAAAAACCAGATTTTGGAAGCTTTCACCAGATTTTTGCGTAACATACTTGTTGTCTTTGTGTAACACATTATTATTGACATAGAGCACAAAGTGTACTAAAACATATGAAGAAATGCATGTTTACTAAGCAAAAGGTATTTATGAAATGACCTTGACCTTCAAGATCAATGTAAAATCTATCATCTCTAAATTCAACAAGTTTGGACTTTATATCTCTCATAGTTTAGGGTCAAGGTCACATCAAAGTACCTATACAAACTGACTTTGAACAGTTCCAGTGACCTTGACCTTGGAGTGACATTGACCAAATTTGCAAAGTATGTGTGTCTCATTGATATTTATCAAGTGTCAAAGAATCATAAGTTCAATATTAATAACCTAGAAAAAAAAAGTGAAATTAATTTTTGTTAAACATTTTCATGTTTAAACTAAAATTAAATTTGATGACCCTGTGAAGATGGAGTAAGCTGGTTAAACGATCATCTGTGGTGCCCCAACAACCTTACGGGATAGGATAGGATAGGATGACCCTGTGACCTTGACTCTGAAGTGAAGTGATTCATTCCCTGATCAATTTTCAGGTCTCATTGGTGCACACCATCATACCAAGTTTGGTTGTGATCGTTAAATTAGGCTCTGAGGACTTGGCCACTTTAAAGATTATGCATCGGCGGATGGCTGACATTTTAAAAAATATCATGTTTGGACTATTTAGGTCTGATCTCCAGGCATGCCTAACCGTACGGAATTTCCGTATTATTTCCGGAAATTTAAAAAACTTGGCAAGCGCTACGGAAAATACTGATACTTGTTTCACGGTCCGGAAATACATAAAAACAACAGTGGGGAAAAAATCAAACTCGTTGGCCTGTGGTAATGCACCATGTGACCTTTTTCCGAAGATAGCCGAACCCGGTTTAATGCCGCAATGCGCAGTCGCAGTAGAGACACGTGGCACCGTTTTTTCCGGTAGAGGCACCGAAGTTTGCCGAACGAGTGTTTTGCGCAGTCGCATTGAAGATCGGTGCTCGTGAGACAGAATTCAAAACATGGCGTCCAAATGAATGACTAAGCAAAGTGATTGTGAATCTGAATCTTCAAAGAAACCGTGCAAGGGGCAGAAATATCTTGCCTCGTATTTGGAAAAGTGTACTTTCGTTATTCGCGGCAACACTGACTCAAAAGTACGATTTGTGCCAACCAGTTTGGCATCTCCGCCGGTGATATGAACGACATCAAGCGGCACGCTGAAGGTCCACAGCATTTAAAGAATTACGAGGCATTGGAGAAGCAAAAGAAGATTGTTGCAGCAAATCAATCTATCACTGGATTCTTCCCATAATATGAAAAAGGATGAGTGCAAAAACAGTAGGTAGTAAAAGTAAATACGGAAATCGTAATCGTAATACTGAAATTTGAAAAAGCTAATAAGGAAACTTAAAATTGAGGGTAGGCATGCCTGGATCTCGCACAGATTTGCAAAAATCTGGAGAACATTTTTTTGCAGGGGTTGAGTACATAGACTCACACTGCTATGCATGTGAGTCAAAAAGTATAAAAACTTGATTGTATTTTTAGCAAGCTGACCAAACGATCGTACTTAAAGGCTAAATTGTGTACAACTACGGCGAATGAATGTACAATAGGCAAGTCTGCTTTTGTACCAATTTCCAGCCTTTGCCCAACCATAAATGTCTTCTTTTTTAAAAAAACAAAAAAATAATAATTTCACGATAATAATTTGTGGAAATTGTTAGTTAAAAGTCTACGATCTTAAGTGCCAATGATGTGACTACGGAATTTCGACAGTATTTGTGGCGTTGGATTATTCCCTGTGAATTAAGGCATGACATTCCTTGCTTCCACTACGACATCTGTACTGAGAACATACAAATATTAATAAATATTATAGTATACCGGCCTAAAAATTACAGTAACAGTTTGTAGTTTAGTTGCTTACTCATACCTGTCAAGGGGTTTTCGGGTTGTGGTGTAGCAATTTAACAGAAAAACCATAGCAAATGGAGGTTTGGTGTAGCACTAATGTTAAACACGCGATTCGCAACAAAACTGAAAACTTCTGCATCCAATATAAACACACACATCTAATGTGTTTACAAGTCAAATGTATTGTAAAATCTTGTTAATGCACAACACTTTAGCTATTACCATTATCATTATAAACATTTTCATGTACGTTTTTCAAAATAAAAGTGAAAATGCCAAAAAAAAAAATAAATAAATAAATAAAACATACAGACAGAAAATAAGCTAGGCAATCATAAAAAAAAAAAAAAAAAAAAGGGAGAGAATCACTGACACAGAAAAAGCAGATGAACTTTTTTCCCCCAAACAACTTTACTTATTCACAAAACATGGTTTACAATGCCAAGAAAAGAACTATTAGCATTGCACAAAAGCTTATACCAATTAATTTAATAAAAATATAACTAAATGGCTCCGTCTGTCTCTCCCTCACAAAGACTGATCGTAGACTGAAGTTCTGAACGAACACGTGTTGCGGAAGTGCGGTGCTTTTACTAAGTGTCTTTAAACCGGACTCGACCGGAACAGACTACTTTCGCGCGAAAACCCCCTTGGTTAAAAAATATTATCGTCACTTTTGAAAAATTGCGTAGCAGCTTTGTGATACGCCGTAGCAATGGGAAAATGTTTAAAATGCGTAGCGCTACGCAAAAATCCGTAGCACTTGACAGGTATGCTTACTTATGTGTTTTGACAACATTGATGATTTTGTTTTGCTCTGCTGTTTTGTTGGCTTTGAAGTCATGAAGGTACAGCACCACAGTTTCCAGAATTTCACCTGAAATAAACAACATTAAAGGTAAACAAGAGTAAATCACATTTTGTGGGGCTGATGAAGACAGTGTGATACTGCTAAAATGTACCAATCCGAGGTAAGTAAATTCACAATATGAACCCTGACATTTTCTATCTCACTAGTCTACTTCAGATTCTTAGAAAATATATATGAATGAAGTGCTGCAGTATTATTTTCAAGCAGCAGATGACATCAGGCCAGAAAGTTTGTAACATCTGATTATTCCCCTTGACATAAGCACTATTACTAACCAAATTTGCTGCTCAGGACATCTACATTGTGTACAATACCTTGAAAAAAGTAAAACCAGAATTTCTCATCTTTATTGTTCTTGTTGTTCCTTACCTGTGGTGGAGACAACAGCAGATTTGCAACCGTTTTTGAAACCCGGATCGATTCCAAATACAACCTTTCCCCTTACAGGTGGGGTCAGCAACAGACGATGAAGGTTGTCACAGAATACAATGATTGAAGCCTTCTCTGCCGCCTTCGTCTGCTCTGATCTAAAATAAAAATAAATAAATAAATGAGATAATTATTTTTCATACAATTCTTTACAAATACAAGTTTTCCTTCTGAAGTTCTCCAATATTTTTTTTTTGGCCAGACATGGAGAACATGTACATGTTAAGATTCTTCTCGCTGTTACAAAAAGCTCTGCCTGCTTTGTTTGCAAATACAGTTATGAGCAATTTAATTAATGTTTTGTGCATACAGCATCCAATATTATTATTAACCACTTTCACTCTTCTCTGCCATTTGTATTCACTTAAATCTAGAACAAAATAAACAAAGAGAATTATGAATACCAAAAATGTTGTTGTACGATGTCTCCGTTATGTTTGCTTCCCTGTTCTAGTCCAAACCAATCAAAACATTTTTTTAAACAACCATCCACAAAAAACATTTTACATCGAAGCCTGAACACACTTTTCTTGTTTCATTGCTTCCTTTTGATGAGGAAACAATTTCTTGTTTTATCAAATGAAACTGCCCTTGTTATTGTTAACCATTCACGCAGTTTGGATTTTGGGATGATAGTTGTCAAACCTGCAGTTGCACTTCAACTTTCTTTTTTATATACCACTTTTTACGGCCAATAAGGGACATATGTACTAAAATATAATTTTTACAGCTGTCACTCTAAACATGATAACAAACATTACCTAGTTATTTTTTGTTAAAAATTTACCTGATATGTCTGCACATCTGGGGTTCCACAAGACGATCATAACTGTCATCAATGGCCTTCTCTATCAAACTTTGGCACATCTCGGGGTAGGCATGATGAATGAATTTCTGGTGCACAAATTTCTTGTATCTGATCTTGACTGCATCAGACATCACCACCTTTACTGTCAAAACCTTCTGCTCCTCTCCCCGATTAATGGCAAGAATCTACAACACAAGGACAGATGAGTGAACATAAAAATATGGTGATGAATAGATAACAGATAATTGAAAGAAATGACTAAAGTTATGTGCTGCTTAATTTCGCACATAAAAAACCCACATGTAATTCAAGGGACTAGTGATATTCAATGTACATAAATCATACAAGTGTTTCAATAGAAAAGAGATTTGGCATCCAACAGACGGAGAAAAGAACAAATAGTATCTGGAAATACAAGAATGGA
Source organism: Oncomelania hupensis (assembly GCA_036898135.1). Classification (NCBI taxonomy): domain Eukaryota; kingdom Metazoa; phylum Mollusca; class Gastropoda; order Littorinimorpha; family Pomatiopsidae; genus Oncomelania; species Oncomelania hupensis. Next base: position 38,119,966 of record CM072513.1, read on the forward strand.
AAAGCAAGACAGACAAAAAGGCAAACCTGATGTGGTTTAAGATGCCTGATGTTGCTTTGGAAAGCAAAATACTGTTCAAACTTGAAGCTAGTGTCTGCCACTCCCTTCACTGCGGGGCCGCCTTTTACCTTGTTGTCAGCTGCCTTGGCTGTTTTGGCCATTTTGTCTTTAGCAGTTTTGCTGGCAGTAGTGTTGGTCACTTTTGAACGTTTGCTTTCCAAGGTCACGTAAGATGATGCACATCTGAAAATTGAAAAACACACGAAGGAAGTAAAAGAACGAGGTTTGTGTGTGAGTGTAGGTTTGACCAGATATAACAGTTTGTTAACAGTACACAATTCGCAGGTAATCATAAATCAGGGCTTGTATTGGTCTGGAGTTTTAAAAAAGGAAATTGACCGGGGTCCAGGAACCGCCTAGGCACTGGTAGAGGATGCAAAAGAATTACTCCCTCTTCTCTTCCCTTTCCCCCTCCACTGAATACGAATTGTTGCATTTTAATTGTGCAATTTTGATGAGCGAAAAACATATAACATATGCAAGGATTGGAAGGAAAGTCTAGCTTGCTTACACACATTTTAACTCTTGAAGTAGCCAGTCTTTATCAATGCATAGCTTACAGTTATTATTCACCAACAAAGTCCAACTACTAATCTAAGTGTAAAAACACACTGATGCTCAGCTGAGTCACTATCCACCAATAAAGTCCACATTTAGTTGCAAAATCTTCATATATTCTGATGCACAACTCAAATCTTAAAACAGTTTTTTCACTGAAAATTGTTTAGTTGGTATGTTTGAAGAATTTGGAGTAGTTGGTGTGTTTGTGGCCTCAGTTTCTATGAAAAAGTTCTCAAGGTGCTTTAACAACTCTGACTGAATCATTCAGAATGCTGGGTGCTGCACACTGGCTTCACAGATTGTGCATCAGGAACACTGGCTGAAGGTCGAGTGCTTCACACTTGGTGACTTGCATCACAGTTGCATGAGCTTGCTTAGCTTTTTTAGCCTCGGACAGCAAGTTCTCAATGGCTTTTCTCTTTGTTACCAGAGATCTTCCTCAAATATTGTTTAGTCATTCATCACCCACTTCTTTTTCCATCCATTTCCACCATGCGTTTTTCACGCATTTATCAGGGTGGAGAACAACTGAATCAAGAAATCTCTGAAATCCGGCCAGGGCCCAGGGGCCAAGCCCCGGTATTCGCCCCCTAGAAGAAAATGAATTTATGCAATTTTGAAAGTAATTTAGGGCCTCTCCTGAAAGCAAAAAACACAAAGTAAACATGAATAGAAACAACAACAACAAAAAAAAGAATGTTTTATGCACATGTCTTTCAAAAAAGTTAAGAATCTTGATTTGTAGACCTAACAAAGTTTGAAGTCCACCACTGTTACACACAAACTCCACATTTCCAATTTTACTGGGCACACGTTTGTCTATTTTTTAGCTGTAAACAGGCAAGAAATTTTATAATTTTAGAGATATTTAGGGGTACGTTAGTAAAAACACCACATCTTAGGTATTAGTGACTAGTGTATAGATTTAAATGAAATAAAATGCAAAATGAACAGAAATACATTCTCTTTTGATTATCTACCTTTTTATACTTCTCTTCACTCTTGTCATGTCTTGTTTTTTATTACTCCATGTGTATACAAAAAAAAAGTTTTAAAAAGTCCAAACAAGCCCCCTCCTCTTCTTTACTTTCATGCCAGTCTGAAAGATCGTATGCATGCACACTACTGACATTAATTGTCTAATGTCAGTACCGATCTCTTCCTCCGACTCCAAGTCCATTTCTCTCACTTTAATGTCTGATAAATGGAAGCCTGTAAACTCCCCTTCATCAGTCGAAGAATCGAAACCATCCATTTTAGACACACACACAAGAAAATTTGAAAAAAAAATCGAAAGAACAAACGCATCACATCACAGGGAAAACTTGTTGAAATGCGGTCAAATGTTTTCACAACAGAATAAACCGGAAGTCAATTGCCGGAAGTCTCGCAATCTTTCAAACAACGCGAGAATATAACCACATGGTTGATACAGACGCTTTTGGACGTTTTGCCTGTTTAGACCTTCGGCCGCTTTTGGCCGCTATGCCCAGTAAAGGGTTGCCCGTCAGCTTCTCACACTCGGAACTCAATATTTTTTTCTTGGAAACGCAAATGCCGATTCGCGGAAAATTCTCCACCCTGATTTATCATCAGCTGCATCACCATGCTCAACAATGCGTCTTCCATCCATTTTATCGGCTATGATTCAGACACGCGCATGGTCAGTTCTGTGTTTCCGTTTGGCTTGAGGACACACACAAAACACTTTTTTCATTGGAGGAAAATTGTTTTCAAACTTTTTTGTTCCAGGGAAAACCAAACTGTTCTCGTAGGAAATATTTTTTCAATAGTGGAAATTCGCTGAACCACATAAAATTACAAGCTTTGATAAATTCATTAGGTAATGGTAAATAAATTTTCTTTTCCCCTCTTCCCTCCTCACACACACTGGCCTCCTCCATATTTTTCTGTCCTTCTTTCTTTGAGCTCATTTAACATGCAACAACCGTATGGAGAAATTGCCCAATATAAAAGTTCAGGATTACCATCAAAGCAGAACCTTTCATATTATGCTGTTAGACATGTATGTGTTTCACCCTTATATGTGTGGTGTTTTTCTTACGTTCTTTCTTTCTGCATCTTCATTAGTTTTATTTATTTTATTTTTTTGTCTACATTTTTTCTGACACAAAGAAAATATGTTGTATAATTCTTGTACTATTCAGCAACAATACAACCTTACAAAAACTTGAATGAATGGACAGCTTTTCAGTACAAAACCTAGATTTAAAAACGAAAATGCATGCTTTGGGGGCAGAAAAGGAAGTGTAGACATGTATGATAGTAGAAAATACACAGGACAAATCTGAATAAAAGGACTGACTAGAGTGCAAAAAGAATAATCCATTAAAATTCAGCTTACATTTTCCTGATCTCCTCCATCACCTCTTTGTCTTTGGCAATGACATCTGCTAGGATATGTTGAATACCTGTTTCCACTTCACTTCTGCAGGCTATGCCTGTGAGGTCAAATTAACAGATTAGCAAACCAATAGTTGTTTTTTGTTAATGTCTTTTAATGAAGTATTCTGGATCTGGATTGGGATTAAAGTCTGTGATGGTGAATGACAGTTCAGCGGCATATACCAACTTTGCCTATACTTATGACTTTAGAAGTACCTTACAAATATAAACCACGAAAACATTGTAAAATCCTATGCAAGTATTCTTGTTTTCTTAAAATTGTAAACATGTTGATTAAAACTGAATAAAAACAGTATCTGTATAGTTGTTTTTGCTTACTAACAATGAAAGTGTAATCAGATCCCAAGAATCCTGAGCTACTTTTCTACCTGCAACAATTTGAATAAAGCATCATCACTGCAAAATCTAATTTGTGGGAAATATCAAATAAGTTTAATGGGACAATATTCAACATAGCCTAAATAAACCATTACAGAGAGAAATGTTTTTAAACATAAATTGGTACAGATATTAAAAGCACATACGCGTTGTGGCCAAGTGGGCTCATGGGCGGCACTAACTTGCCTTCTCCACAGGCCAGAAACCAATGGCGCCTGACAAGTGTGGGATCAATCCAGCTTCTGGGCATTATGTTTCTTTGAATATTATTTACTATCGACTCTGGCAATGTCTCGTGGGTTTTCTCCGGGTACTCCGGTTTGCTCCCCCAGCAAAATTTAAAAAACACAACTACAGGCATGCCTACCCTCAATTTGAAGTTTCAGTATTAGCTTTTTCAAATTTCAGTATTACTATTACGATTTCCGTATTTAGTTTTACTATCTACTGTTTTTGCACTCATCCTTTTTCATATTATGCGAAGAATCCAGTGATAGATTGATTTGCTGCCACAATCTTTTTTTTTTTCTCCACAGCCTCATAATTCTCAATATGCTGTGGGCCTTCTACGTGCCACTTGATGTCGTTCATACCATCGGCGGAGATGCCCAACTGGTTGGCACAATGAAAGGACACTTTTTCCGAACACGAGGCAAGATATGTCTGCCCATGAAGATTCAGATTCACAATCACTTTGCTTAGCCATTCGTTTGGACGCCATGTTTTGAATTCTGTCTCACGAGCACCGATCTTCACTGCGACTGCGCAAAAAACTGGTTCGGCAAACTTTGCTGCCTCTACTGGAAACTTCGATGCCACGTACCTCTACTGCGACTGCGCATTGCTGCATTAAACCGGGTTCGGCTGTCTTCGTAAAAACACACGCGGTGCATTACCACAGGCCAACGAGTTCGATTTTTTTTCCAAATCTTCTTTTTAATTTGTTTCCGGGCAGTGAAGCAAGTATCCGTATTTTCCGTAGCGTTTGTCCAGTTTTTCAAATTTCCAGAAAAATTACGGAAATTCCATACGGGTAGGCATGCCTGCAACTAATATTAGGTAGGTTTGGATTGGGCGTGCCACAGGCTGCGACTACGCCTTCCCCAGGAGAGGCGGCCCACAATTTCCCAATAAAAGGGACAATAAAACATTACCAAAAAAAAAAAAAAAAAAATAGCTACATAACTGGCCACTTAATATCTTTCTTAGCTTTCTTGCTTTCATAACAAAAATATATATATCCAGGAATCCCCTTATCAAAGCAATGCCTATCAATTGTTTTCCCATTTCAGCAAATTGCATAATCACCTTTTTCTCCTGGCTTGATAAACTGGTTTAAGTTGACTGTTTGGCCATCCAAGATGGACAAGGAAGGTGGTTCCAGTCCCAAGGCTCTCGCCCGCTCAGCCAGGGTACCCTTATGTCCTGGCTTGTAGGGCGCATACTAAAATGGAAGCAAACAAGAATTACCAAGCTTGTTCAATGAATGTGCAAAACAGTATTACTACTTGTTGCAATGATCTCTTTTATAAGAAAAATAATCATGTGCAGTTCCTAAAATAAAAATAAAATGTAATAATATGCTGCATAATTGTGTATTCCGTTTGACAGAAAAATATATTCAGTTATGACAAACACTCATGATCAAAAACTTTCTACTCCGTAAAATACAAAGCAGCAAACCATCAAACCTTACATTTTTAACAAGTTCAAAATTTCTTTGTATATACAGAGCTGCCTACCTACAATTCTTTAAATCAGTAGCAAAAGGTTTAGTTTTCAGTAGCAAAGCCAGGTTTTCAGTAGCATGCACAACCGTCGATGTAGAACGCCACGACAAGTTAATTGTGTACTTAAAATATATATTTTAACATTGAAAACGTTTTGAGAAAGCACAAAATCAGTCTCTACCTGCCTCAGCACACATAATAAGAAATACAATACTTGGTGTCGGGGTTTACTGTTTACTTTCGCAGAGAGTGAGCATAACAGCTATTGAGTTTAACAAGGTCTTCTTTGGTCACATGCCTGTTTAAAATGCCATCTGGCTGACTCTTCACCACCATCAGAGCCTCCATAGTGTCCTCTCCCAAGCTTGCTCTTTGGTCAGTTCTGTTCTTCCTCACACATGAGAAAACTCTTTCGCAGTGAGCACTTGAGTGTGGAATTGTGAGGATGGACACCACGTTTTAACAAAGGGAAATAGAAACGGAGCCGTCTGATTGGTCACGCCCCGGCTGCATCGTGTACGATGGACTTTAGAAATAGCGGAAGTTCTACTTTCTACGCGCACAATTGGCTTGAGACAAACCCCAAATTTTAAAAAAATATTAACCCTTTACTGGGCACACGTTTGTCTATTTTATTATTTTTTTTTAGCTCTAAACAGGCAAGAAATCTTATAATTGTATAGATATTTCGGAGTACATTAGTAGAAAAACCACATCTTAGGTATTAGTGCATAGATTTAAATGAAATAAAATGCAAAATGAACAGAAATAAATTCTCTTTTGATTATATACCTTTTTATTCTTATCTTGTCATGTCTTGTTTTTTTATTACTCCATGTGTTTACAAAAATTGAAAAAAAAATGTTTTAAAAAGTCCAAACAAGCCTCCTCCTCATCTTCACTTCCCTGCCCATCTGAAAGATCTGATGCATGCATGCTACTGACACTAATGACAGTATGTCAGTACCGATCTCTTCCTCCAAGTCCATTTCTCTCACTGCAATGTCTAATAAATGGAAGCCTGTAAACTCTCCTTCATCAGTCGAAGAATCCAAACCATCCATTCTAGACACTTGCATTAAAAAAATTTAAGAAAAAAAAATCGAAAAAACGAATGCATCAAAGAGAAAACTTGTGGAAATGCAGTCGATTGTTTTCACAACAGAATGAACCGGAAGTCAATTGCCGGAAGTCTCGCAATCTTTCAAACAACGCGAGAATATAACAGTGGTTGATACGGACGCTTTTGGGCGTTTTGCCTGTTTAGACCTTCGGCCGCTACGCCCGGTAAAGAGTTTTAAAAAAAAAGTCGGATTTTTTTAAATTCCCGTAGCAATTTTATGTTTGCCGTAGCATCGTAGCAGAGCTTTATTTTTCGTAGCTGCTACGGCAAAATCGTAGCAGTAGGCAGGTCTGTATATATTTCAATTTTGTATTTAAAGGGAGGTGGGGGGGGGGGGGGGGGAGTGGGGAGTGGGAGGAGGGGGGGAGGAATTACAGATCTATTCATGGAAGAGATTCTGAAAGCACAACAGAAACAGGCAATATGATATCAAAAGGCAAGAGAAAAAGAGGATTAAAAAAAACAACAGCAATAAACAATTAAATAGTTGTATAGCATATAGATTGCTAACCACAAAAAGAGCAGAATGCACACTCACCAACAAATCCAGTTCATCCATGGTCTGAGCATGTCGAAGTGCTTGTTCTAGCTGTCTTGTCATCTTGCCTTGACCGCTGATCAATCCAAACACACTGCTCATCCGTGACTGCACAGTCCTAAATAAAGACAGAAAACACACATTTTCACAGGTCAAAATCGTGTGCAATCAAAAGTGACTATGCACAAAAATGTGAATTAGCCAGCAATCTTGATGTGTGGTTTAGACTTAATCCAATACTACGCTCAGTTACAAATTCAATAACAAAAATTAAAAATTGACAACCAACCTCACTTCCTCCAGCTGGGATGCCACTTCTCTCAGTTTGTCTACAGCCATGTCACCTGTCATCTCCTTTCTATAGCGAGCTATAAAAGGAATTGTTGCGCCAATATCAAGCAGCTCAATAACATTGGTCACAAAGCGTTCTTGTTCATTCACCTTGTCAGATATTACTACACCCTCTCTCCAAGCTGGCTCCAGTTTCTTGTCTTTGTCGCCCATGGTATTGTGATTGATTATGTAGATTTTATTATGAATTTTATTTTCTGTCTCTCTGCCGAATGCTATACGGATATCTTTGTATCCACTGGGAAAATCCTGTATCACTGTAAGTATAAACAATAATCAATAGCAGAAATTGTAACCAAAAAGCAAGCAATAAATGTAAATGTAGCCCTTGGGAAACGATACGGCCAAATCTATGAGCCCTGCCTTTAATTGACTAAAAGACGATGTGACCAATCTGTTTGGATTTGAAAAAGAGCATAACTGCGAGTTGCTCTCGGATGATTTACTCATAAACAGAAACGAAATTCCTGTCTTGCAAATACCTGAAATGGTGGCTACCTATTATAGTACTTGCAATTATCACAATGCCAGATTGTACGGTATTTTTCGGTAGTTTACATTTATTGTGACTGTGAAAGATGCTCGATCAGAAATGGCAATATCTGCTTAAATTTATGCCCAAGCCAAACTGGTACACAAACTAAACAATTACCAATTACTGTTTGCTCTATTTCCCTACAAATTGGGCATAAAACCAGATACTGCCCAACTTCTTATATTTTAACAAAATACAAATTAATGTACTGTAATGGTGAAATGAGATAAAACAGTGAATGTACAGAAACCCGTTACTTACCACCGGAAAGATCAATGTTAACTATTTTCACTCTCACAGTTCCAGCTATCCAGGAGTAGTCTCCCTTGCCACAGGCCCTTGATTTCAAGGATTTTTATTTATTTAAGGTCTGTACACTTAGTGATTTTAGACCAACAACATTTTAAAAAAATTAATGAATTAAAAAGATTTAACATTAACTATGTAACAATTTCACCAGCTTGAACTCCTACTTAAAATTTACAAAATTCTTGACATCAAACAAATTCTTTCTTGCATACCGAAATATATTAGCAGGAATAAAAGCACAATCTCACCTCTTATGATTAACAGTGAATGCGTAGAACAGGTTGATTCATTTAAATTTCTTGGAACGGTCATTTCCAGCAACCTGTCTTGGGACAATAACAGCATGTCCATTATCAAGAAGTGTCAGCAGCGCCTCCACTTCTTGAGACAGCTCAAGAGGCTCGGACTTAACCAGACAATACTCACGCTTTTCTATCGCGCCGTGATTGAGAGTATCCTGTGCTTCAGTATCACAGTCTGGTTTGGAGGCGCCACTTCGGGCGAGAAGTTTCAACTCGAAAGAATCGTGAAACGCGCGGCAAAAATCATAGGTTGCGATTTATTATCCCTCGCGTCCTCATACAGCACGCGTTTGGCAAGAAGGGCCAGCAACATTACTGGCGACCCATCCCATCCAGCCAAACTTCTGTTCGAGCTCCTCCCGTCAGGTAAACGCTTCAGAGCACTAAAAGTTAGAACTAGCCGGTTTAGACGCAGCTTCTTCCCCGAGGCTGCCCTCTCGGTACCAGTGTCCTCTGTTATCCACATAGCATGAGGTGTTATACTTAAACGCCAATTTATTAGTTGCGATAATGTGTTAGTGGTGCAATTTTGTTTCCTTAATGTATTTTATCTCATTACCTTTTAATTTAGATACCCATGCGGGTATGCGTGAGTATGCGTGTGCGTGTGGAGGTTGCGAGTGGGCGTGCGCTTGTGCTTTACTCCTTAGAATATCTTTCTCTATTAGAGTATTTTAATGTTTTAATGTCCAGTGGAAGGTTGTGTGTTGTTGCAGAGGGACTGAATGTTTTACCGCATCACCAAAACGAAATCCTATGTATTTTGAATTCATTGGGTAATAAAGTTGACTTGACTTGACTTGATATGTTAAGCAAATGTCAGACTCGATTTCCCCACATTCATCCCATATACACACGACAAACATCACCTTGATCGCAAACCACCATCAACCATGCAGAATCTGCCAAAACACCTCTATACCCTTTAGTATTCGAAAAAACAACAACAACAACAACAACAAACAACCAAACAAACACAAACACCACACGTACCTTGTCATTTGTCAGTCTTTCACTTGAATTTCCAACCCATATCAGCACACATTAACATTCTAGTTGTCAATGTCGGTCTTCATCAAAGTTGTCTGCACATAGTCCATTTGCTCTCTCTCTCTCTCTCTCTCTCTCTCTCTCTCTCTCTCTCTCTCTCTCTCTCTCTCTCTCTCTCATATCTTCTCGCTTACACACACACGCACATACAAATATTACAAATTAAAGTATCACATAATGCACAAATTATACTATTTTATAAGTTTCAAAGAAACTCTCCGATCTGACTGTATATCAAAACCGTTGATATTTTATAATAGTCAGTAACTTCTATATTTTTTAGGCTTGTTATATTTTGATATTCAATAGGTAAAAGATCACGAATTTCCGTACATTTTGTCAGGATATGCTCTATACTAATTTTATTTCCGCATAATTATGCAAGTAATATAACCGCAATATTTTGTTCTCCATGCATTCAAAAATAACCTATGAGCAAGACTGCTAATTTGCCTAGAAATTCCGGAATGATCAGGAAGTTTTTATATTTATACTGTTTTTCCTCCTGGGCCTAACCGGGCATATAAATAGCTGTGAATAGGTTTTTGCTATTCTATTTCTGTCTTTTCTGTCATTTGTGTACATAGTTGTAAATATTCTATTTCTGTCTTTTTTTTTGTAATTTGTGTACATAGTTGTAAATAGTTTGTACCCTTACTGTTCAGTCTTTTGGTGTATTCTAGCAAAAGCGATGTTTTATCGAGTGCATGTATTTATATGTAATGACTATGTAAAGCGTGGTGAGTCTGGTCATAGGCTGGAGTACTCGCTATATAAAAATCCGTTATTATTATTATTATTAAGTTCATAATAATTACTTTGTTTATGAACAATATTTTGAATAATGTTCGACATGTCGTTTTTTGATAAGTGCAAGGAAATTGGTTCAGCAAATTTTTTTTTTTGGCACCAATTTTAGCTGCTCTGTCAGCCATATCATTGTATTTTAAACCACAATGTGATGGAATCCAGCATATATTTATTTTCGTATCTCTGAGTTTTAACCAATGTATTTAACATATAATTTTAAATATAATATCTGCTCTTTCTTTATATTTGGGCGAATTCAGAGCCAACATAACAGATTGAGAATCCACAAAAAACAATATTTTGATGAAATCCCTTTGCATGTTTGTTATTGTACTAAGAGCCATAAATAATGCTATTTCTGCATTGAAAATCGAACATCCTTGACCAATGAAATACGATTTTTGTATGTTTAAAGCAGGTATTACAAATCCTGCACCAACCAGCATTACCATTTTTAATCACAGATCCATCAGTATATATCTGCATATTTTCATAATGTTTTTCAGAAATATGTTGACGTATTAATGTTTCTAATAAATATGGATTCTCAGCTTTCTTCAAATCAGTATGTAAAATATCAAAATTGGCTGTTTTTATCTCCCAAAGAGGGAAAGGAGATAAAACAATCTTACTAGCCTGTATGACAAGGCTACCAGTGCAGTCCTCCACAACAGAGCCATCGGGAACTGGTTCAGAAGAACAATCGGTGTGCGTCAAGGATGCCTACTCTCTCCAACAATCTTCAACATCTTCCTAGAGCGCATCATGTCAGATGCTCTTGCAGATCATGAAGGCACAGTCAGCATAGGGGGTAGAGCAATCTCCAATCTTCGTTTTGCGGATGACATTGATGGATTGGCTGGAGAGGAACAAGAACTTGAACAGCTGGTACAGAGGCTTGACACCACCTCCAGAGCTTATGGAATGGAAATAAGTGCAGAGAAGACCAAAATGATGACCAACAACACCAATGGCATCAACACGGACATCAAAGTCCAAGGCCAATCCCTCAACACAGTGCATAGCTTCAAATATTTAGGAGCCATTGTATCAGACAATGAATCCCGACAGGGAGTCCTCTCCAGGATCGCACAAACAACTGCTGCCCTGACAAGGTTGAAGCCCATTTGGAAAGACAGGACCATCAGTCTACATTCCAAAGTAAGACTGCTGCGCTCCCTTGTCATCTCCATCTTCCTATATGCTTGCGGGGCATGGACCCTCACAGCAGATCTACAACGAAGAATACAAAGCATGGAGATGAGGTGCTACAGAAGATTTCTGGGCATTTCCTATACCCAACACATCACCAACGACGAAGTCCGACAGACCATCACACAAGCCATTGGACAACACGATGACCTGCTCACAGTGGTGAAGAAACGGAAACTCCGATGGTATGGCCACGTCAACAGATCATCAGGCCTTGCAAAGACTATTCTGCAAGGCACAGTGCAAGGAGGTAGAAGAAGAGGGAGACCGAAAAAGAGGTGGGAGGACAACATTCGAGAATGGACTGGTTTGACACTGAGCGAAGCCATCAGGGCTGCTGAGGACAGAGAAAGATGGAGTATGCTGGTTAAACGATCATCTGTGGTGCCCCTACTACCTACGGGTTACGGGACAGGATAGGATAGGATAGGACTTGATACATTAGCTGGATTTATACAGGCATCTTCAAACAAGTCATTCGTATTTGTAGCAATTGTTTGTAAAAGAAGATATATTTTTGGCTCTTTTAGGGAAACTTAAGTCTGACCTGACTGACCATTCACTTACCATAACTGTATGACTTCGTATTACATATTTTGCACATGCTAACTTCCTCGCTTCAGCTAAAGATAGGATTCCTGCAGCCTTGTATGCCTCCGATGTTCTAGTATGAATTGGTGCTCCTAACCCTAGTTTGATAGCTCTGCTATCAAGACTGCAACTGCTTCAAATATGTTTTAGGTGCTGAAAAAATATACTTCCTGACAATAAGACAATTTTGACCGCCGTAATGAACATGCTAAGTTATTAATATTGATCTTACAATTCTTTGATGCACTCACCTTAATATTTCTTCCTGTGTATTTTATAATAGGTGGGTAATAACATCCTTCAAATTTAGGTAATTGTCTTAGTTTTACATTGAGAGATTGTAAATATATTACACGATGAATATTAGAAGCAACGTACTATGGGGCGCCATGTGTCCATTTATTCTATGTGACCATTCTATACATAGAATAAATTCTATGCACATAGAAAGCATTCTATACACACAAAAAGCATTCATTAGTTGAAATTCCATTTATAAAAAAGAAACCAATATTGTAAGTCATAGAATAAAATTCTTTGTATAGAATAACATTCTATAATATAATGTAAAATTCTATGTCCATAATACAATTCTATGTATAGAATAACATTTTATACTAGAGAATAATATTCTATGTATGTAATACAATTCTATATTATAGAATGCACTTGTATGCATAGAATTATATTCTATAACATAGAATGAATTCTATTACAAAGAATGAATTCTATAACATAGAATGAATTCTTTAAAATAAAATAAATTGCATGACATAGAATTATTTCTATACGCATAGAATTCATTCTATAACATAGAATGAATTCTTTAACATAAAATAAATTATATGACATAAAATGAATTCTATGTGCATAGAATAAATTGTATAACATAGAATGAATTCTATAATAAAGATTGAATTCTATATGCATAGAATGAATTTTATAGCATAGAATGAATTCTATGACATTGAATTCATTCTATGACATAGAATGAATTCTATAGGCATAGAATGAATAGTATAACATAGAATGAATAAGATGACATAGAATGAATTCTATGACATAGAATGAATTCTATGACATAGAATGAATTCTATAACATAGAATGAATTCTATAGCATAGAATGAATTCTATGACATAGAATTTATTCTATAGCATAGAATGAATTCTATGTTACAGAATGAATTCTATGTCATAGAATTCATTCTATGCTATATAATTCATTCTATGTTATAGAATTCATTCTATGCTATAGAATAAATTCTATCTCATATTATTCATTCTATGTCATAGAATTCATTCTATATTATAGAATTCATTCTATGTCATAGAAATCATTCTATGTCATCTTATTCATTCTATGTTATACTATTCATTCTATGCTATAGAATTCATTCTATGTCATAGAATTCATTCTATGTCATAGAATTCATTCTATGTTATAGAATGAAATCAATATAAAAACTTTTTTTTAAATAGTAAAAACTGGGGCACTGTCAAGGTATAGAGAACGTTTTGGGATATTGTGATGTTTTGAACATAGCACACTCGTGCAATAATGATTACAGAGCGATTTGTCACTGACATTCAGTTTAGAGTTGACGACATGCAGTGCTTCATCATTTGCGCTCGAAGTGGAAATCGATGAAAGGAAATGTTCTTTTCTTTGCAGAAAGGTTTTACGTCGGAGTTAGAGCATCCAAACGCAGCACAGTACTTCACCATTTTCAAACTCGATCACGCTGTGTTATTCCCGCAGCACGTGGCCGCCACGCCTTTGTGCATAGCGCCCTGGGGGGCCGCTTGGGGTGAAATAGATTTTTTGCAATATTCAGCTTTATGAACCTTTCATTTATTATGTCTCAGAGTTGTATAGCAATATTCGACCTTTAAATATATTAATTATTGCTTTTTATGAGTGTACAGTACGGTTATTTCTTCGGTATTGAGCGAAAAGAACTGATTATTTAATTAGATTTTGTCACTATAAACCCTTACAGAACCTCAGCACATTGTAATGAAAAAAGCAAGCACGCAGGGGCGGAGGGGGGGGGGTGTGACGTCAATTATTTTTATTGCTAAGCGATCTATTCACACTAATTATACCGTCGAAGTCGTCCGCATCAAGAAACCTAAATGCTTGTTCACGAAATTATGATGTCTGATAAAGCCGCAGAGCGCTTGGTACGTCAGCCATTTCTTCAGTTCTCGCGCGCGTGCAAGGATCCACGTGTCCCTTTATACGTCACAGCCTCGCTTCACATAGAATGACCTAGTTGCGCATAGAATGAGCATTCTATGTTATAGAATGAACATTCTATGTTATAGAATGGATTCTATGTTATAGAATGAACATTCTAAGTTATACAATGGATTCTATGTTATAGAATGAACATTCTATGTTATAGAATGAATTCTATGTTATAGAATGACCATTCTATGTTATAGAATGAACATTCTATGTTATAGAATGGATCCTATGTTATAGAATGAACATTCTATGTTATAGAATGAACATTCTATAACATAGAATGCATTCTTTGTGCACCAAATGTTAAAAAACAATTCTATGAAAATAGAATGTATTCAGTGTTGCGAATAAAATCCATTTTATGTTAAAAAAATGAATTTTATGTCATACAATTCTTGCTGTGTTATACAATTAATTCTATATACATATAATTCATTTCATTCACATAAAATTAAAAAACACAACTAATAAATTGTAACAAAATTTAGAATTTAAAAAAAGATATTGTTTGACACATCACCACATCGCATTATCACCACATCGATCACATCATCACATCACATCACTGCATCACATTGCTTCATCACCATCATCGTGAAAACGCACCACCACATAAAATCACATCATATCAACAAATCATCACATCACATCAGCCGACATCACAGCAGCAGCACATCTTCACATTGCAGCAGACAGCACATATCATGGCATCAGTGAATCACATCACATAATCTAATCACCCCACCCCTCCCACCCATCACATTTGTGGTGCAGTGTGGTGTGATTTAGAGTGATGTAGTGTGGTGATGTGATGTGGTAATGTGTATGTATGTATCTGCAATACAGTTCTATTATGCCTTAAAAGCAGTGAACCAGACCACATCGTCACATAACCTAATCACTCCACCACACCTACCCATCACATTTGTGGTGCAGTGTGATGTAGAGTGATGTGGTGTGGTGATGGGATGTGACAATGTGTATATCTCTCTGCAATACAGTCCCATGCCATAAAAATGTTCTCTATACCTTGACAGTGCCCAAGTTTTTACATAGAATTAATTCTATAGCATAGAATGAATAGTATAACATAGAATGAATAAGATGACATAGAATGAATTCTATGACATAGAATGAATTCTATAACATAGAATGAATTCTATAGCAAAGAATGAATTCTATGACATAGAATTTATTCTATAGCATAGAATGAATTCTATAGCATAGAATGAATTCTATGACATAGGATTCATTCTGTAACATAGAATTCATTCTATGCTATAGAATAAATTCTATGTCATAGAATTCATTCTATGCTATAGAATTCATTCTATGTTATAGAATTCATTCTATGCTATAGAATAAATTCTATGTCATAGAATTCATTCTATGCTATATAATTCATTCTATGTTATAGAATTCATTCTATGTCATAGAATTCATTCTATGTCATCTTATTCATTCTATGTTATACTATTCATTTTATGCCTATAGAATTCATTCTATGTCATAGAATGAATTCTATGTCATAGAATTCATTCTATGCTATAAAATTCATTCTATGCATATAGAATTCATTCTTTATTATAGAATTCATTCTATGTTATACAATTTATTCTATGCACATAGAATTCATTTTATGTCATATAATTTATTTTATGTTAAAGAATTCATTCTATGTTATAGAATGAATTGTATGCACATAGAATAAATTCTATGTTATAGAATTCATTCCTTGTAATAGAATTCATTCTATGTTATAGAATACAATTCTATGCATACAAGTGCATTCTATAATATAGAATTGTATTACATACATAGAATCTTATTCTCTATTATAAAATGTTATTCTATACATAGAATTGTATTATGGACATAGAATTTTACACTATATTATAGAATGTTATTCTATACAAAGAATTTTATTCTATGGTTTCTTTTTTATAAATGGAATTTCAACTAATGAATGCTTTTTGTGTGCATAGAATGCTTTCTATGTGCATAGAATTTATTCTATGTATAGAATAGTCACATAGAATAAATGGACACATGGATACGTACTGTTTCAAAAAATGTAAATTTGAAGTTAATGATCTACAATTCCATTGCAGTATTCTTAAACCCTCTTTCATAGTATTATTATTATTATTATTATTATTATTATTATTATTATTATTATTATTATTATTATTTATTATTATTATTATTATTATTATTATTATTATTATTATTATTATTATTATTATTATTATTATTATTATTATTTCCCTACAGTTTATTTCCCCAATCTAACTAACTCTAACTAAACTAACCAATCTTCTCTCCGGACCGTCCTCGTCCCTCTTTCTATCTCTTTCTGTCTCTAACTATCCAGAAACCCTGTCCTGCACTAATTTTTATTGTCACCATCCCAGGAGGCAATTCGGTCCTAGAAACTCAACTATTGGTTCTAACACCAGTTCCTCCCTCCTTCCTGTCAATCAAAAACTTGGTCTCTCCCAAAACAATGGACACTTCCCACAGGGCATCCAACCAAACCATTAAAACATGACTACACGCATGACATGGCTAACATCTTCTTCCTGGGAGAAATAACTCTACGTGCCACTTTGATCCTGCTCGTTGATCCCGTGATCCTCTGGAATGATAATTGCCCTGAGTCTGGCACTTGCTGGCACCAACTCACACACATAGTCTATACAGAGAATGGACAGAAACCCATACTTTCAACGAGATACATTATAGAGTCACCGAGAGAATACAGGATATGCATTAAATCA
The DNA here is from genome assembly GCA_036898135.1 of Oncomelania hupensis. Lineage (NCBI taxonomy): Eukaryota > Metazoa > Mollusca > Gastropoda > Littorinimorpha > Pomatiopsidae > Oncomelania > Oncomelania hupensis. The sequence continues at coordinate 38,136,975 of CM072513.1, forward strand.
ACTACCTTCACTATAATGCTTCCACACATATTCTTAACTAGTTATTAAAAGAATTCTATCAACTTACTAACTAAACATACTTCTTCATTCATTATTATCATTCTATATTTGAGTCTATGCACCGAATGCCCAGATTGAGTCTAATGTGAATATCAACAAAAGGTATGGACAGTCTGTCAACTGGTATTTGCAGTACCATGAACCTTCCTTATCACGCCCTGCCATCTCACATGCTACAAATTTCCAGGCCCAGCTAACCTCCGCTGTAGCTACCAATCGGCTGTCTTAATCTTTTAGCTGAAGGGTGAAAGATATGGTTGAACCAGTGCTGCTCTCATTGTCCTCTCTGCCTAAAAGCACCCAGCACTCCTGGTCAATTTATTATTATCATCTACTAAGCAATATCCAGAAAATCTCTGGACGTTCTGATCCGCGCTGCAACTAGTGTCTATTCTAACATCTAGTACATTAGCGTTTACTTAGACATACGTAGCGTGTCCCAGGGAATAGCATCAGGGATAGATCAAACATGTTTATTAATCCAGGCGATGCCACTTGATTACAACCTTCCTCAACCATTTCCGCTGATAAAAAGTTGGTATAAAAAAATATGGGACTTAACATTGGAACAATACAAATAGAATAATTAGGGCTGTATTTGACAGACACTCCAATTTTCACCTATGATTGTCCATGCAATTAGGGGATTAATTCAATCATGAATCATTTGTTCATATTTATCTTCATACAAACAAAACACCAAATTCCACCATTCAAAAGATGAGGCAAATAAAAATCATATCCCTGTAATTCACATATATTTAACGTAAAATTTTAATCTTTGCAAACGGTACTGATTCGAACAAACAAAAGAGGCAATTAGGTGGCTGCACGCCAGAACGGCGTGTACAGTAGTAGTAGTAGTAGTAGTAGTAGTAGTAGTAGTAGTAGTAGTAGTAGTAGTAGTAGTAGGCCTAGTAGTAGTAGTAGTAGTAGTAGTAGTAGGCCTAGTAGTAGTAGTAGTAGTAGTAGTAGTAGTAGTAGTAGTAGTAGTTGTAGCAGCAGCAGCAGCAGCAGTAGCAGTAGCAGTAGCAGTAGCAGTAGCAGTAGTAGTAGTAGTAGTAGTAGAAGGAGGAGGAGGAGATTTTATTTCCATATTTTGTCATACACCTGCTTGATGTTGTTTCCATAGGTTACACCCACACACACACATACACACACACACACACCCACACACACCTACACACACACACACACACACACACGTACATATGTAAATGACAAAGAAACCAGGCGTCTATGTATTATCACTGTGACTGCATGTGTTGCTTTTGGCTGGTAATTGGCTTATGTTAGTGTTTGCCTATGTGCAAAGCATTACATGGAACCTGTGGTTCGGTTTCTTAATTTTGATCATTGCGGGTTTGAATTGCTCGTCAAATGGAGAGTTGTGTGTTTGCGTGTGCACAGGTTCTCGCCAACGTCTTCATCGCGCAAGAAAAGTCATTGTAGGCGTTAATACAATGTCATAGTGTTAGAAAGGCGGCGGAGGTGAAGGAGAATAAAAAAGAGGCCGAAAGAGAAGGAAGAATGAAATGAATGAACATTTAGGTTTAACGTCTACACCCACCATTGGCGATATGGCGGACGGGAATAACCATCTCAGGGAAAGAGGGGTAGAATCAACACTGAACTACCAAAGCAATCATACTGCTAAAATGGACAGTGAAAATGGCCACATTTTATATCGCCCACCACGGGATTCGAACCTGGGTCATCGGTGTGCCAGGCGAACGCTCTACCAATTGAGCTACGGCGGTGGGACAAAGAAGGAATGACGAATGGCTGTTGCATTCTTAGGGTTGATTTTAAAAGCTGTGGATTGAAGTCCATTCAGGGTTATTTCGAACTGAGTCAAATCAATTGAAACTTAAAAAGGTACACGTATACGTGTAACATTCAAACCTGCTCAATAGTCATTGCATTTCCAGATATTAATTTGCAAAATTTAAGGTACTAGATGATGCTTTGTGCAAGTTCTTAAGGCACAGACGAGACCCTGATGCAAAATGTGCATACATGCATGCTGTAAGAATAATTTGGCCTGAATTTACGACCAGCGAAGCTTATCTATCTAACAGTTCTTGGATAATCAACCGTGACTGCTTCAAACGTTTCACACGTCCGTCTGCTTCTGTAAAGGAACACCCTGAAAGGCAACTACGAATACGAATACGAATACGATCACTTTATTATCTCAATCAAAGAGAAATTCACACGTGGTGCCAGATATAAATGTTACAAGACGACAAAGAACAGTATAACAACAATAAACAGTAACCAGTAAAACAGGATAAAAGTATATCAAGAAGACATTACTGAATTAACCATTTAAAACTGTAATCATAAGAAATTACATGGGGAATAACAAATACCTATCACATGATTTACGTTCAGTGTCATAATCATGATAGAAGGTATTGCAACATAACAATCACTGTTGGCAAGCAATAATCGCATCAATATACAACAACGTAAGACTTTTAGATAAATATGTTCATAAAAGAATATAAAAATCGCTAAGCACATAGGCCTACACTAAACGGAAATGTAAAATCACAGGGGCACATACTCACTATCTCATGCGGATTGGACATTAATTATATAAATCATGCCACGCACACTGTCATAATAGAAGCATCATACGTTCAAATTCTCAATCATTTAATAAAGAGATTGCGGTGGGTATAAAACTATTTTTAATGCGTACAGTTTTGAACTTTGGTGTCCTGTAGCGCCTACCCGAGGGCAGGAGATTGAAGTGGTGCGCGAGCACGTGACTGCTGTCTTGAAGTATTCGACGGGCCTTTCTCGCCACTCGCCTTTCATACATCGCTATCATACTCATTTGTTGCACTCCCACAACCTTCCCACACACTCTCACCACTCTGTCCAACACATTCCTACTGTCCAAAGACAACCTTCCATACCAATATACAAATGAGAAAGTGAGAATGGAAGAGATGAACGAATCATAAAAGGTTTGGAGGATACGGTTTTGAACATGCAAGCGTCGGAGTTTCTGGAGGCAATAAATTCTAGATTGGCATTTTTTGTGAATACCATTGACGTTAGAAGAGAAGTTCAGCTTCTCGTCAATGATGGTGCCAAGGTTCTTGTATTCTGTGACCCTCTCTACTGTAGCACCGCCAATGACGAGAGCGGGGATGGGGGCGAGGTTCCGGCGGAAATCAACGATTAGCTCTTTTGTTTTCTTTACGTTTAAGTCGAGGTAGTTTTCCTTGCACCAGGTGCTGAAAACTTCGACAGATGAGAAATACTGAGAAATAAAACTGAGAAATAAAACAACACTAGCCATTTCAACGAAACAAACAAAAACAGAATAACCGTTTCATCGCAAAAACAAAACACTATCTGCCCGACGACATGCAAAACCGCCACGTTCCGCGTGTATGCGCATGCGTAACGTTGCGAGGTGGTAATCGTTTAGCTTCCAACCACGAAGAGTATCACAGCGGATATGATGTGAGGGAAATCGCCTTACGCATGCGCCGTAATGTGATAAAGAAACTGCCATCTGCTGTCGCTTTCAACACACACAAAAATAGCTCAGAGAAAAAAAGCTTATATCTGGAGTGCTAAATGGAAGAGTACACTTGAGACGATATAACACAACGAGTTGAGAGTTGAGCTCAGAAGTATGTCGCTGATGTAATAATCAGGCAGGTTGGTCTACCACAATGACGTTTTATTCAGTGTTTATTCCAGCACGAAGACGTCAATAGCTGAATCATTCGTCGAATGATGTGGCAGAAAGAATGTGATGTTGAAAAAAAAGTTGTTACGACGTTGTCCCCCCCCCCCTACCCCCTCCTCTTTCTTTAGTTCTCTCCCTTATATTTTCTTCGTCCTCTTTCCCTTTCTTCTTCCTGTTCCTCATTCTTTGTATTTCTATTCTGCTTTCAACAAATGAGATAGGATAAAAATTTGTTGTTCTTAATATTTGTAAACACATGAATGCCTTTTTATATTTATGGGCAGGAATTTAAGAAATGGAATAACCACAGGACAATGACAATCTGCATGACTTCGACTCTACGCTTCTCGCCCACACACACGAGAAACACTTCGCCGCATAATTATGCATTCTCTTCCATTCGGTAGCACTTGAGGAAAAATGCTTATGAATAATAATTATGATAATAATGATGATGATAATTATAATAATAATAATAATAATAATAATAATAATAATAATAATAATAATAATAATAATAATAATAATAAAGTATTGAAAGTGTTTCTTCTTCTTCTTCTTCTTCTTCTTCTTCTTCTTCTTCTTCTCCTCCTCCCCTCATGTTCATGTCGTAATTTAAGACGTAAGTATGTTTAATCACGTCTTTGCAAGTCCCCTTTTATAATAATAATATTAATAATAATAATAATAATAATAATAATAATAATAATAATAATAATAATAATAATAATAATAATAACAATAATAATAATAATAATAATAATAATAATAATAATAATAATAATAATAATAATAATAATAATAATAATAATAAAATGAACAATTTAAAACCAGTTTGTAGTTGTACAGCTACAAATGTGGCAATCTACCCACACAAAAATAATCTTAAATCAACGCATTGACGCTATAATTACTCAAAATTAAGTGTGGAAACCCTCACGTTGAGCCTGTGGATAAACATGTCATATGCTTAAAAACTAAACTGATACTAAACTAAGGACGCATGGAGAAGACTAGTTGTCAAAAGCTTGACAAACTAATAAACCGACTTCAAAGACGTTTCTGACTGTTGTTTGTTATGATTTGCCGTGAGGGAGTTGGAAAGAAGTTTCCAGAAGATTCGTTAGAAAACAAAACGTTGGATTTGCAAGTATGTTTTTCTGTTGTTTTCACGCCTTAACTGATTTGCCAATAATTATGTGGGTGGCATAACAGGGGACTTTAATGACGTGAAAAAAAGACGTCTTACATCTTAAATTACGACATCAGGGAAGGAGGAGGAGGAGGAGGAGGAGGAGAAGAAGAAGAAGAAGAAGAAGAAGAAGAAGAAGAAGAAGAAGAAGAAGAAGAAGAAGAAGAAGAAGAAGAACAACAACAACAACAACAACAACAACAACAACAACAACAACAACAACAACAATAAGAAGTAGTATATTTTATGAACGTCTGCTAAATCCAAAGGTCATTCGAGACGACATATACAAAAGGGATTTTAAAGTGTGAATAAAATAGCAATAAAGAAACAACAGTAAAACAGTGAAACCGAGTAAAATTTACACAGGCGATTACATACATAAAAAGAGATATATATAAAAATTGCATTGACAACACTCATAGACATTGTATTTTCTATTTTTAAAAAAAATGCTATAAATAATATAAATAAATACATAAATAAACACATAAAGCGTGCATACATTGGACTTTTGCAAATAATCACACTGACGCACTAAACAACAGAATCGAAGAAGAAGAAGAAAAATAATAATAAGAAGAAACACTGTTAATACCTCTGTTCAGTAAGCGTAGCCGCTGTCTGCAGATTTCTAGCTTTACCTACAGGAACGAAGCGCTTTACGGACCTCAGCCGCTGTCAGCCAATGGCAGCATAGTGGGGAGGTTACAAACTTTCGCCGACTAAGCGGACGAACGAGCGGCTGTCGGCACTGTACACGCTACTTGAAAAACTGTTTGTTTAGCACATCAACTCCTTTGCAAGCCTTGCATCAATCGCCACCAAGGACAGACGCGGATTCCATGATGTCACTTGACAGTGAAGATTGCGAGGTTTGGCGAGTGCATATTCGTCCACAAAAATTACAGCCAAAAAGATTTTGATAAAATGCTAAAACCAGAATTTTCCATGACCGGAAGTAAAACTGCTTTTGCGCTTGTTCACACTTTTGAAACTTTCAAAGAGTGGAGATCTTTTATTCAATTTTATTCTATTATGCAATTACGCTTTTTGCTTTAAATACTTATCGACTGAAAAAAAAGTTCGATATTACGTGTAATGTGATGCTATATAATTTTATTAATATTTCCCAAATCCAAAGCGTTTCACGGAACCCTTTGCCAGAAGTTATTTGTAAAAATATTATTATTTATTAACTTTGGAGATGTGATTGCATGCTGAAGTATTTCAATTAGTTGCATAGTTTATCAAGCTCTGACAAATCTTAAATTAACTAAGATGAACATTTCTATTTAACTTTACTAGAGTATCTCACAATTTCCCACGGTTATAGAATCAAATGGAAGAGTTGTTAGGTATGACGGCCTACTAGCGCCAAAACCGAGAGTTACCATTATCACGAGATAATTGAAATTATCACTTGTTCTGTGTAATTTACAGAGATACCGGTAATCCGCAGTGTTAATTAATAATTATCAGTATTTGCCATGCTTTCATAGCGCCAAAACCTGATAATTACTAATATCATGAGATAATTACAATTATCAAGAGATAATTACAATTATCAAGAGATAATTACAATTATCAAGAGATAATTACAATTATCAAGCGATAATTACAATTATCACTGGAAATTATAAATATCAAGCAGAACATGCGCGGCCCGATGTGCGATGCGCATGCGCTGCAGCGGCACTGTTCCCAGCACGCCTGGGGTTTTGGCCCTAGTAAAGCGTGGCCAAAAATGAAAATTAGTAATTAACACTAGAATTACCGGTGTCTCTGTGAATTACACAGAGCACGTGTTAATTATAATTATCACTGATACATGTAAGTTTTGCATATTTTGACGCTAGTAAGCTGCCTTACCAGAATTAAGCATGATCACGTGAAAATTATAATTATCAAGTGAACATTTTAATTATTATGTGATAATTACAATTGTCAGTTTTGGCGCATTTCCAGGCGGATTGATAAAGCCAAAACTGAAAATTAAACATGATCACACGAACATATTTGTAATTTTCAATGATAATTGTAATTATCTCTTGATAATTGTAATTATCCCATGATATTTGTAATTATCACATGATAATTGTAATTATCAGGTTTTGGCGCTAGTAGGCCGCCATAGTTAGGCTTTTACAGTTTCTGAGACCAACGTAGTCGTGGTCGTGTTCTCAAGTTCAAGTTGTAGATTAAAGTCAAGAAACTATGTGCAGTTTTGGACAGAGCACTACTAAACTTGATCGACTGGTCAGTTTCATGGGAACTTCCCAGAAAATGAATTTAGACGAGACGGTCTCCTCTCTTTCTGTCCGCTGAAGAGCTTTGAAATGTTACCGTGTTGAGAATGATACTCTTCTTCTGGAAGCCTTGACCTGCAGACTTTAGAGAAGGGCGTGACCGGAATGTGTTCTCTTCTCTGACACCATGAAGTTTAGCGGAAACAATGCTTCGTAAAATAAACTGGTCACAAGTATTTAAAAAAAAAATACTGTTAACAAATTAATGTTTGTGGTGGTAAGAAAGTACATTGCTCTACAAAGTTTCAGTGCGAGTTAAAATCTCTGAATGTTTGAATGCAATTAAGGCACAACTGTTTTGCATACAGTTTCCTCCGTCCCAGAATGTACAGTTTCACGATGCAGATGTCTACGACCAACATGGTAGAGCACCCTTTCCACTCCCTCCTCTCACATTCCAGACATCTCCTTCACTCCATCCACTGGCTTGACACTGAGCGAGGTTATGAGGGTTGCTGAGGACAGAAAAAGATGGAGTACGCTGGTGAGGTGTGGCACTGAGCGAAGCCATGAGGGTTGCTGAGGACAGAGAAAGATGGGGTACGCTGGTTAGGCGTGACACTGAGCGAAGCCATGAGGGTTGCTGAGGACAGAGAAAGATGGTGTACGCTGGTTAGGCGATCGTCTAGGAGCCCCAACGACCTTTGAGTTACGGGATAGGATACTAAGATCCAGATGACTGTCAACGCACGGGAGGATCCTTGTGCAGCCCTTGCCCAAAATACGCAGTGATTTCAGGGGGTGCTGCACCACCTGCCGTGGTTGCCTCCGAATTCGTAATAAATAAGTGGTGTGTGCAATTAAGGATAGAGTTTCAGCATCAAAGATAAGAGACACGCGCGCATTTGCACCATAGATGTGTACACTCAGAGTGTGATGGTAATGCAAATCACTTATTCATTCACTGATGATGTTTATGACTGACAACAATGATGCGTGATCACATGTGATAAAATTGAAATCTGTGTTTTACTCCAGTGTCGTCTCAGCCGTTGTTTGTGAGCTTGTGAAGGAATAAAAATTCAACTTATCTTCATTGTAGAGGCTTGAAATAAATGTAATGTCAATGTTTACACTCTGGTACTCATTGTCTCTGTCTTTGCTGTGATGTCTTGGAAACTTAATGTTGTTCGTTCCTCAGCGACTTGCCTACGTCTTCTGGCCTGCACCGATTTCTTCCGGCCTGCACCAATTCTTCCGGCCTGCACTGATTTCTCCGGCCTGCACTGATTGCGCCTGAAACGATCAGGTGGTGACCTAATGTCCCAAATACGAATGTATGATTTTTCTAGAATGAAGCACAAGTATGATGTAATGATCGTTCGTCGAACCTTTAACAAACGTTGTATAATTTATAACACACGATAGTTGATAATGAATGATAGATGAGATGACTGATGATCCTACTTTCATCCTTCCACTTCCATGCCTTACATACAATGACATAAACAAACACTTCTGCCAAGTGCTCTCCAAACCGGATCCTCTGCAAAAGATCTAAATCTAAACACAATCATATATTTATCAACGCTGTGAGATGAAGTCTAAGAAATCTACGAATCGGTCTAGAACGCACGAAGGCTAAAAAATATAGAAACAATAAGGAAAAATTATAATTATTTCATACGAAAACGAACTAACTAACATGGAATAAACACATTTTTGTATATCTTTAGAACTATCTATCTGGCGTCTGCTAGCCCAGTACAGGCTAACTAAATACGTACCCACGATGGTGCATGAATAATTATTATTGATACGTTTACCTGTCTAGCTATCTATCTATCCTCTGTAAGCTCAGTACAGTTTAGCTAAACACGTACCCACGATGGCGCATGAAGAAAGAACCCAACGGTTCGTGATGGCAAAGATGGCTCCTGATACGGGTAACGCCCAGTTGATTGACGACCTTGGATAGTTGAACCAGGTGAAAGTTGGCGGATCCTTTCCACCCAAAGCTGATTCATTCGGTATCCCCAGGTACTACTCAGTATCCCTCTTGGCTTCCTTCAACTGGTGTGCCTTGCACAGTTAATGCCGCATCTAGGAGTTACTTGCATCGATTCTTCTTGCTTGCCTGTCCGTGAAGAGTTGTTGACTTTTTTTTCCTCCTTGCTCAGAAGAGACGCGTATTTTCGCGACAATGACTACGACCAATATGGTAGAGCACCCTTTCCACTCTTTTCTCTCACACTCCCGACATCTTCACTCCAACGAAGTCAAACAGCCTGAGTAGAATAATCTGTGTCCTGATAATTGTATTAGTGGCAAAACAATAACATTTCTTAGATAGCTCCAAAGAGCTCATGATAGAATTGATTGATTGATTGATTGATTTATTATTGCTTTAGGTCCAGCGGACTCTTCCGAGCCAAATCAGGACCGGACAACCCCCGATCCGCATAAAAGATCTGTTGAAACAACCCCAGTGGGAAAATTGAACGCCCTCCACCGGCCAGTCACTTTACAATAAAGACATCCCACGCGAGGGACGGCTGAGGGTTGACCTCAACTACGCGAACTCCCCGATTACAAAAACAAAATAGAATACAAACATCATTATAAATCGTCAACAAAAAACATACATATAAAATGCCTATAGTGCTAAATAGTACATTCATAGGAAGCCCTAGTGACCACCCGGCAGAAAGCGTCCAACATTCCCAAGCTGATCCAACAGACCCCATACACAAACAAGGAGTCTTGTCCAGGAAGAGTTTTCAAGAAAAAAGGTAGGTCATTGATCTAGCGAAGAAGAAGATAGTATAGCAGAGTGGTAGGACAGATCGGGAATGGGAAAGAGCAAATGAGGAAGACAGCGACAGTGGGAATTTAAAGCACTAAATTTCCAGAAAGTGGGGATACTATTTATACTGAAACCCCCGGCACTCCAACGGGGGGGGACTGTTGCCGCAGTTAATTTGTCATGCCTACAAAGGCAAGACAGGTTTTCAACTGGGGCTTTCACTGTACCCTTTATAGGTTAGAACAATCTACAGTGGCAAGATTGCTCATGACCCCAAGGGGTGCTCATGATAGAAAGAGGGGGAACTTGGTACAGAACCGCGAGACGAAATGTACGAGTTATGCTCCCTTGTCGACATGCTGAAAATGGCTCGTGGCAGAAAGTCAAAAGGCGACCGATGAAACAGGGCGGTGACTTTTGCACAGCTATCAATTGCCATAATGCCAGATACAAGAAAAGTTGTGTTGGCAAGTCCTTTTTCAAATTTCTAAGAGACAAAGACAGGTAAATTGCAATTGAAAAACTTCATTTTTTGTGTTTATGTAGGCCTAAACTAAGACCCCCGCAGTGTTGTTAGTGTTAAAACAATCGGAGAGCGGCTTGAATGATTCATGTTATACCTATGTGCTAAATCCAAAACAGTTTGCTTGCTGACAATTTACGTTCAACAGGTCGCTCACTGTTTACGTTATTGCTAGGTTGTTTGACTATATTTGTGCTTATATTTCAAAAGTAGATATCAGATTGGCAGTTTGGCTTCGTCAAAGTGCTTATGTTAACAAGTTAAATTAGACTAAGTCTGTTTTCTCCTCGTGATCAAATATTGTGCAAGATAACCCCTTACCTAGGCACAAAAATGGTCCTTGATCTGTTGTAATCCCTTTTCGTTTGAGTGTAAACGGGAAAAAAATGTAATGTAGAAACTCAGTCCTTGTTCTGATCTGTGAATTTCTGCGCATTAGATCTATATTGCGTGGAATGTTGTAGTCTAGCCAGTAGGTTCTGATTGTTCTGTCTGATTAATTAATTATTTTCCATGAAGTGACTGATGTTATTAAGCCAGTGATGTGGGAGGTGAGAGGGTTGGGGGGTAGGGGGACACCTGATATAAATTAAAGTCACACTATTAGTGAAACAGTTTGTTATTGTGCTTTATTGTGATTAATTGATTGAATGACAGAGCTCTCTCTCTCGCTCTCTCTCTCTCTCTCTCTCTCTCTCACACACACACACACACACGCGATTACGGATTTACAGTTTTGGATAAATGAAACAGTCTGTCATGCATATTTTAATTTTAAAATATCTGTCGTTGATTAAAAAATAATAAATTCCAGGGCAGAAAACGAACCTATGACATACACACATAAGCAGCATAAAAGCACCTAATAAATGTCAATAAGTAAACATAAACAAAAAAAAAAGACAGCAGTAGCGGAATGTTAATAATAATGATGGTTAAAAGTTTGGTTTTTGCAAACGTTGCCATAAAAATGTTCTTTTGCAATGGCATAGGCTCAATAAGTTACCACGCACAGATCATTCATATAGCAGATGGTGAAATATAGCCAGCCCGAGCAAAGGGAAATAATCCGTGAGAGCGTCTCGCATTTTTGTATAGGACATAATGGAAGTTCCCTCTCTTTCCGTAATAAGCTCTTTGATAGCTCTATAGGGAACATTTATTTTATCTGTATCAATAGTATGACTACTATAACACTCGTGTTCTTCACGAATCATTTGTGCATAAAATAATAAAATCATCGCCCGTTATCAAAATTAAACATTGTAGACCCAAGCAGTCCCAATCTGTTCACAATTTTGGCACTGATCCAGGAGGCCTCAGCGAGAAGGATGGACGGACAGCTGCATCATCACAGACGTTCCGCCTCAGCGAGGTACCTGACTCGCAGGCAAACCCACAAACTCACTCAGCGTGACTGATGCCTGGCCGTTGAAAACTGAAGCTACTCTGCATACATCATTGATGGCTGACGTCATGGCTTGTTGACGTCACTTTTGTCACGGTGGAAGGGCAGGAAATAAATATTTTACCACGGTCCGTCAGTTCTCGACACTCATCAGTCGGTCAAGTGGTCAGTTTTCCACGGCTCTCTAAAATTGTTTCCAAGTCGCTGGACATTTTGATATTGGTGATGATGATAACAGAGGCGAGAATGGTTACTTGTCCTCACGATGCTGCTGTTGTTAGAGCCAACAATGATGCCTTGTATACTTATAGTGTTATACATGTACCTGGAAACAGCAATAAGTATGATAACCGGAGGGATCTGTTGTTGCTTGTGTGTACAAAATTTTAAAAAAATGTTGGCGATAATATCGATACGATGACACAGACAACGACCACGATGGTGATCATTACGTCAATGTTGATGATAGAGTGTTCTTGGGGTTGCTGCATGGTCCTGATTTGGCTCGGAAGAGTCCGCTGGACCTAAAGCAATAACCATGTAATGTAGTGTAATGAGTTGCTGCATCTGCTCGCCGTGGCCATTTGGCGCCAGGCCGACCTGAGGGACATTTCAAGACGAACGATATGAATGACCAAACTTTTGCGCGGACGTGTGTACAGGTTTTTAGGCGTGTCTGTAGATCATAAAAAGATTATATTAAAGGCATATTTGTCTACGAAATATCAATAAGGCCAAAGATTTGAGAGAACAAGGCTATGCGTGAAATTCCCACTGTAATCATCAAGGTTACTATCAATTTATAGATTTAAAAATTTTACTAAAAGAATCAAAGTGGTGTTTTAAATACTGTATTCATTTTGTTAGGGAGTGCAAGCTGGGGTATGTATGAAAAGCAAAGCTGGGGTATGTGTGGAAAACAAAGCTTGGGTATGTGTGGGAAACAAACAAACCAAAAGTAAAGCTGTTCGATTATAGCTTTTTTCCAAGTTCTAGCATTGTTAATATAGACCCAACGTATCTCCTGCATTTAACTGCACTCCATTCCTCGCGCCTGCCTTCGAGAAAAAAAAACTTCTTCGTGTATAGAGATACTATTAAAGACATTTGTAATCGTAACCATCCTGTCCCTATCTCCAATCACCTACCCCCGAACGTCTTTTGAAACAGCATAAAATTATGCATAAATGTCGCATGCCACTTTACTTGAGTCTCCGCACTCCGTCACTCTCGGCAGGAAGTCTCGTTCTGTTGGCGGTGGGATCGAGGCCCGACGTTATGCAAGTGACTCGCTTGTGTCACGTGCCATTTGTTTGTGAGGTAAGTGGCTCCGTAAATCGCAGAAAAAGCACATGCAACCCCACAAAATGGAGAACTGAAGTCGCTAAAGGTATTTTGAACACTCTGTAAAAATTGTCACGGAGGATACAAGCAGTGTAATCAAGATAAAAAGAAGTTGTGCAATTTGAGATGGGGGTAATGATCAATGCAGTGGAAGTAGAAGATCAAAGAAAAGGAGAAGATGAAAACAGAAGACTTTGGGGAAGGGACGACGGTAGATTTAAAGGCAATCTCGCATGTAAGTTTGAGGGATCACTGTGTGTGTATGCTGAGTGTGTGAGAGTCTATAACTTGTAAGCGTGTATGACGGTTACAGATCGCCGCGCTTTGAGTCTGATTTAGGAATAAGGCGCGTATAGCGTCCTTTTTTTCCTCCCAAACAAATCTCCATGAAGTAAGAACATTACTTAATAACGTTGCTGAATACTTTTGTATTTGTTGTCATTATTTTAATAACCTTGTGGGTGGATTTTGTTTTGATATATAAAACATTTCTTCTTTAAACGTGAAAAAATCGTCCCAGTATCGCTCAACACTGGACCCAGAAAATCCAAACTGCAAACCACCAGTTGCACAACCAGAAAACTACAATAATATTTTGTTGCGCGTTTTAGCATTCGTCTTCTGCAATTGAGATCTGTCACTTCGAATCTGCGTGGAACAGTCGAGCATCACTTAATAAACGCTTGAACGAGTGGTGTAGCACTTTTAAGAGCTGGAGTCAAAATACGTGTAGAGCTTAGAGTTTTAAGCATAGGGCTATTAAAGTCGTGTTCGAGCCGCGCGATCATATTGTAACGAAGCAGGGTTCGTTAAAAATCTATATAATAAAGAAACTGGAATGATAAACAAAAGAAGACTTTTTGTTTTTGATTGAATTCTTCATTCACATTATTCATTTATTCCTTACGAAGAAGACATGACACGGCAATAAGTAATCATAACACAAATTTTCAGGGTGATGAAGGCGGCAGAATTATGTAGAACTTGTATGAATGTCAGATGATCCCGTCTCAGTGGCACAGTCAATGTACGATGAAGATGGCAGTCTTATGGCACGATGATGATGAGCGGCTCCCCAATGTCGAACAGATCACAGCATGATTTTCACTTGATTTAACCCCGATTACATCCAACATAAAACCCCTAAAACTATCTATCTATCTTATCCCGTAACCCGGAGGTCGTAGGGGCACTACAGATGATCGTTTAACAAGCGTATTCCATCTTTCCCTGACCTCAGCAACCCTGATTGTTTCGCTCAGTGTCAAACCAGTCCATTCTCGAATGTTGTCCTCCCACCTCTTTTCGGTCTCTTTCTTCTTCTACCTCCTTGCACTGTGCATTGCAGGATAGTCTTTGCAAGACCTGATGATCTGGTGACGTGGCCATACCATCGGAGTTTACGTTTTACCACCACTGTGAGCAGGTCATCGTGTTGTCCAATAGCTTGTGTGATGAGATGTCGGACTTCGTCGTTGGTGATGTGTTGGGTTAAGGAAATGCCAGAAGTCTTCTGTAGCACCTCATCTCCATGCTTTGTATTCTTCGTTGGAGATCTGCTGTGAGGGTCCATGTTTCGCAAGCATATAGGAAGATGGAGATGACAAGGGAGCGCAGCAGCTTTACCTTGGAATGTAGACTGATGGTCCTGTCTTTCCAAATTGGCTTCAATCTCGCCAGGGCAGCAGTTGTTTGTGCGATCCTGGAGAGAACTTCTTGTCGGGACCCATTGTCTGATACAATGGCTCCTAAATATTTGAAGCTATGCACTGTGTTGAGGGATTGGCCTTGGACTTTGATGTCCGTGTTGATGCCATTGTTGTTGATTGTCATCATTTTGGTCTTCTCTGCACTTATTTCCATTCCATAGGCTCTGGAGGTGATGTCAAGCCTCTGTACAAGCTGTTCAAGTTCTTGTTCCTCTCCAGACAATCCATCAATGTCACCCGTAAATAGGAGGTTGGAGATTGCTCTTCCCCCTATACTGACTGTGCTTTCGTGATCTGCAAGGGCATCTAACATGATGTGCTCTATGAAGATGTTGAAGAGTGTTGGAGAGAGTAGGCATCCCTGACGCACACCGATTGTTGTTCTGAACCAGTTTTCGATGGCGCTGTTGTTGAGGACTGCACTAGTAGCCTTGTCATACAGGCTTTTGATGACTTCAATAATTTTAGGACTGATGTTGTACACTCTCATGGTTGCCCACAGAGCTGCATGCCAGACTCGGTCAAACGCCTTTTTGAAGTCTACGGACACATGATATAAATGTTGTTGGTGCTGTAGGTATTTCTCGCAGATTATTATTCTGAGGTTGAAAATCTGTTCAGTGGTACTTCGCCCTTCCCTGAATCCTGCTTGCTCTTCAGCTATAATTTGTTCAGCTTGGGGTTTCAACCTGTTGAGTATTATTTTCAGGAGGACCTTGCTGGGATGGCTGATGATGCTGATGGTGCGGTAATTTTCACATTCCTGAAGGTTACCTTTTTGGAAAGTGTGACGTGGGGTTTTATTTTTGGTGGGCTCTGCACAATAGAATGCTATTACCCACTCGTCATTAGTCTATGGGGATCGCTAGTAATCTCCCTGTGACTTCACTTAATACATTTATTTGTTTAGCTCGGTCTGTGTTTAGGCTGGGATACAGAGATAGAAAGAAAAATGGTAAAAGATCACTGTCACAGTAGCTTTCACACGGCTATGAAACATATGTAGTCCCGCCACATGATAACAGTAAATATCACACATTTATTTCCTCTACTCTATACACGATATTCGAAGTACGAAACTAACTTAAAAGTTCAAATGTCACTGCGAATGGTTCGCTCTTGATAGGTCTAGGCAGCTACTTTATCATCATCGGGTACTGGATACTTTCTGCCTTAATTGTCAGAGTTCTTGAAGAGTGGACTACTGGGGTCCGTTTATATAGATTTGGTGCATGGCTTAGATCTGTACTTATCTGTTTTTTTGACGAACTGTGTCGTGGGTGCTTCCTTGATAAGCTGTGTTGTGGTGGATTCTGCTCCTTGTGGCTAGACTGGTAGGCTCTCGTGGCTCAGTGCTTTAGAGGCCTCTGCAGACCAACGTTCAGCGACGACTTGTTCTTGTCTTTCGCCTTGTTGGGCTCACGATACAATGCCTGCTCGTCTGTAACATATGAGACGAAATTCTGCACAACCCTGTATAATAGGTGTGTGCAGAGCATTCACTGAAGGCCGAAGTAGCCCTCAGTGATTAGCTCCACATCTCTATATATAAGCGACGAACATTCTGCTACGTCCGTGGTCCACTGGAATCTCCACTCTAATTTCCTATACATATATAAATATAAATCATGGCTAACTATACACATAGAGAAAGAATTAATATTATACACATTCTCTGGTACAGCCACTGGTCTGCAAGCATACATATAGGTTAAATAACAGTGGTTCCGTCCGGTATACAACATGGCGTCGAACCCGGTCGTGTTCGCCACGTGGTCAGGCCATGTTGAACTAACAATTCAATTCTAAGCATAGCAAATTTCACAAACATAATTCAACAATAATATAAATACATCACGATGAAACAAAAGTATGTTCATTTACCTTTTTGACAATGTGAGGCCGTGGCTACCTTGATTGAATTCGAATTTTCAACAAGCCCTGCTTCCTAAGTCTGCTCAGTGGAGAGATTTATGTCAGAGCGTAACTGTGTACTGCTCCTCGTTTGAACGCAGAATGAATCTTTTACCTCTCTGCTTGAATCAGGCAGAACTGGTTCTACCTAAGCTAGCTATGTTCCGATTGGCTGTAAAATCTGATTGGTCGTAAAATCGAAGCGCTATAACGTAAGCTGCGATGATGTCACTAACTGCGCTTGCGTCAAGCTACAACTGTGTTACACTGAATAAACAAGGCAACGCTTACTGTGCTGTGTAAAACTGCCTCTTGTTACAGGAAGAGTGATGACAAGCGACTGGGTCCATGGTGTAGGCCACTCCCCACTCTGCCAGATCTTGTTACAGATAATGGTGAGTTCGTCGATCATCGCTTCTCCTTTTGCTTGAAGCAGTTCCGCGGGTATGTTGTCCACTCCCGTTGACTTCCCCTTCTTCAGCGATTACACTGCTGCCTCAACTTCTTCTCGAAGAATTTGGAGGATTTCTTCTTCTTCTCTGTTCTCTGGACATGCTAGAACTGATGGGTCTCCGTTTGGTTCGTGGTTGTAAAGTTCAGAGCAGTACTCTGTCCATCTGTCCAAGACTTCTTGTTCTTCTGTAAGGCATATGCCATGGGCTGTTTAACACTTGTCAGCCGCTTCACAGTCTGGTAAGCCTTCTTGCTGTTGTTCTTGTTCAGACTGTTCTCTATTTCCTGGCATTGAGCTTCTATCCCGTTCTCCTTTGTTGTGCGCATGCCTTTTCGGATTTCATTGTTGATTTTTCGGTAGGCATCAGCTACTGTGAGGTGTTCATTTTCTTTTTCATCTCTCTTCGTTTATCACACAGGTCCAAAAGTTCATGTGTGATCCACAGCTTCTTCTTTGACCGGTGCTTTCCAAGGATCTCCGTGGCGGCATCTGTCACAGCTAAGTTGAAGGTGGTGGTCATGGTGTTGACATCTACTTCACCAGCTCCCAAAATGAGCAATGGTGCAAATTTCCCTCCAATTGTCGCCTGAAATATTTCTGCCACCTCAGAGCCTTGCAGTTTGTCCAGGTCGAACTTCAGTCTGGTTTGATAGTGAATGTAAAACTTCAAGAAGATTAGTGAGTATACTGTTAAAGAAATTCCGTCGTACTTTACGTGATGATGATAGAGCTAATTATTGTAAGGTGAGACGAGAGCATAAGAATCTTTTGTTTCGTAAGAAACAGCAGTTCAATGTTGATGTTATAAATAAACTTGTAGCTTCTAATCATAGTCAGCAGGAGTTTTGGGAAAATGTGCATAGTGCTGTTTCTAAAAGAAAGATGACTAGAAATCAAATTACAGTAGAAGACTGGTTCAAGCACTCTAAACTGTTATTAGAAAAAGATAACGTGTTTCCACCTATAAGTATTGATGATGGTGATAGTGAGTTAGAAGATGATATGTTTTATAACCAATCTATTATTAAAGAAGAAGTTTTGTTGGCACTGCGAAGGTTAAAAGTGAAGAAAGCTAGGGGTCTGATGGTATCATTGCTGAACTATTGAAGTACTCCTCTGAATTTGTTGTTTCCTTTTTCGTCAGTGTTTTTTAATGTGCTCTTTGAAAAAGGTATTTATCCTGAAAACTGGACAGAATCTGTCATACTACCTATTTATAAGAAAGGTGATGTTAACAAGCCTGACAACTACTGTAGTATCAGTTTATCTGATGCAAGCAGTAAAGTTTTTGGTACAATTATTAATAGATGCCTACAAGCTTGGGTTGAGCAAAACAATATAACTGGTGAACATCAAGCAGGCTTTAAGAAATATTATTCCACTATTGATCACATTTTCACTTTGTTAGCCTGGGTTCAGAAACAGTTTTGTTATAATCATAAACTTTATGTAGCCTTCATTGACTTTGAAATTTTTTTTGATTCTATTAATAGTGTGATCGGAGTGGTGGGTTTTGGTTGTTGTGGTTGTCGTGTACGGTGATGGTGGTAGGTGTTAATAGGACTATACCTCTGTTTGACCATAGCCCAGAGTCACAACACACAATTTACAAATATGTTCACAAACATAAATAAAACACACAGGCTGGAAGGTGTGCGTTTTACCAACTTTACTGAACACAGACATAGAAAACATTCTTGCAAGTAGCATTGACAGTGTTCACAAATCTATATTTCACTCTACAGTTCACAAACTCGATATTTTGAATACGACATTGTCCTACATTGGTTCCTAATTCCTATCGTCTATGTTACCATGTTAACTAACTCTAATTCCACATCTTTTCTCGGGACCATCCTAGGCTTGCCACCTCTCTCTCTCTCTCTCTCTCTCTCTCTCTCTCTCTCTCTCTCTCTCTCTCTCTCTCTCTCTCTCTCTCTCTTTCTTTCTTTCTTTCTCTCTCTCTCTCTCTCTCTCTCTCTCTCTCTCTCTCTCTCTCTCTCTCTTTCGGTCTCTCTAACTCTCTTTTCGGACCCTCCTTTCTTTCTGACTAATTTTCTCTGACTACCATTTCTGACTATCCCGAATACCTGTCCGGCACTCGTCTTTATTCTTCTCATTCCAGGGGCAGTTGGGCTCCTCATCTCCGCGTTCCATACTTCTTTCTGTCAATCAAACCTGAGAGCTATCCGTGATGGTACCTCGATTCGCTTAGCGTCCTGTTAAGCTCCTCCTCTAAGCTATAGTCATAACTTAGGTCACTATTAGACACTGGACGCCTTCTGGCACGCATTTAAACAAACGAACACAAAAGAGCTAATCGTTGATTTCCGCCGCAACCCCGCCTCCATCCCCGCTCTCGTCATTGGTGATGCTAAAGTAGACAGGGTCATAGAATACAAGTACCTTGGCACCATCATTGACGAGAAGCTGAACTTCTCTTCTAATGTCAATGCTATTCACAAGAAATATCTATCTAGAATTTATTGCCTCCAAAAGCCCCGACGCTTGCATGTTCAAAACCGTATACTCCAAACCTTTTATGATTCGTTCATCTTTTCTATTCTCACTTTCTCCTTTGTATGTTAGTATGGAAGTTTGTCTTTGGGCAGTAGGAATGTGTTGGACAGCGTGGTGAGAGTGTGTGGGAAGGTAGTGGGAGTGCAACAAGTGAGTATGGTAGCGAGGAATAAAAGGCGATTGGTGAGAAAGGCCCGTTGAGCGTTCGCCTGGCACACCGATGACCCAAGTTCGAATCCCGTGGTGGGCGATATAAAATGTGGCCATTTTCGCTGTCCATTTTAGCATCATCTTTCTCGGGATAGTTATCCCCGTCTGCCATATCGCCAATGGTGGGTGTAGACGTTAAACCTCAATGTTCAATTCAATTCAGGACCGTCGCATACTTCAGGACAGAAGTCACGTGCTCGCGCACCGCTTCAATCTCCTGCCCTCCAGTAGGTGCTACAGGACACCAAAGTTCAAAACTGTACGCACTAAAAATAGTTTTATACCCACCGCAATATTTATTAAATGATTAAGAATCTGAATGTATGCCTGATGATTCTTCTATTATGACAGTGTGCGTGGCATGATTTTTATAATTAATGTCCAATCCGCACGAGATTGGTGGGTATGTGACCTCTTGATATACTTTTATCATGTTTTACTGTCTGTTTACTGTTGTTATACTGTCCTTTATCGTCTCGTAACATTTATATGTGGCACCACGTGTGAATTTCTCTGTGATTGAGATAATAAAGTGATCGTAATCGTAATGACCGACGTTATATTACACTGTAAAACATTGTAGTTCTAGGTTACCATTTTCCTTGGTTACCTTCGTCAATTTTTTTCCTCCATTGTATAAAGTCCTCGAATCGGTACGCATGGTGTCGAGAAATATAATGGCAGCTCCACGATTTGCTCAGCAAGATTTATTAAGTATGTTTTTCTATCAGTCATCAAGGAAGTTTTTTTTTGTGTGTGAACTCTTTGTGCGTAGTGTGTGCTTGCAATCAGGTCGTCAGCAGTTTTTCAGTATTGCCTTGGTTAAAAATACTGAGAACAACATTCACACATTCATGTACACCAACCCATAAACACAGGAGGCGGGCGGCGAGGCCGGGGGACAGAGTGAGGGGGAGAGAGAGACAGAGAGAGACTCACAGGGAACACACACACACACACACACACACACAAAGTGAACCGCAGGACAAATCACACACACACACGGACACACACACACCCACATGAGCGCTCACAAGCACATATAAACACAACACATTCTCAGTATATCCTTATTTGTTGACAATACACATCAACTTTGTTTACAAAAATTCAGTTCTTTACATTTGTCTAGATAATACATTCGCATTCCAAATACAGTCGTAAAGCGCAGGCCTTTATGTTACGTATTCCATAAATATTCAGTTACTGAAAAGGTACAGGCTGACGAATATCAAGATGTTGATAATTTGGATCAAGTACAACAACTTTGTTATTGTTGTGCACGAATGAAATTCTCACAAGGCCAATAAGATGTCTGGCTTTATGGAATGATTGCTCTCGTATAAAACGTAAACATACAGCAGAAAGGTACATAACTTTACTATGATATGATATGTATGGAAGTGAACACTAATTTCATGCACATCGTCAAGAAAAAAGGAGAGAGAGAAAGAAAGTACAGGTTGCAAAATGATTACGAATAATATTTGGTAATATAATTAAGTCTCTCGCTCATCGTCTCATTTTTTTTAGCCGTTTCATGCATTGAGCCCACATTTAAATGCACGTTAGTTTACACAAGACGCACACGGAAGCCTGAAGGCACACACTGTAGAAAATTCAAGTCTATTATACAAAATGACATACATTTCATAAAATGATGACTTACTATATGGACACAACAGTTACCCAAACTGTTAATAGGGTGAAACATTCTGACAGCATAAATAGAAACACTTTTGCAAACGACCATGCAATCAAACGTGAAAATAGCGAAGAAGAAGAAGAAGAAGAAGAAGAAGAAGAAGAAGAAGAAGAAGTAGTAGTAGAACAACAACAACAACAACAATAACAACAAGGGATACTTAGAAATATAACAAATGCATACATTAAATCTCAGTGGGGCTGGAAATGTGTTGACATAAAAACGCATCCAGCTTTGAACCCTAAATAAACCTGTGTACAAACAAGCATAAACAATAATCTAGACCCATCCATACCGTATAGGCCTATTTTATTTGTGACACACCATAGATAAATACTTTAACCTTGAATTTATTATACAATATTATCTCTTTCTAATTCGTCATCCACTTCGCTATGTGTCATAAATAAAAAATCCTGAAACATCGCCTACATTATTTATCATTCTGGAGGAAAATACGTGAAAAAAATACACTCTCACTCACACACATGGAGAAACAAGAAGTGCTTATGAGTGCACAAACATCAAAGCTCATATGCACATATCGCGCACACACACACACACCCACACACGCGCGCGCGCGCTCTCACACAAAACCCACACACAGCCATACACATTACCACAAAGTAGTAGGACCTATTTGGATTTGGTTTTGGTTTTCTTCTCCACAATATAGCGTACTGATGTAGATTCCGATCACCGAGACAGCATCGTAGAAAGTTAAATTTATAGGCCTACTATTACTGCTATCATTCATGCACTTCAGTACTTGGGATCCCCTGTAGCAGGAGGGGTATCCATTTGCGTGCTGGGACCGGTTGCAGCCCCAGACGTGCCCCCGTTGCCGGTCTCGGCTCTTCGGGACAGGAAGGGGATCTTGCCCTGGCGGAACAACCAGAAAACACCCGCTACCACCAGCACCAACCACAGAATAAAGCTGATCCACGCACCGGCCTGAAAATATGCAAGCACACACCGACAGTTATTAGGCTATTGTGGGACACACACAAACACAAACACTCCCCCCCCACACACACACACAATCACAAATACCACAGGAAAAAGGGGATAACAAAGGCAACGTGAATGTAATCCGTATTTTTAGAGAAAATACTCCAAGAGTTAAGTTTAAACAACTATAGGAGGATAGCTGGTTTTACATTACATGATTATTTCTTTAGGTCCAGCGGACACTTCAGAGCCAAATCAAGACCAGATAACCCCTTTTCCGCATAAAAGATCTGCTGAAACAACCCTAGTGGTAAAACTGAAGGCCCTCCACCAGCCAGTCACTTTACAATAAAGACATCCCACGCAGGGGACGCTGAGGCTATACTCTAATTTATCAAATTCCCGTTTACAAAAACAAAATAGAATACAAACATCATTATAATATATCAACTAAACACATACATATAAAATGCATATACATAGGAAGCCCTAGTGACCACCTGGCAGAAAGCGTCCAATATTCCCAAGCTGATCCAACAGACCTCACACACAAATAAGGAGTTTTGTCCCGGAAGAGTTTTCAAGAAAAAAGGTAGGTGACTGGTCTAGCGAAGAAGATAGTATAGCAGATTGATAGAACAGAGCAGGAATGAGAAAGACCAAATGAGAAAGACAGCGACAGTGGGAATTTAAAGCACTACATTTCCCCTACTAAAAGCGAAGCTTAACGTCCTATGACAAAAATTATGTTAAGGACACAAAAACCAACTAGGGGGGATTAAGGCTATCCTACCCTAGTCTTCAAAAAGTTATATAGTGAGGGGGACCACGTCCGCCTCAGTCTAAATTTTCAGAAAGTGGGGATACTATTTATACTGAAACCCCCGGCACCCCAACGGCGGATAGCTGGTTTTATAAAAGTGAAAAAAGAAAGGAAGATTTTAAAAAAAATGAATAACAAGACTGACAGAAAGAAAAGAAGACGAGACAAGAAAAAGGTGAAGGAAAACAGGAATGACGAATAAGGGAAAGAAGAGAGAAGGAAAAGAATGTTGCTGCTACCGACAATGATGATTATGATGATGATGACGATGACGTCAACGACGTTAACGATGATCGTGATGAAAGAAGAAGTGGGGGTGATGAAAGCTAAGAACTGTCGATAAGGAGGACGACGATGAGGAGGAAGATGAGAAGGAGCAAAAGAGGAGGAGGAGTTTGCGGCAGCAACCGCTGCTAATGATGATGACGGCGACGACAGTGACTTTAATTAAATACTGACTTCTGCAGTGTGCATCCTCTGCGCTGCTGAACCATCAAACATGCCAAAGGCAGCATCACAGCTGTAGACAGATAAAAACAAATTCAAAAGAATAGTGAATTTTTAAAAATCGATAATTTTTGGTTGGGGGTGGGGGGTTAGGGTGGGTAAGGTTGGTGGGGGCGGGGGTGGGTGGAAGGTGGGTTCATAGATAAAAACCAAAATTGTCCTTTAGATTAGAGAATAGACGTCTAGTCTGTGCACGCATGCATCCCAAGGCATAAAGTGTAAATATCCTGACGCTCATATCCTTGATGGACCTAGATAAACCAGATACATCAACACGCCCAGCAAGGATTATAGGTTCTATTCCATCCTCGCTCGTGCATGGTCCCTCTGACGGTGGTCTGCTGGCACAGTTGGCTAGTCACTAGTTTTCTAGGCCGAAGGTCGTAAGTTCGATTCCCGCATGCCAAGGGACGAACTAATGTGATGTTAAGTACGAGAATCTTCGGGTCACCGGGGGGTTTCTCCGGGTACTCAGGTTTCCTCCCTCCCTTCGGTAATAGAATTAATTGGATGCAGTCAATGTAACATTTCAAAAATAATATTCAATGTACAGTATTTCCCGTCTTCTAATAACGATCTCCCTGCCTTAACACCATATTTTTCAGTGATAGGTGTGTGTTGGTTGTGTATGTAATGTGAGACTGTGTCAAACACGTGATCGTGTATCTTGGTACAGTTCGTCGCGCTTTGAGCCTAATTAGTGATTTGGGGAAAAGCGCGTATAAAGGCTATGGCATCCCAGTTCAGCATCCATTATTATTATTATTATTGTTATTGTTATTGTTATTATTATTATTATTATTATTATTATTATTATTATTATTATTATTATTATTATTATTATTATTAAATGACTGCGACATAAAGAACCAAATGAATTGTAACGCTTTGCTTTTGTCGTGGCGCCCAGCTTAAGTTAACATTATCCGGTTTCAGGTAAGGGACGAAGGGTCGGACTTACTTTTGGTACGGACTGCAGGTGGTGTTTATGCCCGCGGACAGTATGCAGGCTGAGACAAAGACGAGGAAGGAGGCCACGAAGTCCACAGCAGTGAAGACCAGCTGGAATAAGTCGCTGAACAGCACAAACCTACAGCAGAACGTCATGTCTTAATTAAATGAAGGTGGTGGAGGGACGCGCTATAGACAGACGTGCCTTCGGATGAGAGTAACCGAGGTCTAGTCTGTGCACGCACGCATTCCCCAGCACGGACTCTAAAAATCTGGACGTGCATGTCCTAGACGAGTGAGTACCAGTTACACAAATACACCTAGCAAGGGCTATAGGTCCCTTTCTCGCCCATCCGCGGTCACTGGGGATTGTGGTCAGCGGTCTGGGGCGTTACATGATGCGCCTAAAGGCTGCAAGTTGCCGCCTCGGGTGGCTTGAGTTACAGCCTGTAACGGCCAGCGCCTTGAAAGGCAAGATATGAAATATGTAGGCCTCTTTCTCATCAAAAGGCAAAGTAGGTGCGCCAAATAAGACAATGTTCCCTTTGTTTTCGAAACTTATATCGTCATTGTTCTTTTAACAGTTCACAACTGCCTCAAACTGACATTAACAATAAATTAATTTACTTTGTGAAAACGAGGTATGTTTAAAGCAGAATGCTTAGTTTTATTTTTAAATTGAAACCAAGGTCAATAGACTAGCACAAATAGATCATCAGTAAACAGTAGTAACCTAGGGCCCATGAACTGCATAATAATAAAATAATATTGTTCCATAGTGCTAGTTGGGGAGAGGTATTGTGAGACTTCTTGTGAGACTATCGTAGGTATGCAGTGTAATTAAGAATCAATACTGCATGCATGGTCATTACTATTACGGATATCATTTGACAATACCAATCATAACCTTTGTAATAGCAATTTAATGCAAAATCACGTCGCTCTGAAAATGTGCTGCAGAAGAAAACAAACGGCGATTGTGTGGACTATGATGTATGTAGTTTGCCAAGCAAATAAAACTAAAATAACGTATTAAGGGTAAGACTTTTAAAAAAACAAAAACAAAAAAAAACAGGATCTCCTGTTTTCAAAAGTGGCATGGGAGTTGTTCATTCCTGCGCACGCTGACAGTACAATTAATGTGTCCTGTATTAGGAAAACAAACAGTAGTTCTGAATTCCTCTCCTCACCTCCCCCTATCTCTTCCTTCCTGCATTGTTTAATACGTGTGTAATGTTTTTCAGTTGTATTGTTTTTGTTAAATGATGTGATAATGAATGTTTTATTGTGGACATGTACTTTAGCCAGGCGCTCGTGCGTGTGTTTGTGTAAGTGTGTTGGGGGGTGGAGGTATGTGTGTGTGTGTGTGTTTGTACTGTTAATGTACATATTTCAGGTTTAGCAGTTTTTAACTACGCATGTTTTACTTTGTTTTGTTTTAATACTACATGTATTGCTTTTTGGTGCATTGTAAAGCGTGGCGAGCCCATGCTTGTTGGGGTACCACGCTATGTAAGTCTACCGTATTATTATTATTACCTTCCTTCGTCCTTGTCTCTCTCTTTCTCTCCACTCATCCTCTCCCATTTGAAACAAACCAAGAGAGGAGGTACGCTACAATAATCGTATCATATCCTATCCCGTAACTCGAGGGTTTTTGGGGCGCCACAGATTATCGTTTAACCAGCAAACTCCATCTTTCTCTGTCCTCAGCAACCCTCATGGCTTCGCTCAGTGTCAAGCCAACCCATTCTCGAATGTTGTCCTCCCACCTCTTTTTCTGTCTCACTCTTCTTCTGCCTCCTTGCACCGTGCTTTGTAGGATGGTCTTTGCAAGTCCTGGTGTTTTGGTGACGTGGCCATATTATCGGAATTTCCGTTTCTTCACCACTATCAGCAAGTCATCGTCTTGTCCAATTGCTTGTGTGATGGTCTGTCGGACTTCGTCGTCTATATCATGTGTTTGTAGATTTCAAGAAAGCGTTTGACCGAGTCTGGCATGCAGCTCTGTGGGTAACCATGAGAGCTTACAACATCAGCCCTAACATTATTAAGTCATCAAAAGCCTTATAACACGACTACCAGTGCAGTCCTCCACAACAGCGCCATAGGGAACTGGTTCAGAACAACAATCAGCGTGCGTCAAGGATGACTCTTCTCTCCAACATTCTTTACAATCTTCCTAGATCGCATCATGTCAGATGATTACGAAGGTACAGTCAGCATAGGGGGTAAAGCATTCTCCAACCTCCGTTTTGAGGATGACATTGATGGATTGGATGGAGAGGAACAAGAACTTGAACAGCTGGTACAGAGGCTTGACACCATCTCCAGAGCTTTTGGAAATAGGTGCAGAGAAGACCAAAATGATGACTATCACCAACAAAGGCATCAACACGGACATCAAAGTCCAAGGCCAATCCTTCAACACAATGCATAGCTTCAAATATTTATGAGCCACTGTATCAGACAATGGGTCCAGACAGGAAGTCCTCTCCAGGATCGCACAAACAACTGCTGGCCTGGCGAGGTTGAAGCCAATTTGGAAAGACTGGACCACACAGTCTACACTCCAAGGTAAGGCTGATGCGCTTTCTTGTCATATCCATCTTCCTATACGCTTGTAAAACATGGACCCTCACAGCAGACCTACAAATAAAGAACACAAACCATGGAGATGAGTTGCTATAGAAGACGTCTGGGCATTTCCTATACCCAGCACATTATTAACGATGAAGTCCGACAGACCTATTGAAATAATAATCACTCATTAAGAAACTAAACTTCTGCTGCTCTGAAAGGTGGACGAAACTGCGACATACTGGCAGTCGATTTCTTATATAGGTTTTATACGCTTTTAAAACATTGAAGGAGTTGAATTAGATAGGTCTGGATTGGCACTGTAATTTGTCACTCACTCGCCACTCAATTTTCCCAGAATGAGCAAGAGCAGAAGAAGGAACCTGAAGAGTGCGTACAGCAGCCCGAATATGACCGCGATCGCCACGGGATAGTTACAGTTGGAGACGCCGCCGACTGTGTTTGAGTCGTGATC
This sequence comes from Oncomelania hupensis, assembly GCA_036898135.1. Classification (NCBI taxonomy): domain Eukaryota; kingdom Metazoa; phylum Mollusca; class Gastropoda; order Littorinimorpha; family Pomatiopsidae; genus Oncomelania; species Oncomelania hupensis. The sequence continues at coordinate 38,165,074 of CM072513.1, forward strand.
GTAGTACAGGAAGCAATTGTCATGGAGATTTTTCTGAAACCAACCAAGTCAAGTACCATTTTGTAAAATAAACCCAATATAGGAAGAAATTATACTGGGGTAATGGGTCAAACTTAAAATAAAATTTAAAAAAATAAAATACAATTTTAAAAACCCACCATTATCATAATTAGCAACTTAACAAGATCAGCAACAATAACAGCAGCAGAAATGTCGTCGTTCTCACCATCCTTATCGTCTTCATTTTCATTGTCGTCACCATCATCATCGTCGTCGTCATCATTAATCGTCATCATCATTCATCAACATCCATCAATCGTCATCATCATCATCATCATTATCGTCGTCGTCCTCTTCCTTCTCATCATCATGACCATCATCATCAACATCAATCATCCACAACAACAACAACAATTGCATCACCATTCACCAATCGTCATCATCATCAAATTGGTGGTCGTCGTCGTCACTTACTGTAGTGATGGGAACGGCGATGATGACGAAGAAGGAGAAGAAGAGAAGACCTCCATAGAGTCCCACTTTAAGTCGCACAAGATTCACTTCTGACAATAGAGTCATTCTCCTAATGCTGTACCGCTTCTAAATACTGTACTTGCTGCCTCTATTGCTTCCGCTAATATTGCTGCGTTGGTAAAGTCTTGCCGCTACCGCCGGGGTCCAATTGATTCTGCGTTTTTATATTTTTATAAATAATCCTGGTTAAAGCTCGTTGACGTATTCCAATTCAAAGTTCTGAAAAAAAGACAACATGAGTATTAATTTATTTATTGTTAATTTTGTTGATTGAGATTTTATTTATTTATTTATCTATTTATTTATTTGTTAATTTGACTATTCCTCTCTCTCTCTCTCTCTCTCTCTCTCTCTCTCTCTCTCTCTCTCTCTCTCTCTCTCTCTCGTAAAAACAGATCCAACAGAAAATGTACATTTATTTGCATGTAAAAGGTTCCTAAATGTAGCATAAAGAACCCCAAACAATTAAGAAAGTGTATGGTGACTTGGGAAGACACCCATTAAGATTAAATGGTTATATCAAAGCCTTGAAATACTGGTTCAGATTGTTGAGGATAGATGAAATTTGGCCCCAAAGCAAGCGTATCGCAATGTGTGTACCATGGACAGTGATGGGAAATATAACTGGGTGTCTGAACTGAGATCTCTTTTGGAAAGACAAGATTAAGATAACAATGTTATTTAACAAGGGTAAAGGAGTAAGCACTGGGTGTGCTTTTTTACATCTTGCCCTTGGGGCTTGAACAATAATAATTAATAAAACAAAATAACTTTATAACAATAACATCATAATGTAATAATATAACCAAGATCTGTGCACACATGCACATACGCGCGAACACACACGCGCGCACACACACATACACATACACTCACACATTTATTTAAAACAATCTAATGAATGTAATTACAGTAGAACTCTGATGTGTTGTAAAAGATGTATTCTAAAAGATGTGTATTTAGTGACTGCATTTCGGAGCACTTCTGGAAAGTTATTCCATAAAGAAGAACCTGAATATGACAGACTGGTTTTAAACAGAAACATTCTTGGAAAAGGGATATTTAGTTTATTAGAAAATCTTGCAGTTTTCCTATTTAAAAAAAACAATAAGAAAGATAAGGGGGTGCATTACTAGAAAGGATCTTCTGCATGAAAATTCTTTTATTAAATTTCAATCTGTTGGCAGTACAGAGCAACGGTCGGCGTGCGTCGGGGATGCCTGCTCTCTCCGGCACTCTTCAACATCTTCCTAGAGCGCATCGTGTCGGATACCCTTGCGGATCATGGGGGCGCAGTCGGCATAGGGGGTAGAGCAGTCTCCGGCCTCCGTTTTGCGGATGGCGTTTATGGATTGGCTGGAGAGGAGCGGGAGCTTGAACAGATGTTGCAAAGGCTTGACACCACCTCCGTAGCCTTTGGAATAGAAGTGGGTGCAGATTAGTTAGTTATTCATTGCTTACAGGGTCCAACAAACTGCAAAGAACCGAATCAGGACCACAAAAATCAGGACCACAACTTGGTTGAAAGAGGACACCCCTGACTCGTATAAAAGATCTCCTGAAACAACCGTAGTGGTAACACTGGAGGCACTCCACCCGCCGGTCACTTTACAATAAAGATATCCCACGCATGGGACGCTGAGGCTATACTCTAATTTATCGAAACCCCGTTTACAAAAACAAAATAGAATATAAACATCATTAAAAAGTATCAATAAAACTCATAGATATAAAATGCCTACATCGCTAAATATTAATATGATAGGAAGCCCTTATGACCATTTGGCAATATTCTCAAGCTGACCCAACCGACCTCATACCCAAATGAGGAGTTTTGGAAGAGTTTTAAAGAAAAAAAAGTAGGTGACTGGTCTAGCGAAGAAAATATTATAGTAGATAGATAGAACATATGGCCACGTCACCAGAGCATCAGGCGTCGCAAAGATCATTCTCCATCGCACGGTGCAAGGAGGCAGAGGAAGAAGGAGACGGAGAAAGGGGTGGGAGGACGGCATTCAGGAATGGACAGGCTTGACGCTGAGCTAAACCATGAGGGTTGCTGAGGACAGAGAAAGATGGTTAAACTATCATCTGTAGTGCCCCAACGACCCTCGAGTTACGGGATAGGATAGGAATCTGTTGACAAGAGGTAATATGTTGATCTGTTGATAATCACTCGGAGAGATTTTGTGTTTAAAAATAATGGCTTTAATTGCACGTTTATGAGTTCTAACTAAAGGCTTCATGGCGTTGCCACTAGCAGTATCCCAAATAGTTGAACAATAATCAATAAATGGCTGAATATGTCCCGAATAAAATTGTTTACGAGATTGAAATTTTTAAAAAATGTTTAATCCTTGACAACTGATAAGTTTTTTTAGAAACAGTTTTCCTACTACATGTATTTAAAATATGTTGCATCCAAGACAAATTATTATCTAAAATCACGCTAAGACGTTTATGACATTGAACTTCAACTATTTTGTTACAAAGTTTTAAAGGAGGGAGTTTCATAAAGGAACTTTGCTTTTTTTGTCTCGTTGTAATTAGCATGGATTTTGTTGTGTCTGGATTAAGTGTTATGTGATTAAATTCAGTTCATTTCTGTAGTTCATTTGCCCCTTTTTGCAAAGAGGAGGCAAAGTTATGCATTTATTTATTTTTGGAGTGTAATGTGGTTTCATCCGCAAAGAGTTCACAAAATGTAGAAATATGAAGGGGAAGTTTATATATATACAGAAAATAATAAAGGCCCTAAAATAGATCCTTGCGGTACTCCCAGCAGTAAAGCCTCAAACAGCTCTTTCAAAGATGAAAGATTTTAGACGATCTATAGATTTAAAGGTAAGACCATATAGTTATAATTTACGTAAGAGAAGGTCATGGTCAATTACATCAAAAGCTTTTGCGAAGTAAACGAATGTTGCTCCGGACAGTTTGTGCTCATTTGTTAGTTAGCTATTCATTGCTTACAGGGTCCAGGGGACTGCAAAGAGCCGAATCAGAACCACAAAATCAGAACCACAACTTGGTTGAAAGAGGACTCACACTTGTTAGTTAGTTAGTTAGTTATTCATTGTTTACAGGGTCCACCGGACTGCAAAGGGCCGAATCAGAACCAAAAATCAAGACCGCATCTTGGTTGAAAGAGGACTTACCACTGATCCATATAAAAGATCTGCTGAAACAACCGTATTAGTAACAATGAAGGCACTCCACCAGCCGGTCACTTCACGAGAAAGGCATCCCACGCAGGGGACGTTGAGGCTATACTCTAATTTATCGAACCCCCGGGGTTATAAAAACAAAATAGAATATAAACATCTTTATAAAATATCAACAAAACACATAAATGTATATAAAATGCCTATATTGCTAAATAATAATGTCATAGGAAGCCCTAGTGATCATTTGGCAGAAAGCGTCCAATATTCCCAAGTTGACATAAAAGACCCCATACACAAATGAGGAGTTTTGGAAGAGTTTACTTTTAAAGAAAAAATTTAAGGGATTGGTCTAGCGAAGAAGATAGCGTAGTAGATTGATAGAACAGAGTAGGAATGAGAAAGAACAATGGAGAAAGACAGCGACAGTGGGAATTTGAATTGTTGAAATTACCTCAGTGTTACACTGAAGGCACTCCACCAGCCAGTCACTTTACAATAAAGGCATCCCACACAGGGGAAGCTGAAGCTATACTCTAATTTCTCGAAACCCCCTTTACACAAAAATAACAAAACAATAGAAACATAATTATAAAATAACAAAACGCATACATATAAAATGCCTACATTGTTAAATAATAATAGTATAGGCAGAAAGCGTCCAATATTCCCAAGCTGACCCAACGGACTTCATACACAAACGATGAGTTTTGGAAGAGTTTTCAAGACCAATGGTAGGTGATTCGTCTAGCGAAGAAGATAGTACAGTAGATTGATAGAACAAAATAGGAACGAGAAGGAACAAAAGAGAAAGACAGCGACAGTGGGAATTTAAAGCACTAAATTTCCAGAAAGTGGGGATGCTATTTATACAGAATCCCCGGCACCACCAGCACCCTCTGTAATGTTGTAATAAAGAATAATTATAAATTACTATTTTTGAATGGTAGGATTTGTCACAGAACCATGATTCAGAAAAACTAAAAACATGAAAGGGTATGTTGTGAGTATTAAGAATGGGTGATATTTCCTGTGTTTTGTTGATTGCATGACAGATATTTAAGTGATCAATGTGAAGTCCGTCTTTAGATGTCCAGGTGTTACTTAACATTGTATACTCGTATACAACAACACAATTTATACTTTACGGGGATAAAAAGTGTTGGTGCTTTGAATTAAATATTATCTTTGTCACGAGCGGACAATTACCTCTGGCGCTGCCTGCGTCCCGTCTCCACTTCCTCGCCCGCCGGCCAAGCCAACTAAGCCCCGCCCCTCGGGAATCGCCCTTGAAGCCACAGCCTGGTCAAACCAAACTGTCAGTCTTCACCCGTCAGCCCCGGTAAGAACAACTGCCTGCCGAGGACACGCCGCACCACGTTGTGACCTCTGAGCCTCGGCAATATTCTTGTGTTCTACCCGTTCTTGGTCAAGGTAAGAGTGGACACTTACTTCATATCATTTAGCATTTCCATCACCCGTCGATTTCCCAACATGTTCGTATGTCCTGTAGATATGTACGTTCATGTTTGTGGCTTGTCTTGATGTGTTGCTTGTGGTATGCATTTTATTTCTTATATCTAGTATCTGCATTTTGATTGCTGTTCATGCCATGTTTGTATTTATACCTGTATGTTCCCTGCTAGACCCTTGTATAAATCTCCCATGCCATGTTGTCCCACCACCTAGATTAAAGTCCCCCAGTACAGCACCCTTGCCTATAATCCCCATTGTCCTGTATTTATCCCCTTTGCTTCTCCCATGTTCCTATTGTGTAGATATCTGCCCCTGTTGTCCATCACCCCATCTTAAGGCGCCGAAGTTATTATTTATTAGCAGCCGCCAGTAAACTCCACCAAAGCCCCATAGCCATTGTTGCAATTGTTGGACTGTTGGAGCGAACCGGTCAACTCTTGGCCGGTCCGTCCGAATTTGAAAATCTGATTGGCATGCGCGCTAACCGGCGCAGCATCCAGAGCGTGGGTACACCTCTGATCCTGAGTCGATACTTCGTTGCAGAACGGGCTCCTATACCGGCTGCTACGAGACTCAAGACCCGCTGCGTGCAACCCAGACACACTGGTTGTCACTGAGAAGCGTAGGAATCGAACCACTGCTAACGGTCAGCCACGAAGGCCGCATGCACCAGCCCCCGGTTACTCAAGAAGTCGACCCAGTGACCTGCATTGGCCACCTGACGCTAAACGCCTGAAACATTGCACCATCGCCATCCAGAACCGAGAGGCAACCTCCGCCCCTACACTATTCCAGCTAAGTGCGCACCAAGCGCACACCACAATTCTGAGACAATCTGGCTAGCCACGCGCAAGAATCCAGATACCCCCCTGCCTAGTGATGACATCAGTCCTCAATCGCCCTAGTATCCCCCAGAACTGCCAACCCAGAATAGCTCCAAGATACTCTGGACGCTCATAGACTATTACCAGTGACTCAGCCTTAAGCTTACATCATACTCCTGACCTACCTCTAATAAATAAATTGCCTAGTATTAAATTATAACATCTGACTTCCCCTTGTTTCAAATTCTCTACTAGCTTAGTTTGTCTTCTTCTCGTCTGGCCTTTTGACTGTCTATCATTCCTTAGTATCCCCAGCATTATTTCCCTGAATGTCGCCGCGAGTTGGCCTAGACAAGGGAGGCAACACAGCGCGGGGGAATAATTGCTAATCCTCATACCCCCAACCCCCTTTATTCGTGACAATCTTACACACTTATGCACTTAAAAATATTGTGACATTTCAAAAGGTGTCTACATTGGATAAAAAAAAATAATGGCCTCAAAAATTAAGTCAAAGCACAATAATTAACGTTGAGTCTTAACAGGTGTCTCTTGTCACCGAGAAAAGTATAAGCCTACATGGTTATGTAAACAAGAACTGACTCATTTAAACAAAAGACACTTGCATACACTTAAAAATAAATAATGAAGTTCAAACTAAAGCGTTATTGTGCAATTGTCAATTAAATTAGAATGAGAACTTTTAAACAATGCAAGAATGTCAGTTGGAAATTCTCAGAGGTCACCAGGAATAGTCACAGAAAAAATATAACTGTTTCTTTGTACTATTACAACACGTATTAATTTCACTGCAAAACCTAAGAATAGTGGGTTAGAAACAAAAGTGTAAAGATAATATGCATTTCTTAACAGAATATAAACCTAGGCTATTTCAAACGGCACCCTAATGTTATAACATTTCCTATTGGCTATAACACAATTTCCTATGAGCAGTCGGGACTGCTCTTTATTCTCCTTATTATTTAAGAGCGATGAATGACCCTGTTTTTGTAAGGTCCTGCTGTGGTTTCTGGCTGATATGGGCTGGCCTGGGGCTCACGAAGTCGTTCATCAGCGGTCGTGAAGATAGGGAACAGCGTCAGAAGAGTTATGAAAAAACAAGTGGGTCCCTTGAACGACTGCTGACTACAGAGGCTGGGGCTTTCGGTTCAGCGTGTGATCTGGGTGTAGACCACCTGATAGTCATTGTGGAACCTTATCATGTTGACGCTGACCACTGGTATCAACCATCTGTTGACTACGATTCTGCAACAATAGGTTATGGCGCTAGTTCTGCATACTTGTTTTAACAGACCCAGAGTAGCAACCTTTAATGTTGACAGCAAAGCCACTGCTACCCCGAGTTAGGATGCACGTCGTCCCTTATCCAGCCTGTTTTAACAACACCTGTCTTGGTATAGAAGGCAGTGTCGTTGTCTACTACATCAACTCCAGCAAATTGTTGACAGACTTGTTTGAGGCAATGGTTTGAGCTTTTGATAAATGAGCTGATGCGATCATGACCATTACGGTGTGGTAGGATGGTAGACAGCATCATCTTATGTTTTACAAATGTTTCCAAATGAAAGACACCAAAGAGCATTAGGCAGGAGGCTGTACACATGAAATATTTTGTTAGTTAGTTAGTAATTAATTCCTTACAGGTCCAGCGGACTGCAAAGAGCCGAATCAGGACCACAAAATCAAGACCACAACTTCGCTAAAAGAGGACTCACCCTTGATCCGAATAAAAGATCTGTTAAAACAACCGTAGGGGTAACACTGAAGGCACTCCACCATCGAACCCCCGTTTACAAAAACAAAATAAAATACAAACATCATTATTAAATAACAAAACACATACATATAAAATGCCTACTTTGCCAAATAATAACATCATAGGAAGCCCCAGTGGGCCATTTGGCAGAAAGCGTCCAATATTCTCAAGCTGATCCAACATTCAATTGAGAAAGAGTTTTCAAGGAAAAAGATAGGAAGCCACAGTGACCACCTGGCAGAAAGCGTCCAATAAACCTCACATACAAATGAGGAGTTTTGTCCCGGAAGAGTTTTCAAGAAAACAGGTAGGTGACTGATCTAGCGAAGAACAAGATAGTATTGTAGATTGATAAAACAGAGCAGGAATGAGAAAGAACAAAGGAGAAAGACAGCGACAGTGGGAATTTAAAGCGCTAAATTTCCAGAAAGTGTGGATACTATTTACATGTATACTGAAACTCCTGACACCCCCACGGGAGGAAATATTTTGTTGTTTCTGGAAGTCGTGAGTGGATGAGCCAATATGTGAGCGTGAGTTTGGCAAATGCGTGAATGCAAATAATTGATAAATGAAGTAATAAATATTGAATTTGGATCTGCATTGAGTAATGTGAATGAGAGATACATTAAAAAAAATACCAGCCTTTATAAACAAATATATTCATAATGGCATTAACTAAAATTTCAGATCTTTGCTTCAACGCTTTTCAAGTTGTTGTTTGTGTTGATTCGATGTCAGTTTTAGATGCTTTACAATCTTATGGTCATACTGAACGGCATGAAATTATTTTAGAAATTCAACATTTAGTCCACAATCTCATTACTAATGGTACAAAGGTAAGCTTCTGTTGGCTACCTTCACATTGTGGTTTTTTTGTTTAATGATAGTGCGGACAAAGCAGCAAAGAATGGAGCTAAAAATATCAATGCTCAGAGTATTCAACTCATAAAATCCCCTAAGGAAATTAAACGTATGATTGAAGAGAGGTCGATGAAACATGTTGTATTTGATACACATTTTGCTGTAAACTGTAGACTTTCGAGAACAGTTTTTACTATGGCTAACAGAATAATGTTGAATGCCATAAACACAAAGTATTGTCCAGATGTCCATTGTGTATGCAATGAGACTTTTTCATTATATCATTTACTTTTTGGCTGCCGTCTTTTTCGGCCTATACTAACTGTGCATCTGCATGACATAAGAACATTAGATGAGATTAATTTTTATCAAAGTGTATTGTTAGCAAAGCTCTTGATGGATTCTCCTGTGGCTAGATTTGTGTAGATAATAATCCCCCCCCCACCCCCGTCTTATCATCTTTGGTGGAAAAGACGTTAATAAAACAACCAACCAACCAACCATATTCATAATCTGCATGTGGTTGTATTGTTTTCATTCATCAATTTAATCTTAATATTTTCATTGTATCGCTTTGATATTAGCGAATTGCTTTATTCAATAAAACATTCTAAAGTAAAAAGTCTCTCTCTCTCTCTCTCTCTCTCTCTCTCTCTCTCTCTCTTATTATTATTATTATTATTATCTCTTACCTAAACCAAGAATTGATCTATATAAGACTAGTTTTGGGTTCAGAGCACCGTCTTTATGGAATGAATTCCTCCGATCATTAAACAAAACAAAACAATCAAATCATTTAAATTAATGCTTATTAACCATATTTTAAATTCATAATTTTTCCACCCACAGGTCACCATATTATAATGGTATAATATTATATTGTTCAGATGACGTTTAGATATGTTAAAAGTTATTGTTTTGAAATTATTATAGTTTTACTTTTATATATGTAACATGTGACAGGTTTAATTGATTGTATAAATGTATTATGCTTGAGTGGGTGCCTGAAACAAGGACTAATTGTAAGAATAAGCTGTAAGCTTAAAATTATTATCCTTGTAACATGTTGTAATTGCAATAAACGTTTAAAGTCTAAAAGTCTAAAGTCTCTCTCTCTCTCTCTCTCTCTCTCTTTCTCTCTCTCTCTCTCTCTCTCTCTCTATCATTTCTAATGTACACTTTAGAGCCCACCTATGACGGCCTACTAGCGCCCTGGTAATTGCAAATATCATGAGATAATTACAAATATCTGGGAATAATTACAATTATCAAGGATAATTACAATTATCTTTGAAAATTTGTAAACATTTTTGCGTGGTCATGTTTATTTTTTCAGTTTTGGCTCAAGCAATCCGCCTAGAAATGCGTCAAAACCGAAAATTTTAATTATTACACAATAATTAGCCTACAATTTTAATTTTATAATTACAAGTTTTACGTGATCATGCTTAATTACAATTTTCACTTTATAATTACAAGTTTTATGTGATAATGCTAAATTCTGATTAAAGCAGCAGCTCCAAAACGTGCATTTTATGATTATTGTCATAAATTGGCTAGTTTTAACTCTGCTTGTTGACTATTTAGCCATGTGTAGTCTTTGTAACAGTAGAGAAGTTAGACTATTACACAGCAGCAATTAAATTACACAGCAGACCACACACAGCGAGCGAGCCACCCACATCGCAGTGACTCAGCACTTGAGCTTTGAATCGGACCGTTTTAACCAATCAGAGCAGGCTCAGTGGGTAGAGCAGTTTGACTGGGTCCGAGCCTAACACAGTTTGAATCAGTCGTGTGTGAGACGAGGTAGAGTCAACATCTCCACAGCTAGAGAAATCTCTACACTCATAGACCAGGAAGCAGGACTTTGAAATCTTAGAATTCTCTCAAGTCACAACGGGCCTGAACTTGTCAAACAGGTAAATGAACACCCTTCTGTTTCATCGTGATATATTTATATTATTGTTGAAATTATGTTTGTGGAATTTGCTATGCATAAATGTGAATTGTTAATCCGAATTTGCGGGACCACGTGGAAGAGCCTACCACGAGGCGAAACACGACCGGTTGCGCCGCCATGTTGTATCCCGTACGGAACCACTGTTGTTTAACTTATATGTATGTTTGCAGACCAGTGGCTGTACCACTGAATGTTTATATTATTATTAATTCTGTATGTGTATAGTTAGACACGATTGATATTTATGTATGTATAGGAATTTAGAGTTGAGATTCCAGTGGACCCCGGAAGTAGCAGAATGTTCGTCGCTTATGTATAGAGATGTGGAGCTATCACTGAGGGCTACTTTGGCTTTCAGTGAGACGCTCTGCACAAACCGATTATTCAGGGTTGTGCAGAATTTCGTCTCTTATATTACAGACGAGCAGGCGAGCTATCCTGTGCGTCCCCCTCCACAGAAACGACTAGTTGGTTGAGGAGACTCTACCGCACAAGTCGGAAAGAGCTACCTTGAAAAACACCCTGTCAGACCCCACAGCGTGGCAAGGGAACCCAACTACACAACGACAAAGGTGTACCAGAAGCTACCTCACAGAAGGACTTCGACCGCACCATCAGAAAGTTAAGTGTAATCTCCGAAAGTGCACTTAAACTGATCATAACAGGACCACAGTAGTCCAACTCTTCAGAAACTGTAAAACGGACCACAGTAGTCCAAATCTACATGAAATATTATAGCAAGTGCCCGAGGAAGAAAAACAGCTGCCTAGACTATCAGCGATCGAACTATTAGCAGTGACTGAGACTTTTAAGTTAGATTAGTACTTAGAGAATCTTGTATAGAGTAGAAGAAATAAATGTGTGATTTTAACTGTTATCAAGTGGCTGGACTACATATGATTCATAGCCGTGTGAAAGCTAGTGTGACAGTATTCTTTTACCATTTTTCTATCTATTTCTGTACCCCAACCTTAACACAGAACGAGCTAAACAAATAAATTTATTAAAGTAATTCATAGGGTGACTTACTAGCAGTTCCCACCGAATAAACGTGAGGGTCCATAATTCCATTGTGCAGAGCCCATAAACCCCACGTGACACTTTAATTGGCGAGCCTGCCAGGATCTGTGTATAATAGGAATTGGGTATAACCGGACCTTAGTACAATAAAATTAGATAACAGTAGGAGTAGTAGAATAACTTAGAATAGTGGTAACAAGGACTGATCAGTTGGGTGCACTATTCTTTAGTTAAAAACTTTTTTGCTTCAAATATTTTTGTGCCTGTATGTTGCATTGTTCTTTTGCAGGTTTTGCTTAAATAACTGTTGTATGCCATTTGACTCTTGTTTTATTCTATTATTGATTACGAATTTGATTGTCTTTGCATTGTTTTTATTGACTTGCAATATTGCTAGTGTTTTGGTATTCCACTTGATTCAGAGGGTGTTCATAGACACGTTTGGCAATGTCGGACCCAGTGGCCTTGAGATTGCGTTTCAAGGAACTAGGAGAAGCTTTACACTTAGCAGGGGCAGACCTAATTGCGTATATCAATGCAGAGGTAGAGAAACAGGAAGCTAAGGCAGAGAGAGCAGCCGAGAGAGAACAGAAGAAACTCGAAGCAGAACAGAGAAAAGCAGAACTAGAAGCAGAGCAGAAGAAGCTAGCATTAGAAGCAGAGCAGAAGAAATTAGAGGCAGAGAGAGAAACGAGGAAATTAGAGCTAGAAGCAGAACAGAAGAAGGTAGCAGCAGAGAGAGATGCAGAAGTTAGGAATGGGAGTATGAGCGGGCAGAAAAAGAAAAAGAGAGGGAAGAAAAGGAAAAAGAAAGACAGCATGAGTTAGAGCTAAGGAGATTGGGATCAGGAGCTTCAAGTTCTTCCTCAACCCCTTCCCACTCAGATCAGCTAGAGGTAGCATCCAACCCTGTACAAGGAATGTCATTCCCACTGGGAACATTCAATGAGAGAGAAGAAGGTCTAGATCTCTATCTGACTAGGTTTGAGCGTCTAGCAACAGAGTACAAACTAGATCCCACTCATTGGTCTTTTAAGCTTAGTCAAGGGCTTAGAGGAAAGGCTTATGACATCTACAGTAAGCTACCGACTGACAGAGTGACTGACTATCACAAAGTAAAAGAGGCACTCCTAACGGGATTCGAACTAACAGGAGAATGCTACCGGCAAAAATTCCGCACCAATCGGAGAGTGAAAGGAGAGAGCTATGCGCAGTTCGCGGATCGGTTGTCCACAACGCTGGATAAGTGGATTAGCCAGTCAGCCACGGCTAAAACGTATGATGGACTGACAGAACTGTGAGTATGGGAACAGCTACGGGAAACCATGACCCCCGAGCTGAGGACATTCTCAGTAGAGCAGGGCGCGGAAAGACTAGAAGATCTGGTCAAGGTCGCAGATAGGTACGTGGCCGCACACGGAGAAGCCAAGAGCTTCAGGCGAGACCTAAAGCCTAACGGGAAAGAGGCACAGAAACGAAGCCCTAACCGGGAAGAGCGCACCGCGAATAAGCCGAATAACCCCAGACCTGGGCAAAATAAAGGACCCAACACGGAATTCGGGAAAAGAGGTCCCGCAGAACAGAGACGGTATTGTTCGTTCTGCAACAGAAACAATCACTCCACCGCAGAATGTTTCAAGTTGGCCGCACAACGTAGGGAAGAGCGCGAAAGCCGGCCAGCGCACAGTGTTCTAACTCAAAGCAGCGGTAACAAGCCACACACAATCGGAGATCACCCATCGGTGACAGACACGGTCAAGGTCAACGGAAAAGAAGCGAACTGTCTGTATGACACAGGTCTATCATACGACGCGATAGTTAGCGAATCTCTTGTATCGCGCGCGGACTTGACAGACAAGACAGTCGACTTACAAGGAGCAGACTTGACGAAACCGACGACTACTTGCCCAATAGCTTGGATAGAAGTAGAGAGTAGGTACGTCACAGGACGAATCCAAGCAGCTGTTTTACAGAAACCCCTGTATGATCTAGTGCTAGGTTGTAGGTATGTGTTCTTAGGCACGCCCCCCAAAACTGTAGAGATAGCTGCAGTGCAAACCAGGGCCCAAGCTAAAACCCAACCACCCCAGCCCGAGTTCGCTCCGAACCCAGGACTCGAAGAGATCAAAACAGCACAGAAAGAAGACACCTCGATAGCGAAGTGCTTCCAGAAGCTACCCAAGGCGCACACACCCCCGCACAAGGGAGACTTCTACATGGAAGAGGGAGTTCTACATCGACAAGGAGATGGAGATCACACCCAACTAGTACTACCAGCCACCCTTCGAGCCCAAGTACTAGAACTAGGCCACAGCATGCCACTCAGCGGACACATGGGAATTGGAGCCACAGTGCAGAGAATCAGCGCACACTACTATTGGCCAGGAATCACGGAGGATGTCAAGCGCTACGTGAAATCTTGCCACCAATGTCAACGATATTCCCCGCGACATCACACCGTACCAGTTACCTTAGGACCATCAGTAGTAGTCGGCGTGCCATTCCAGCAAGTCTCAGTAGACATAGTAGGACCACTGCCCATGACCAAGAAGCGGAACAGATTTCTACTCACACTCGTCGACGCATGTACGATGTGGTGCGAAGCAGTCCCGTTGCCAGCGATCGACACCAAGAAGATTGCAGATGCACTCATCGCCATCTTTACCAGAGTCGGATTCCCGGACAGCATTAGAACGGACAACGGATCTCAGTTCACCGGCCGCCTGATACAAGACGTGTTCGAGTTGATACAAGTTCATCACATTCGCACACCACCATACCACCCCGCCAGCAACGGACAAGTAGAAAGACTGAATGGAACCCTTCTCACCATCCTCAGGAAAGTCGCCGACGACAATCCAGAAGCGTGGGACACCTACGTGAATGCGGCACTGTTCGCATACAGAGAAACGCCCCATGCAGCCACAGGCTACACCCCGTCAACATTGCTATTCGGCAGACCTCTAGCAGGACCGCTAGAAGCCCTACGCAGAAGTTGGACGGAAGCCAAGATAGACGACACACCACGAGGTGCCACCAAGTACGTCGCAGACCTGCAGGAAACCCTCAAAGCAACGTGGAATAAAGCTGGTGAAGCACTGAAGAAGGCAAGAGCCCGTCAGGCGAAGTACTACAACCGCCACGCGAAGGACAGAGAACTGCAAGTCGGCGATCAAGTGCTACTCTTACTTCCAAGTGGAACCAACAAGCTGGACATCGCTTGGAGAGGACCGTACCGGGTGACTGCCAAGAAATCCAAGACAGTCTACCAAGTAGAGGTGAACGGGAGAGCCCGATACCACCACATCAATCTCCTTAAGAAGTATACGGACCGATCAGCGACCCCCAGCACTCACAACTTGCTAGCCATCGCCATCGCGGAAGAAGGAGAAAGCATGGAGACCAATGCAGTAGAGTATCCCCTGCACTCCAAAGAAACCTACAAAGACGTGATACTCAACGGAGACCTAGCCGCTAAACAGCAACAGCAAGTACGACAGGTCATTCGCCAACATCAGACTGTTCTCACAGACCGACCAGGGAGGACAGACCTCGTCGAAGTAACCTTAACGGTGACCGACCCAACACCCGTCCGCCAGAAGCTCTACCCGATGCCACTGTCTCAGCAGCGAGCCATCAAGGAAGAGATAGACACCTTACTGGCAGCCGGAATCATCTCAGAGTCTACTTCACCCTACAGCGCGGGCACGGTATTGTTGCGAAAACCCAACGGAGAGCATCGACTGTGCATCGACTTCAGACTCCTGAATGCGGTAACGCAGTTCCAGCCAGAGCCACTCCCGGACCAGACAGACCTATTTGCCAAGCTACAGCGAGCGAAGTACTTCTCACGCATCGACCTCAGCAAAGGATACTACCAGATACCAGTGCAACCGCAAGTCCGAAAGTACCTAGCGTTTAGCACTATGGAAGGACACTTCGAATTCAACGTGCTTCCATTCGGACTCCACAACGCACCCAGCATCTTCAGCGCCATGATGCGAAAACTCCTGGCACCCCTGAGCAGCGAGCACCTACATTCGTTTATGGACGACATTCTCATCGCAACACCTACGTGGGAGGAACATGTCACGCTCCTACAGCAACTACTCGCCCGCCTCAGAGACACGGGATTGACGGCAAGACCCACCAAATGTCAGATTGGATTCACGGAATTAGAATTTCTGGGACACACCATCAGTCAAGGAAGCCTGCGACCGGTAGAAAAGACCGTGAAACGCCTACTCGACGCTCCTAGGCCCAAGACCAAAAAGGAAGTACAGTCGTTTCTAGGACTCTGCGGCTTCTACCAGAAGTTCATCCGCAACTACAACAGCATCGCCGTACCACTGACAAATGGAACCCGGAAAATCGCCCCGGACAAAGTAGTTTGGACAGCGGAATGCGAGACAGCATTCCAAACACTCAAGGACAGAATGACATCGGCGCCAGTACTCCACCTACCCGATTTGACTCAGCCATTCGTTCTTCGCACCGACGCAAGCGACTTAGGCCTCGGAGCAGTACTGCTACAGCGCGACCCCAAGAATGCAGAGACGCTATTCCCGGTCGCCTACGCCAGCAGAAAATTGAGACCCGCCGAGACCCACTACGCCACGTCGGAGAAGGAATGCCTTGGACTAGTCTGGGCCATACAGAAATTCCAACTCTACCTGTATGGGACCCACTTCACAGTTCAGGTGGACCATCAACCACTATCGTTCCTGGCAGCCTCCAAGTCTTTGAACTCTCGCCTGATGCGATGGGCACTCACCCTTCAGGCATACTCATTCCAAATCGAGTACATCCCCGGCAAGGAAAACCACGGAGCCGACTACCTCAGTCGCCATCTCGTGGAGGACACAGCAGCTGTCGCCCACCCAACACAACTAAGGGCCACAGCACCAGAATTCGTCCCCGCCCAATAAAAACCCTGTCACTAGTGGCCATAGCTACCTGGCACAGCATTGCAGCTCAGGTAGAGCAACTTAATTAGTTTGTAAATAGGACCCTAGGATAGTGCAGTGTTAAACTAGGCTCTGTAGTAGAAAAAGGTCGAATCCAGTAGTCATCGCCTTTTTTCAGTTGAGGGAGCCTGTCATAAATTGGCTAGTTTTAACTCTGCTTGTTGACTATTTAGCCATGTGTAGTCTTTGTAACAGTAGAGAAGTTAGACTATTACACAGCAGCAATTAAATTACACAGCAGACCACACACAGCGAGCGAGCCACCCACATCGCAGTGACTCAGCACTTGAGCTTTGAATCGGACCGTTTTAACCAATCAGAGCAGGCTCAGTGGGTAGAGCAGTTTGACTGGGTCCGAGCCTAACACAGTTTGAATCAGTCGTGTGTGAGACGAGGTAGAGTCAACATCTCCACAGCTAGAGAAATCTCTACACTCATAGACCAGGAAGCAGGACTTTGAAATCTTAGAATTCTCTCAAGTCACAACGGGCCTGAACTTGTCAAACAGGTAAATGAACACCCTTCTGTTTCATCGTGATATATTTATATTATTGTTGAAATTATGTTTGTGGAATTTGCTATGCATAAATGTGAATTGTTAATCCGAATTTGCGGGACCACGTGGAAGAGCCTACCACGAGGCGAAACACGACCGGTTGCGCCGCCATGTTGTATCCCGTACGGAACCACTGTTGTTTAACTTATATGTATGTTTGCAGACCAGTGGCTGTACCACTGAATGTTTATATTATTATTAATTCTGTATGTGTATAGTTAGACACGATTGATATTTATGTATGTATAGGAATTTAGAGTTGAGATTCCAGTGGACCCCGGAAGTAGCAGAATGTTCGTCGCTTATGTATAGAGATGTGGAGCTATCACTGAGGGCTACTTTGGCTTTCAGTGAGACGCTCTGCACAAACCGATTATTCAGGGTTGTGCAGAATTTCGTCTCTTATATTACAGACGAGCAGGCGAGCTATCCTGTGCGTCCCCCTCCACAGAAACGACTAGTTGGTTGAGGAGACTCTACCGCACAAGTCGGAAAGAGCTACCTTGAAAAACACCCTGTCAGACCCCACAGCGTGGCAAGGGAACCCAACTACACAACGACAAAGGTGTACCAGAAGCTACCTCACAGAAGGACTTCGACCGCACCATCAGAAAGTTAAGTGTAATCTCCGAAAGTGCACTTAAACTGATCATAACAGGACCACAGTAGTCCAACTCTTCAGAAACTGTAAAACGGACCACAGTAGTCCAAATCTACATGAAATATTATAGCAAGTGCCCGAGGAAGAAAAACAGCTGCCTAGACTATCAGCGATCGAACTATTAGCAGTGACTGAGACTTTTTAAGTTAGATTAGTACTTAGAGAATCTTGTATAGAGTAGAAGAAATAAATGTGTGATTTTAACTGTTATCAAGTGGCTGGACTACATATGATTCATAGCCGTGTGAAAGCTAGTGTGACAGTATTCTTTTACCATTTTTCTATCTATTTCTGTACCCCAACCTTAACACAGAACGAGCTAAACAAATAAATTTATTAAAGTAATTCATAGGGTGACTTACTAGCAGTTCCCACCGAATAAACGTGAGGGTCCATAATTCCATTGTGCAGAGCCCATAAACCCCACGTGACAATTATCAGTGATAATAGTAGGCCTAATTAACAAGTGTTCTGTGTAATTCACATTGTGACAGCCTACTAGCGCCAAAACCTGATAATTACAACTAGTATATCATAATGACAAATATCAACGACATATTTACAATCAACATGTAAAAATTGTAATAATCAAGTGAAAATTACAATTTTCGGTTTGGGCCCATTTATAGACGGATTGCTAGAGCCAAAACTGAAAATTAAACATTATCACGCAAAGATATTTGCAATTATTCATTGATAATTGTAATTATCGCTTGATAATTGTAATTTTCCTATGATATTTGTAATTATCTCATGATATTTGTAAATATCAGGTTTTGGCGCTAGGAAGACGTGGTAAATACTGATGATTATTAATTAACACTGTGGAGTACCGGTATCTCTGTAAATTACACAGAACACGTGTTAATTTAATTATTTTGTGATAGTTGTAACTCTCGCTTTTGACGCTAGTAAGCCTTCATACCCACCCAAAATGCATATATTACAGTTGCGTGTAATCGTGTTATACACTCACCCATGCACACTGATTCACATTACATTACATTATTATTGCTTTAGGTCCAGCGGACTCTTCCAAGCCAAATCAGGACCGGACAACCTATGATCCGCATAAAAGATCTGTTGAAACAACCCTAGTGGTAAAACCGAAAGCTCTCCACCAGCCAGTCACTTTACAATAAAGACATCCCACGCAGGGGACGGCTGAGGCTTCACCTCAACTTATCGAACCCCCGTTTACAAAAACAAAATAGAATACAAACATCATTATACATTATCAACAAAACACATACATATAAAATGCCTACATTGCTAAATAATAACATCATAGGAAGCCATAGTGACCACCCGGCAGAAAGCGTCCAATATTCCCAAGCTGATCCAACAGACCCAATACACAAACAAGGAGTCTTGTCCCGGAAGAGTTTTCAAGAAAAAAGGTAGGAGACTGGTCTAGCGAAGAAGACGATAGTATAGCAGATTGATAGAACAGAACAGGAATGAGAAAAAGCAAATGAGAAAGACAGCGACAGTGGGAATTTAAAGCACTAAATTTCCAGAAAGTGGGGATACTATTTATACTGAAACCCCCGGCACCCCAACAGGACTGATTCACATGCCTTCTACATACGATGGAGATGTATAAAAGACAAACGGGCAGACAGACAGACAAATCAGAGAGAGAGAGAGAGAGAGAGAGAGAGAGAGAGGGAGGGAGAGAGAGACAGAGACAAAGTTGCATGGAATGAGACAACAAGAAGTCTGGAAATAAACCTTCCACAAAACCATCGCTTCCAATGCGTTAAAAGACAAGTGTTAAAATTTGGGAATCAACGTTATGATTGTGGCTGCTCAACCCAAAAAGTTGGGATCTTGCAGCTGGTCCTCTATATTGCAAAGCGGCGGATGAAAATCCCATTTCCTTTCCGTCTTCTAATAGGGACATTCCTTTACACAACATGTTTGAGTGATGAATGTGTGTTTTTTGTGTATGTAGTTGTGTTTGTAACAAGTGAGCGTGTATGTTGGTTACAGATCGCCGCACTTTGAGTCTGATTTAGGAAAAAGGCGCGTATAGCATCCATTATTATTATTATTATTATTATTATTATTATTATTATTATTATTATTATTATTATTATTACTTGTGTTATGCCCCTCTGGACGGACAGCCAGCCAGCTAGGCAGAGTAGACCAGCCAAAGAAATGATGAAGATAATGGTAAACGAAACACGAGAAGGCTTGAGAGTTGAGTAGGCCACGTTCTTAGGTAGGTTATACCAAAGAGGGTATAGTATATAGACTCTTTGGTTATACTACACTGTGGCAAGAATTTAGAATTACAGATGGCCCATAGCACGATTCTGAGCGTCTGCTGCTACGTGGCTGATCCATTCTTTCCTTCTTCACGGGAGAACACTAAACGTTCTTTAATACTTTGCTGATCTCGTGTCCTTCATGCCATTGACAGTGACACCTTACACGTTTTTGTGGGGGGTTGTTGGTCTTGTATTTAACTTGACCCTGATGGTGACCTACATATTGTTTTGTTTATTGGTCCTGTGTTCGTTCTTTCCTCACTTTATTCGTGCTTTCATTCATTCAACAAATCTTTTATTATCATCACAGTAGTTAAGCTTACATTTATGTGCCAATGAACAACAAGAATATACAGCACAACTCTTTCCACTCTCTCTAAACATTTTCTTCACTTCAAATAAAACGCCATGACATAATATTTAATATTTACATAACACAAAGTCATAATTGTGTGTGTGTGTGTGTGTGTGCGTGTGTGGGTGTGTGTGTGTGTGTGTGTGTGTGTGCGAGTATGTGTATAGTGGTTTTTGTACCCTGTCAAGCCAGGGTAAACAGGTTGCTGTTTAAAATGTAGACAGAGAGACAACTGTTGTCTGCGAGTTTCATTTGGACGATGATACCTCCCCATATCCCCCTTGATACCTCACCATACCCCCCTGATATCTCCCCGTCCCCCCCCTGATGCCTCACCATACCCCCTTGATACCTCCCAGAATCCACTTGATACCTCCCCATACCCCCTTGATACCTTCCGTACCCCCCTTGTAACCTACCTGTACCCTCCTTGATACTTTTCCGTTGATCGTTTCGCAGGTATGGATGAAAGTCAGTCAGTAGGTAGATTACCGTCCCCGGACACAATAGCGTATAGGGGACTAAAGAATCGAACTTTTTTTTTTTTTTTTTGAGTAAAATTTACGTCCCCGGACACATTAAGCGTATAAAGAATCGACCAGTAAAGGTAGATTATAGTCACACGACACCGAGGCGTATAGGCGACTACTGGTCACATTATTCTGACACCAGCGAACCAGTTGATGGTAAGGGGAAAATAATATGGTCACACATTGGCCAATCCGGGATTCGAACCAGGTACCTTTCGGTTACTAGTAAGACGCTCTACCAACTGAGCTACCCGGCCCCTCTGAAGAATCGACCATCACCATACCCCTTATATATACCCGTATCCCCGTTATGCCTACCCATGCCCCTTTAAACCTACCCGTAGCCCCTTTTACCTACACGTACCACCCCATCCCGATCCTTGGTAATAATAATAATAATAATAATAATAATAATAATAATAATAATAATAATAATAATAATAATAATAATAATAATAATAATATTGAATATAGAATAATACAAATAGAAATCCTAAAAAAACACCAAGGTTTTAAAATAAAATTTGATATAAGATAGTTTATAAATAATAATAATAATAATAATAATAATAATAATAATAATAATAATAATAATAATAATAACAATAACAATAATAATAATAATAATAATAATAATAATAATAATAATAATAATAATAATAATAATAATAATAAATAAGTTAAAAGTAAAAAGCCTAAATTAAAAAGAAAAATATCCATATTGTAGTGTAAAAAAAAATTAACATAAAAGAAATATGGCCCGCGGGAGATTTGAACTCGGGTCGCCTGCACGGTAGGCGAATGTTTTACCAAGTGAGCTACCAAGGCTTCGTATAACGACCATCAATTTTTTGGTCTATATGGAAAAACATGCCGAAACCTCGATTCGATTTTTAATTAATCAAATTTAATTAGTTAAACACAAAATTTTGTAAGATTGGTGACATGAGTGCAAAAGTGTTTAGAATGGAAATAAAACAAAATTTGCGGTATTACGGAACGGCACGTTCTTGACACGGGTTGAATTGAAACCGCGCGCGGAATGAGGCTATTGCAGTTTGTTGACATTTTGTTTATTTATTTATCTCAGAAACGGTTAAACGTTCGGTAAGGAAATGTCGCCTATAACGATTTCGCGGGTTTTGAGCGCACAGCAGGCCGATCCGCAGCGCCCAGCACCTGCCCAGATCAGCGTCCATACCGGACAAACTTTACAGTAGAGGCGAAGAAGGACTTCCGGCTAAGCAATTTACATATATATATATATATATATATATATATATATATATATATATATATATATATATATATACATATATATATATATTGAGTGTGTGTGTATAGATAGATAGATAGATAGATAGATAGATAGATAGATAGATAGATAGATAGATAGATTAGATTAGATTAGATTAGATTAGATTAGATTAGATTAGATTAGATTAGATTAGATTAGATTAGATTAGATTAGATTAGATTAGATTAGATTAGATTAGATTAGATTAGATTAGATTAGATTAGATTAGATTAGATTAGATTAGATTAGATTAGATTAGATTAGATTAGATTAGATTAGATTAGATTAGATTAGATTAGATTAGATTAGATTAGATTAGATTAGATTAGATTAGATAGATAGATAGATAGATAGATAGATAGATAGATAGATAGATAGATAGATAGATAGATAGATAGATAGATAGATAGATAGATAGATGAACACTATTCACTAAATTTATTAATTAGTTTATGATTGGAAGTGGCTGGGGTATCTTGTTTTTAAGTAATATTAAGTCAAGCCTTGAGTTAGTGTGGGAGCCACGCTACAAGGTACTGAGTAAATTCAATTGGTTGCGTAATAAGTAGTTATCGTATCAAATAATTAGGTAATGTGTCGGCTAGTTCGTTAGTCAGTTAATTAGCTATATTGTAGCAGTTGATCAAGTAGTTTGTTGGGTCTTTCGTTTGTTCTTTAGAGGGTTAGTTTGGAATTGTGTCCGTTTGCCAGCTAGTTAGTGAAAAGGACTGTATTTGACGAAACGTTTTATCGAAATATATGTTTAGATAATCTTTTGATCTATTGTGCTCCACCTTTTTACTTGTCCTTCAGTTAGTCAGTCAGTCAATTAGTAAATCAGTGATGTAAGTGAGAAATATATACAAACCCAAGGCTGAGGCCAAAACTCTTGATCCTTGGTTGCAATACATTCTGCCCGTAGCTTCATAATGCAATACAAAGTTCAGTTGGCTTGTACGTTTCTCATAACAAGCATTTTAGTGAAATACATGTACAGAATTTCCATTAATCTGGTGTGTTTTATTACCTCCTTCAACATTTGTCCTCGTTTTCCTTGTACAATTTTGTGTGTAACTTTACAGCCAACTACTTAACTAATTCGCAAATAAGTCTGCTGGCCATTTAATTCAAACCTTTATCGTAGTGAAGGTCGGACTCGAGGTGTAAATGTCGACGTGAACTTGCATATCTAATGCGTTTAATGGGCCCGGTGGTCAGGGGTTCTGAGACAATATGTCAATTCTAAACAACGTCTGTATACACCATGTGTGACGCGATGTATTCTACCTGTACCCTTTATACTCCTTCGGATGAGAGTATAAACCGAGGTCTGGACTTTGAAGATCCTGTCGCTCATGTCCTAGATGGACGAGTGCCGGCTACACAAATACACCCAGCACACTCTAGGTCCCTTCAACCCATCCCCGGTCGCCCAGGATCGTGCTCAGTCGTCTGGGCGTTAGACTAAGCGCCCAAAGGCTGCAAGTGGGCGCCTCGGGTGGCTTGAGTTAGATCCTGTATCAGCCAGCGCATTGAGCGGCTCTTGAGCTGGATAAGCGCTATATACAAAGTGATTTTAAAACAAATCTGTAATCTTGACTGTGACGTGGTGTTTTATTGTTGCTGGGCTCTGCACAATGGAATGCTGTAACCCTCACGTCTTATTCTATGGGGACCGCTAGTGAGTCACCCGGTGAATTACTTTAATACATTTATTTGTTTAGCTCGGTCTGTGTTAAGGCTGGGGTACAGAGATAGAAAAATGGTAAAAGATCACTGTCACACTAGCTTTCACACGGCTATGAATCATATGTAGTCCAGCCACTTGATAACAGTCAAAATCACACATTTATTTCTTCTACTCTATATACGATCTTCAAAGTACGAATCTAACTTAAAAGTTCAATTGTCAATGCGAATGGTTCGCTCGCTGATAATCTAGGCAGCTACTTTTTCTTTATAGGGCTCTGGCTACTAGCGTTCATGAAAAGTGGACTACTGTGGTCCTTTTGATACAGTTTTAGTGCACTGTTTCCTGGGCACTTAACTGATCAAAAAAAATTGGCGAGCGGTCTTTTCGTTTTCAAGCACCCAAGGTTTGGAATGCGCTGCCTGCCGGTTTACCTGCCGAAGACATTGTACAGACCTTGTTTCCTTCAAGAGCTGCTTAAAAACGCACTTGTTCCGCAAGTCGTGTTCTGTGTAAATAGTAAGAACATTAATAATACTTTCTGACTTATGCTGGACATGTAGTGCGAATGTTGTGATGATGCGTACGAATGATGTGTGTAAGCGCATTGAGTTGTTATTCTAATGAAAAATGCGCTGTATAAATGCAATTTATTATTATTATTATTATTATTATTATTATTATTATTATTATTATTATTATTATTATTGTTGTTTATTATTAATATTATTTGTATTTAATAGGTACGTAACTGTGTTGTAGCAGTGTAAGTACTAATCTCACATTTTAATTAATAATAATCGTCATTGTGTATGTCCATGTCTTGGGAGTGTTGTGTTCACTATTTCAATATATTAATTTTTAGTTGGTTTGGAGAATGAAATCAGATCATAATCTGCACTCGACGGGTTGATTGATTGATTGATTCTTGCTTTAGGTCCAGCGGACTCCTCCGAGCCAAATCAGGACCGACTCGACGGGTGTACTAGCTAGCCTTGGTGTAACGGAGAAACAGACTGTCTGAAGGACAGCGATGTAAAACAATAACAGATGAACCAAAATGATAACAATGGCGGGAAATGTAGTGGTTGTTTAGCTTATTTTCTATTGTAAAATGTAATTAATTCTGCAGGCTTGCAACTCTGTGTATAATCAACCAACCAACCACTAGCTAGTGCCAATACAAATCAGGCAAACGCTTTAACGTTACATGCACATTATAAGCACCTTGTTCATGTTTTTAATCAGTGAATTTAAAATTAAACTGTAAATGGTTAGCCTATAGTAAACTAAAACACCGTGAAACGAACCCAAACAGGCCGCACTTGATCAAGTTCCCGGTATGACCTGCAGTCTTTCACATAACACGCTTCAGCTTTAGTATAATGGTGGCCTAGCTTAATTGAAAGGTTCGTGGAGGTTAACGAACCTTTTTTCAAGGTTCTCAGTTCCTGAACCTTTTGGACAAATAAATAAATTAATTTAAAAAAGATTCAGCAAAATAGGTTCGGGACTTGAGAACCTCGAAAAAAGGTTCGTGAACTTCCACGAACCTTACAGTTTATGAGAGCTATAAGAAGCTGCAGGAGACAGGCTGTAACACTCGTTATTTTTTATCAGTTGATTCAGCCCAGATGCTTGAAACCTGATAAGTGTAACTCAGATTCGATCGTTTATCCACGCAGCCTGCTCACTCAGCAACAAGGCAGAAGTCGTCGTATGTAGTTTTCCAACTTTATTCAGCGAACATCAACAACTGTATACAATCGCTTTTTCCACTCTCAACTTTTTCAACTCATACAGTGCGGTACATATAGAGTCTCTCTATACTCGAGAGAACTTTCGAATGATAGAGCGCGACACAACTTTAACCAATCAGAACAAATTTCGTCATCACTGTCTCACGTCATACAACCATATTTAGGATGGAAGCGTCTCTAGTTACCACTAGAATTATCCACACGCTTCGATCGATAGTAAACAACCAACTCTAGAAAATTCTCAAATAATATCGACCAACTAAAATTATCAACGTTATACAAAGCTTCTTCTAACAACAATGCAAAATCAAATCAAAATACGTAAATACACTCTATTACTACTGCATGCTTTGCGAAATAAAACGATCTGATCTATCGCGCGCGTCACAAACGTAACACAGGCAAACGTGGGGATGAGGGAAGCTGCTGCTATCAAATCAGTCCATGGACACTATATATAGAGTCCATGATCAGTCCTTTGGTCCTAATGGACTTTCATAGCAAAAAAATGAATAATGTTGAAGATGCGCTCATTACTTCCGTCCCCATTCTTAGGCATTGTACGCGTTATACATACTTTTTTGTAGCCCCGGTTAAAGTGTCTATGGGAAAAAAAATAATGTCCAATGAACACGCCCATAAAACTGTATTTCTCCATTCCTGCACGAACCTATGAATCCTTGTTGTGCTGCTCTTTACCTAGCGACATCCACACATCGCCAACTCTTTATCCCCTTCCCTCAACCCATGTCCCCACCATGACGACCTCCCTCCCCCTTCCACCACGCACTCCTTTGCTCGAACTCTTCACAACCTTTTCTATAACTGCTTTACAATAAAGGCACAAGCACCACACAGATTAAACCATCGGTGCGCGACGAACGTGGTCTAAGGCGTTGATGCAAATTGACAAAGAGAGAGCATTGTGTGCCTGTGGTATTGAGTGATGCGTAATGACGACAGTATCAGTGTCCTCTGTTAGACTCACGAGGTGACCTTATTGAGGAACTGTCGTTTTAAGCTGCTTACGCGGTTATTTGAGAAATTTCACCTCAGTAACGTAAATTAATAAACCCTTTAATGGTAAAAAGGTAAAAAAGGTAAAGGTGGTCCCATAGCCTTGTGGCCGTAGGGGAGCGTGAGGTTGGAGATCACACTTATCTTGGGCCAGGTTAATGAGGGTGATGACCATCTCTCTCCCTCGCTGCTTAACCTTCCCCACCCTTAAGAGAGTAGGTACTCGGTCACAGTTGAGTCAACTGGGGCGTTGTTATTTGTCGCTTCACGTTTTGCGGTCACCCATCCAAGCTGCTTAACTTGCGACACAGTAGCGAGTGCTAAACTCTTTAATGATCATTGTAAATTTTTTTTTTTTTGGGGGGGGGGGGGTAAAAAACAACTTACAATGATCATTAAAGAGTACAATGATCATTATCATCAAACTCTTTATTGATCATTGTAAAAGGATTTTTTAATGGCTTCAGATTCACTGTAACATTTTTTTCCAACCCTTCCTCCACTCCTCAATCACACACCCATTCTCTGTCACCCCCTGAACTTTTAACCTCACCCACTCCCCATCTCCTCACCTAGGATCCTCCCCCTCCAGCAGTCTGACGCAGCATGGCTCTTCATATCCCACCCAGTAAAGTGTACCTCTTTATGAGTGAATTGAGCCTTTCCGTCCGCCATACCTCTTTCCACATTTTTAAGAGTTTCCATTGCCTTCCCCATACACACCTTCCTTGCTCCTTTCCTCTCCCCATATCTCTGTTATTTCCCCTTAAACGTATTATTGGAATATGAATTTAGTATGTTTATTTATTTATTAGCTTGGTTGCCCCCTTTTTTTAGGTTTAAGTATATATGTAAATAATTATTTACTTATTTTTATTGTATTTTATTTTTTATATTAAACAATTATTACTATTTCATTGTAACTTTAAACTCTGCTCAGGGTATTTTTCATCCTTTTGAATAGTTTGACCTTTACTCACCTATTATCATTGCTTCTTTCTAAATATCATTTCATTCTTTCTTGGACTTTTGTTGGGAAGTAGTGTTTTGTGTTTTGTCCGCTTGAAGAACAGCTTAGTTAGAAAACGTGCACTGTGTTGTTGTCTTCTTGTTGTCCAAATTAGCATTCCTTGGGCTTATGTACACATGTGTTTCTCAGTGTGAATTTTAAATGCTAACAGTCTCTGTTTTATCCCAGTAGAAGTACAGTTTTCCTCCTTACAAGGGGGGTTGGGAGGTATGCATGGAATTCCGGTAGGTCTACACATTAAAAAAAAACCAACTAAACCATTCACTACTTTAGCGAACTACAAATCGACTGTCTTATAAAACAAGGACTGTGTTGAGCTTATATACTATCTTATTAAACAACTTAACAAAATAATAAAGCACCTGCGTCCGTTATCTAGTATTTGTTGACCTTGTTGGTCTCGGTACAAACTAACTTTAGTACATGTATTTTATAAAGACTGTTTCCTGTGCTGACTTCCAGCTTGAACTCCTCTTCTTCCCGTTTACTATCTCAAACCATTTGTTAAAATTGCAAATTACTACGGAACAACGGAAAACAAGCAAAACTAAAGTATGAACTTAGTTGAATGCTGTATCAAGAATTTAAATCAACACTCAAAATGAATTGGCTTTCACACTGTTATCATTAAATTATTGTTTGACAATGCTCGAATGACATGACAAAACATTATAATACTATTTCGGACACACACAAAAATCATCCAGAACACGCACAAAAAGATAATAGGACACGTAACCCTTTTCCTGATGAAACTGCATCAACAACAACCGCCATGCGTTTCAAACAGCTTCAGGATTAATTGCTACAGTAAGATGACCAGTGCTTAGAGGCGTCTAAATATTTGTGGCAACCGGGGATCAAATCCACGAGCTTTGAAACACAAAGATCACCTCTCTACCCACTCAGCTTTTATTGAAACCCCTCTTAATATTTTCGCTACATTACCGCGATGCACTGGCTAAGGAAACAAAACAGACTCTGGAACTATGACCAACAGCAAAACCACAGGCGCTCGTATCTGGATGCGATAGTGTCTCTCTATAGTGTGCATCCCTTTATAGTAATAATAAGACTCCTGTGAGCAAAACCATAGCATACAACGTGTCTTGAATTGGGACAATTATTATCTAGGACAATTGTTTAGGATCGTTCCATGCAACCAGACAATTAGTATCTATACGACAGAAGTAACGACAACACAATACTAAAACTGTCCGACTTCTTACGGCCAAGTCTCATGTACAATTCAAAACATAGGCCTACCGAGTGTGGAGCTTAGTACTCATGCCTTACGGCTTTGGTTTTATTCGTGTATTGAAAGCTGATTTGTGCACCTTAACCTTTTTCGGACCTGGATAGTTCATAGAGCACGTCAGGGTGGCTTAACGCAGGTGCTGTAGTGGGCAGTAATACATGGGGATATTAATTTCCTACAAGATTTCAAGGAGATGCGCCTATGAATCAATAAACATTAAAGCTTGACGTATACACCCACCATTGGCGATATGGCAGACGGGGATAACCATCCCAAGAAAGAGAGGGTAGGGTCCTAAATCAAGAATGGACCACCAAAGCAATCATATTGCTTACTTTGACACTGAAATGGCCACTTTCATTTTGCCCACCGTAGGATTCGAACTTGGGTCATCAATATGCTGGCTAGGCGAACGCTCTACCACTGAAGTAAGGCAGTGGGTCAAAGCCACCTTTAAGCTGGTGAATCAAACAACGATTACTTTGGTGCCACTGGGTATACTGAACCGATAATGTCCCCGGACACAAAGCGTATAGGGGAGTGACTGAACGGAAAGGGTTAAAGTTCCTTTTATACAGAACTGTGTATTGCCTACGGGCATGTATGAATGAATTGATTAACATTTCCGCACAAAGGCACTTTCACTGCGCTCGTGTATAAAATATGCAACTACCAATGCGTTCCTGAATAATTATTTTTATTTTGTATATTACTCGATGGAGCCAATGATCGCATTGATAAATGAAGCAGGAGGAGGAAGAGGAAAAGAATGGTAGCGAGTCAGTTAAACCACAGGGGCAATACACGTTGGGCGGATCCCCAATTGCGCAGCAGTAGATTCCGCACAGTCTCGGTATCAATAGAAGGGGACCAACCGATCGAGTGCTCTCCAAGAAAGTTATCCAAACAATTATGACAACAAATGCATAAAAAAAAAGAATTTATAGCACAAAATTACACTCTTGACCTTTTCAACGGCGAAATCATTATGCCGTAATAACCCCATTTGGTCTTGAAACATCCTTACACCTATCAAAAATAGACCAACAAAGCTACCCTTCAAACCAAATTTATGAGTTTATTTCCTTGTTTGCTATTATATTGTGTTTGTAATATGCTGTATAGGATTACGCATGCGGGTATATATATATATTTCCTATCCTATCCCGCAACTCGGAAGTCGTTGGGACACCACAGATGATCACTTAACCAGAGTACTCCATCTTTCTCTGTCCTCAGGCTTCGCTCAGTGTCAAACCAGTCCATTCTCCAATGTTGTCCTCCCACCTCATTTTTGGTCTCCCTCTTTACATAATTACATAAATAAAATAATACCAGACCTAATTATAACAGCCCCGCAGCAAGAATGAAAGTAGAAATCTTAATACATTTATAAGTTTAGCTCGGTCTGTGTGCGGCAAGGGTTACAGAGATAGGGAGAAAATGGTAAAGATTCACTGACACACTAACTCTCGCAAGGCTATGAAACATAGGTAGTCCAGCCACTTGTTAACAGTAAATATCACACATTTATTTCCTCTACTCTATACAAAATCTTCTAATCTCTACACTAACTTAAATGTCCAAATTTCACTTCGAGTAGTTCGCTCCTTGATGGGTCTATGCAGCTACTGTTCTCGATATTTGTTACTGTCTCATCATTGGGCTATGAGTTCTGTCTGTCCTATCATTCGTTTTTCTGGAAGAGTAGACTATCGCACAGTCCTTTTAGAGTAGTGTTCGTGCACTTCTTCTGTGGACTTAACAGTATAGTCGATGTGCGGTGATGTTGTCTCTTCTTCTTGGTAGTTGACTACGGAGCTAGTGGAGCCCAATGCTCTCGCTGCTCAAGGTTGCAGGCCACGTGTTAGGATTGCCTCTCTGTGGGGTTTCTTCCCTGCCGTGGACCATGATGCCTGCTCGTCTTCTTGTCAATGTCAGGCCCTGGCAATACTGCGATGAATGATTTTCACCGTCACCTGCTGAGTCTTTCTGAGAAAGATTTTACAACGTGCTTCCTGCTACCGTGCTGTTCAGACGAAGACTAACTATCCTCCCGCTGGGGTCTGCTATCGTGCGAGACTACGAGAATAGTAACGCCACCTAGTGGGGGATGCGGGCGATTGGTCAGCTGGATGAGGTCACGGCTTATCTTAGTAAAACTGTAGTCTACACATTCTGAGCCCAACCTAACTTCGGTCGTCTTCTAGTCAGCGACTTAACTTACATAGGTCAAAGCAGGCTAAACTATTTAAGTCGTGAAGTCTTAGTGCAGGGTCTGGCGGGAGGTCGACATTCCTCGGCTGAACAGCGACAGTCAAGGACGGTGTGACATCGTCACAGTTCCTAGTATCTTAGCTGGGCTGGGAGCGAATGGGAGCATTCTGATTGGTCGACGCGTTACAAAATTCGACGCATGCGCACAGTGCTATCATAGTCTTCGTAAGGGTTAGGGTTAGGGTTTGGGTTAGAGTTAAGAGTTTAGGGTTAGGGTTTGGGTTAGGGTTAGGGTTATGACGCCTAAGAACTTCGTGAAAAAGCCGGCCCGACATGACCTGGCGCATGCGCAAAGGCGCTCGGATAAACTAGGAGACCCGGAACTTGAAGGATGTGACAACGGGCATGCTAGCTCAGGACGAGGTAGCGCAAGCTCCTAGGAGGTTAGCATCGCCAGGACTCTGTCTTCTTCGAGCTCCAGCATTTTACATTCGCTGAGGTGTTGGGCACCTTTTATTCCTACCATCTGCCAACCTGCATTTCCACTGCGGCGGTTATCTGTTCAGCCTGCCTAGCCGACCTGCGTTTTCTACTGCGGCGGTCGCCGACCAGCATTTACTACTACGGCGGTCAATAGGCTTTTCGAGCTCACACCTGCTCACGGAGACGTTCAGTCCCACAGACGCCCAGCATATGCGGAGATGAGGAGGACGCGCCGTCGGGGTGGAACGGGAGCCTACCCGGCGGTGGCAGTACAGAAGTCGAAGCTGCTGACGCGGACTGTGTGAGATTCCGCTACGTCACTCCACCTCAACCTACATCCTCCATCTTCTTCCTATAGGGCTCCGTTGGTCCCGGCGTCGGTCGTGCTGCGTGGAAGGGCCCTCCTCGCTTGACTTCCGTCTGCTTGGCCTCCGGCTGTCCTTCACATTTCTCTACGATTGGGCGACGCGGGGTTCCCTGTGGAGCGTGGCGACCTCCGGACTACAGGTGTCTCACCGCCAGTGGCACCCTGCGTTTGCCTACCCAACCTCACGCGGCCTCTGCTTGGCCACCTCCTTGCGGCCCTATCGGCGCTTCTTTCAAGAGCCACATCGGCACACTTCCTCAGGACCGGCCCTGCGTCCTTCTTGGCACCCTTACGGCATCTCGCTGCGCATCCATGCGCTCCTCACCCTTGGCATTCTTACTACAGCTGCTCTTCTGCTTCATCATGGCTTCTTCCGATTGTAGCAGCAGCCTTGTGCGCTCCATCCTCAAACGACTTTCCACTACAGCAACATGACCTCTTCCTTCATCGTGCTTCACCTTCTTCAACATGACATCTTACTACAACTAAGTCCCCTATATGCTTATGTGTCCGGGGACGGTAATCTACCTACTGAACTGAACTGCAGGGCCTAACTAGCCTTCTGGGACATATAATACTTTTAACGTGCATCAATAGTGTTGTGAATGCAGCTTGCTGCTGTGAATAGGATTGAATATAAGAATGTTTTAAAATTACTATTAGGCCCGCAGAGCAAAGGCTGGGTAATAGCTTCTGCTGCGCCATCGGGGATCCGTCCAACGTGTAATGCCCTGTGGGTAAACGCTAGTTAACCCACTTCCAGCGCGAAAGAACAGCATGGTGAAATAAATAGGCCTAATACATCGTCTTCGCTACAAATACTGGTTGCAATAGCGTTAACAATCGATCGTGCGTTGAAAATTTCATTGTACGCTCGACATCAGACCGCGTGATGCACAGCCGCCCGCATCTTAATAGTATTATAGTAAACGAATCACGATAGAGAAAAGCTCTTGCATCCAGATACGGACGCCTGGTGGCGTAAAGCATGGCACAAAACCGAAAAATGTTGACGACAGACCAGTTTAAAACAGCAATGTCTAAATTTGTCTGTTATGTTAAACCGTGGTATTTTTGCACCTGAAGCTTATTTGTTTTTGTTTGTTTTTTTCGTGCCCCCTCCCCTTTCCACACCTCCTACCCATGAGCGTACTATTATTGTGGATTTGTGCGCTTTACAACACAAAATCATCATCATCATCAATCTTCATCAATCATCATAATCACGATTATCAATCATCATCATCATCATCATCATCATCATCATCGTCGTCGTCGTCGTCGTCCAACTGCATCGTCATGGTAACACTAGACAGCTGAACCGGAACAAAAGTCTTAACAAACCATATGTTACAGGTTTGGTACACTACAATGATCTGTAGGTCTTAACAAAGAAAGCAAATGTTGAAACATTCTACTCAACATTTGACAACTTTCCTCTAGCAAAGTAAATAAGGATTGACGCACTGGCACATCCCTTCAAAGTCGGAGGGTTTCTCTGGAGAACTCCGATTAGTGTCCATCACTTAGTCAAGTAATCAATAATGTTACTCTCTCGTAATAATACTGTCACGTTCAACAAGCTACATTCCATTTCAATCGAATCGATTCAGTCATAGATCCATAATAAAAGGCTTTTATTCAGTAAAACTCCTAAACAGCGAAAGAAGCCTCACTTATACTGTTATACTTAGATCTATAGGCTAAACTTTTATTTTAAATGTAAAAACATTTCACAATATATTCCCAAAGAAGTATAGGGTTAAATATATTCTACGGACCATGAAACCTAATTATTGAATATAAGCGATTACTTAATAAGCAGACTTGAATGAACATGAATCTACGGATGGGCCAGTTAAAAAGTGGCCATTTGTTCATTGTCCATCTTAGCGGTATAATAGCTCTGGTGGTTCAGTGTTGATGTATGCATATGTCCCTACCAACTATGTTAGCTGGGATGGTTATCCTGGTCTGCAGTATTACCAATGGTGGGCGTGGACGTTCAACTTCAATGTTCATTCATTATCCACGGCCCCATCCCATGTTTTCAACTGGAATTATGTCATGGATTATAACAGTACATTACATGACTTATTCCTCTTCAATCGTGTAGGACTGGTTTATCCCTACTGACAGTGTACTGTAAGGGTATTTTCTGAAATACGCCACAAGCGTAAAAGTCGTCTTGAGAACACAGGAACCATGTGCTCATGACCATACTTAAATCAATCTTGATCGTCCTAAACGGCACGGTGGCCTAATGGTAGAGCTTTGGCTTGCGGATCTGAAGGTCCCGGGTTCGAGCGCAGGCCGGGGCCTTGGGGAAAGACATTTTACTCCCGTTTCCTACTCCTAGGATTTTATTTTTAACTAGCTTTTAACTTTTGGTAGGCAGACCTGGTCTGCCTCTTCATTTTAGCTTTTCAAAAATAATAGTACCCTATCCCATATTTTTATTTTTTGCTCCCATATTCTGGCCTTCCTCCATGGCGGCGCCTGGATTGTTTGCCACTCCGTGACTCTCTCCTTTTCCTCCGGCATCAAGTTCACCTTCAACCCAGATGTTGCCTTAGAGCGCACCGTTTCTACACAATTCTTCAGTCTACGATTATCTTCTTATTCATCGAACTATTTTATTTACGTCTCTTATACGCATCATGTGTCCAGAGACTTTAATCTAATTAACAAACAAACAAACTACTCCTTCGGATGAGAGTATAAACCGAGGTCTAGTCTGTGTCGCATACATTCCATCATAACGGACTTTAAAGATCCTGAGGATCATATATCCTAGACGGGTGAGTGCCGGTGACAGGAACACAGCCAGCATGCACCAAGGTCCTCCTACCACATCCCTGGCTGCCCAGGGTTGTGCTCAGTTGTCTGGAGCGTTATTACGATGCGCCCAAAAGCTGCAATTGGCGCCTCGAGCCGCTTGAGTTAGATCCTGTATCGGCCAGCGCCTTGAGTCGCCAAGTACGGCAAAATATGTGCGCTATATAAATCCTCAATAATAATAATAATAATAATAATAATAATAATAATAATAATAATAATAATAATAATAATAATAATAAACTGTACATCTGTCATACTCGGCAATGACTGACTGAATACTAGAGGTTAGGGGAGAGGTTGGGGGATGTACATTTATTTAAAAAAAATAAGAAAAGCACGGCTTATTATCCTATACCCCAATTTAAAAAAAATCTTAGATGTTTCATACCTCCATCAAAAAATATGCATATCGGCTAAATTATAGGTAAGCATACAGCTCATTTCCGTATCTAGTACGATGGAAGTCAAAAGACATTTCACTGCAGGCATGCTGGCATGAAAGTTCGGCGTTTTAATTAAATGTCAATTACCATAATATCAGTAGTTATCCCAGGAAAAAGAATAAACCATCTTGAGTCTTTTTTTTTTAACCGCACACCTAAAAGCAAACGCTAATGCAATGTAATTTGAGGGCCTTCTTCAGCGACTTGTTTACGGATGTAGGCTAACAAATAGGCTACCCACTGCGAAGCTTTTTGTTGTCATAAAGTTATATTTGTTGACACACCCTTTCAGCTGATTTTCTGTACGTGATTTGGATTTCCTATACGTTATATACCCCTATTTGCCATAAGTTACGAACAAACCTGCTTATTTATAATGTACAAAGGTCAAGTCATAGCTGTATGCGTTGTAGCTTTGCGCCATGTGGCTTCGAGCATTCACTATAATATCACACAAAGCTGTTTTCTTGCAAAAATCAATCGGCACAGTTCGATCTAGGCTTGCCTGGAAACTATGCAGCCAAGTCAGTTATAGGGCTAATCGCTTCACGTGAGCCTTGCAAAGTTGTGGCCCTATCTTGTAGAATAGACCTACACTACTACACCTAGCCACAAACCGCAGAACTTTGATAATCGCACAACAGAATCAGCAATTTAGAGTACTTAACTGAACGGACCGTGTGGTGTAACCCCCTTTCATAAAGCCTTCTCAATGTATCAATAGTACATTCACATGTAAGAAAGAGAATGTTTGATGTCAAGAATAAGCAGGAGTTTAAGCTGGTGAAATTGTTACAATATTAATATTAAATCTTTTTAATTAACTAATTACTTTTTTTAATGTTGTTGTTGGTCTAAAATCACTATGTGTAAAGATATTAAATTAATTAAATGAAATCAATGTATCACTTTTATACCTTTCATTATAGCATTACATTACATGGTTGTTGTTTTAGGTCCAGCGGACTCTTCCGAGCCAAATCAGGACCAGTTTCATCATAGCGTTTCATTGCCGAATAATTGGGAACAAAATATACCACATAGTAACAATACAGTATTTACTGTTCTTATAATTTGTAGAACACTTACCAACTTTAAAATCTTCCCAGCACGAGGGTCTGGTGAAAGTAGGCTTACTGAATGTACAGAATTTAAATCCAGCCACTCGACATGAGACGTCCTTAGCTGCAAGCTGGCACACTTTAAAACAACAACCACTGAGTCCTCCCCGGACAGACCTCAAGGCTTGTTTGCTCCAGCCTGTCTCTTGTACGTTCATTACCTAACGGGTTTTTCTAAAAGTACCGTTAAAAAGACCATTTCCGGAAATATATCCATAGGCAAAAAAGCATCAGGATAATAACGGCAGCAGGATAAATATTACAAGGAAAAAACATTTTTAAAAGTCACAGGTGTATCAATACCCCTAATAAACAATGTCAGGAACACTCGTAAAAGTGACAGTGTTGGAGGGGGACAGAAAAAAGGGGGTATGGGTTATGTGTGTGTGTGTGTGTGCGTGTTTTTGCGTGTACGTTTATTTGTTTGTTTGTTTGTGTGTGTGTACGTGTGTGTGTGTTATTCCTGGATGACGTGACCCTTCGTGTACATGTGCAAACAGCTGAAACATATTAAATTGTGTGAAACAGCAAAACAGCATGCATATATGTGTAAAACAACCAACATAAAACAACACGCAGACGTTGCTCAGCCTAAATGCCATCAACACAAGACTATATAAAGTATAATTATTTATTAAAAAGAATCTGCTCTAGTTTCACTGGTATTCATATACACCTATCAAGCTGAGATATTTTTTGCGGTATGCATTTACCTGCGTGACTTTATTATGTGCATTTACTTGTGTTATTTTGTTGTATCCATTATAAAGCTTGTGCATTCTCTACATCAGAAAGTAACAAGCAACACAGTAAGCATGTTAATAATCATTGATCGAGGAAGGGGCAACCACCACCAGTTTTAACAGGAATAACAGGCCTACCTGAATGTTTTTCGATCAGTTGTACCGCACGGAGAAGAAGTCACAGCATTATACATTCTATCACAGACTGCATTATTCAACATGCACATAATGAGTTTTTATGTCATTAGAACTAAAGTAGATCCAGCAAAACTGCCTGGAAAAAACAACAACTAAACATCCATATGAACATCTTTTTTTTTTTTTTAAATCAGTTTATAGTCCCCTCTCTTCCCGTTAAGGATTTTCAGAGAGGAGACTAGTTATGATGATCATAACATAACACGTTACATAGTAAGACGAGTTATAAATGTATTAAGATTAAAATAAAATTAAGATAAAAGAGTTGGTTTTCATACATAGTTATATGAACATCAACAAACAGGCCTACCGGTTCGAACAACTCATTATCAAAGCACTGTAACGCAATGTATCACAAAGCTTCAGTCAAAAGATACAAGAAATAACACACTACAATGCACTAGTAATGATAAAGCAGGCTATAAAAGTCGAGGATTCAAATGATGCTTGCTAAAACAGGGTGCATATTTCTAATACTGCGATATACTTAGTTTATTTTCCTACACACAGTCAAATTGCGCACGCCTTTTGTTCCAAGTATCAGCCAAGCAATGTTTCACGAATGAACACTGAAGATTAACGTCTACACCCAACATTGGCGATATGGCAGACAGAGAATATCCATCCCAGAGAAGTCAGAGGGGGTAGGGATCTAAATCAACACTGAACCACTACTGCAATATCTGCTTTTATGCCCAAGCCAAACTGGTACACAAACTAAACTAT
Source organism: Oncomelania hupensis (assembly GCA_036898135.1). Taxonomy (NCBI): domain Eukaryota; kingdom Metazoa; phylum Mollusca; class Gastropoda; order Littorinimorpha; family Pomatiopsidae; genus Oncomelania; species Oncomelania hupensis. The sequence goes on from CM072513.1 coordinate 38,203,235, forward strand.
TACCAATTATTACTGTTTGCTCTATTTCCCTACAAATTGGGCATAAAACCAGATAGGCCTACTGCCGCGAACGCTACCACTGAGCTACGGCGGTGGGACAAGTTTCACGAGTTCGTTAATCTCAGACTGTGTAGTTCGGCTTTATGCTAACTGCTGTCGCACACAACTTCGAAGTACTAACCATAAAATTACAAAGACTGCACTTTGTGCTTGATTCATACTAACCTTGAATATGCCCGGCCCGTACTATGCGGTATCCTATTGGTCTCCGTGTCAGCGACTCTCACAACAGTGAGAACGTTCCCTCCACTCCCTACACACCCACGAAAGCGGTACAATTCGCTACGGTGACTCGAGTAAAGCTGTCTCCAGCCGACCCTGTCAGATTTGCTAGGCTGATACAATACAATAGGCACTGACCGGTGTCACATCCTTCAAGTTCCGGGTCTCCTAGTTTATCCGAGCGCATTTGCGCATGCGCTAGGTCATGTCGGGCCGGCTTTTTCACGAAGTTCTTAGGCGTCATAACCCTAACCCTAACCCAAACCCTAACCCTAAACTCTTAACTCTAACCCAAATCCTAACCCTAACCCTTACGAAGACTATGATAGCACTGTGCGCATGCGTCGAATTTTGTAACGCGTCGATTAATTAGAATGCTCCCATTCGCTCCCAGCCCAGCTAAGATACTAGGAACTGTGAGGATGTCACACCGGGACAAGTCTTGCGACAGTATAGGACTTTTCGCAAACTTTGTTTGACAAGAGTCAAACATTGAAATTATTGTTTTGTTTTCCTTCTTTTTTGTTTTCCCAGAATTATCTGGCGAATCAGAACGAGGCAAATGTTGGCCTGTCGGTCGATCTGTTCGTCCGTTGTACGCCATAACTCAAAAACCGTTGAACGGATTTTGACTAAGCTTCTTATGAACATTGCCTACGTAGGTCTCTTACTGAAGAGGGCCCATTATTTGAAGTACCCGCATATCCAAACTCAACAAAATCGCTTTAGCCGTTTTTGAGAAATTGAGCAAAACGTGTGCGGCAACAAAATGACTGTAGTAGTCTTGACTTTTGCGGTAGAACAAATATGATGTCAGATGCCCTTGCAGACCACAAAGGCACAGTCAGCATAGGGTGTCACGTGGGGTTTATGGGTTACTGGGCTCTGCACAATGGAATGCTGTAACCCTCACGCTTTATTCGATGGGAACCGCTAGTTAGTCACCCGCTGAATTACTTTAATACATTTATTTGTTTAGCTCGGTCTGTGTTAAGGCTGGGGTTCAGAGATAGATAGAAAAAATGGTAAAAGATCCCTGTCACACTAGCTTTCACACGGCTATGAATCATATGTAGTCCAGCCACTTGATAACAGTTAAAATCACACATTTATTTCTTCTACTCTATACAAGATCTTCGATGTGCGAATCTACCTTAAACTGTCATAAGTCAATGCAAATAATTCGATCGCTTATAGTCTATGCAGCTGTTATGTCTTCATCGGGCACTGGCTGCTAGATTTCATGAAGATTGGACTACTGTGGTCCGATTTACTACAGTTCTGAAGAGTGGACTACTGTGGTCCTTTTGCTATCAGTTTGGGTGCACTTTTGCTTATGCACTTAACTGCAGTATTATGTGTTTGAAGTCCTTCGTTGAGGTAGCTTCTGGTACACGCGGTGTCGTCGTGTAGTTTGGTCCCAAGCCACGCTGTGGGGTCTTGCAGGGGGTTTTCCAGGGTTGCTCCCTCAGTCTTGTGCTGTAGGGGCTAAACAGCCAACTTGGTTTTCCTGTGGAGTTGGGCGCACGGGATAGCTCGCCTGCTCGTCTGTAATATAAGAGACGAAATTCTGCACAACCCTGAATAATCAGTTTGTGCAGAGCGTCTCACTGAAAGCCAAAGTAGCCCTCAGTGATAGCTCCACATCTCTATACATAAGCGACGAACATTCTGCTACGTCCGTGGTCCACTGGAATCTCAACTCTAAGTTTTTATACAAACATAAATATCAATCGTGGCTAACTACACACATACAGAATTAATAATAATAGAAACATTCACTGGTACAGCCACTGGTCTGCAATCATACATATAGGTTCAACGACAGTGGTTCCGTCAGGTATACAACATGGCAGCGCAACCGGTCGTGTTTCGCCACGTGGTCACGCAAATTCGGATTAACAATTTACATATATGCATAGCAAATTCTACAAACATAATTTCAACAATAATATAAATATATCACAATGAAACAGAAGTATGTTCATTTACCTGTTTGACAAAGTCAGGCCTCGTGGCTACTTGATAGAATTCTAAGATTCTAAAGTCCTATTTCCTGGTCTATGAGTGAAGATAGTTCTCTGCTCCGGTCTAGCTGTGTAGACTTCGGTGTCTTTCGTAGCACTGACTTAAGCTATGCTAGGTTTTGACCCAGTCAGAACCGGCTCTAACCGCTCTGCCTGCGTCTCATTGGTTAAAACTTTCAGATTCAAGGCACACAGTGCTGACGTCACTAACTGCCTGCGTCAAGCTCGCAGTGTGTGTACCTCCTATACTGTAATCAGCTGCTGTGTAATACTCTAACTTTCTAAAGTTACAAGGACTAAACAAGGCTAAATAGTAAATAGGCAGAGTAAAACTAGTCATCTCGTCACATAGGGGGAAGAGCAATCTCCAACCTCCGTTTTGCAGATGACATTGATGGTTTGGCTGGAGAGGAACAAGAACTTGAACAGATGGTACAGAGGCTTGACACCACCTCCAGAGCCTATGGAATGGAAATAAGTGCAGAGAAGACCAAAATGATGACCAACACCAATGGCATCAACACGGACATCAAAGTCCAAGGCCAATCCCTCAACACAGTGCATAGCTTCAAATATTTAGGAGCCATTGTATTAGACAATGGGTCCCGACAGGGAGTCCTCTCCAGGATCGCACAAACAACTGCTGCCCTGGCGAGGTTAAAACCAATTTGGAAAGACAGGACCATCAGTCTACAATCCAAGGTAAGGCTGCTGCGCTCCCTTGTCATCTCCATCTTCCTATACGCTTGCGAAACATGGACCCTCACAGCAGATCTCCAACGAAAAATACAAAGCATGGAGATGAGGTGCTACAGAAGACTTCTGGGCATTTCCTATACCCAGCACATCACCAACGACGAAGTCCGACAGATCATCACACAAGCCATTGGACAACACGATGACCTGCTCACAGTGAGGAAAAAACGTAAACTCCGATGGTATGTCCACGTCACCAGATCATCAGGTCTTGCAAAGACCATCCTGCAATGCACAGTGCAAGGAGGTAGAAGAAGAGGGAGACCGAAAAAGAGGTGGAAGGACAACATTCGAGAATGGACTGGTCTGACACTGAGCAAAACAATCAGGGTTGCTGAGGACAGGGAAAGATGGAGTACGCTGGTTAAACGATCATGTGTGGTGCCCCTACGACCTCCGAGTTATGGGATAGGATAGGATAGATGCTAGGCAATGTTTCTATGAAGTTTAGTCAAAATCCGTTAAGTGTTTGTTTGTGTGTGTAGGTGTGTGGGTGTGTATTGGTGTGTGTGTAGGTGTGTGGGTGTGTATTGGTGTGTGTGTAGGTGAGTGTGTGTGTGCGTGTGGGTGTGCATGTGTGTGTAAATGGCGCCAGCGGACCAACAGACGGTCAGACCGGCATTTGGCTCGTTCTGATTCTCGTCTAGTTAAAAAGTATGGTCAGATAGATCTGGAAATACAAAAAAGGCGAACATTCAAAGCTTATCCGTCGTTTTAAGCACCCTCTTTGTTTTTGGCAACAATGTATATTCCTAGGTAGGCTTATACTCATTGTCACGAAAACAAAACTAAACTTCTTGAGGCCCAGGTCCTGTAGGGCTGTAAAATCAAGTTAAAGATATAAGGTGGTGGTGGGAGGGGGGGAATCTCAGGGAGGAGAGGAACGGGGGGGGGAGGAGAAGAACAGGTAGGGTTGGGGGAGGGAGGGAGAGGAAGTGCTGCCTGAAATTTGTGAAATGGAAACAAAGTACTGCCCATTTTGTTTGCAATGAACGTTAGCAGACAAAAAAAACAACTAGATTTATTGGCATTTCTTCAAAGCCAGAATTGTGTTTATGAGTTATTTCGATGTTTAATTTCAAGTCAAACAAAGCAGCATATTGAGCGCGATTAAAGTTGCTGCCGCTGGCAAAGTTTCTGTTTTGTTAGCAGGGGTATACCTATTACATAAAATGCCACCACTGCACTTCTTGGTGGATGTTTGGAGGTCATGTACACTCGAAGCTAGAGGTCATACACACTCACAGGTGTGTATTCAGACAGGCGTGAAGCTCTCAGGCTGTGGACAGTGTATCGTATCACAATAGGTATCAAGGCACGTATAGTCTTACACACAGACCCATGCCTTATACCTTATTCGAAGATCATTATTGCCGTTTCAAGTTCCGTATAAGTAATAATACGAAAGTATTCTTCACTGTCTACATTATCCGGAAATACATTTATTTACCCACTCCGCCCCCACTAACACCTCAAAAGCTTTGCATTAGTTTGAATTTTCTGTATATTTCACATACCTGTCAAGGGGTTTTCGGGTTGTGGTGTAGTAATTTAACAGAAAAACCATAGCAAATGGAGGTTTGGTGTAGCACTAATGTGAATCACGCGATTCGCAACAAAACTGGTAACTTCTGCATCCAATATAAACACACACATCCAATGTGTTTACAAATTTATTGTAAAATCTTGTTAATGCACAACACTTTAGCTATTATCATTATCATTATCATTATAAACATTTTCATGTACGTTTTTCAAAATAAAAGTGAAAATGCAAAAAAAATAAAAATAAAACATACAGACAGAAAATAAGCTAGGCAATCATAAAAAAACAAACAAAAAAAAAAACAAGGGAGACAATCACAAAGACTGATTGTAGACTGAAGTTCTGAACGAACACGTGTTGCGGAAGTGCGGTGCTTTTACTAAGTGTCTTTAAACCGGACTCGACCGGAACAGACTTCTTTCGCGCGAAAACCCCCTGGCTTGGTTAAAAAATATTATCGTCACTTTTGAAAAATTGCGTAGCAGCTTTGTGATACGCCGTAGCAATGGGAAAATGTTTAAAATGCGTAGCGCTACGCAAAAATCCGTAGCACTTGACAGGTATGATTTCATTTTCCATTTCGATTAGCACTTTGGGGTGACGCACACCCTGAATATGTTTCATTAAAGCAACGTCGAACTCGATTAGTTAATCAGCCTACTTGGCTGATTGACAATAGTTGGAATTGAATACAACCACCAAACGAAACCAAGAATGAACCAAGCGCACAGCACCCCCCAATCCATTCAGCAGTGAATGAGTACCTGGCTCCGTTTAAACCGGGAAGGTTAGGCGGTGCAGTGAAGGAGAGGAGGTGGGAACCGCCCTCAATGGGCTCTATGCACAAAGGCGTGGCGGTCACGTGCTGCGGGAATAACACAGCGTGCTCGAGTTTGAAAATGGTGAAGTACTGTACTGCGTTTGGATGCTCTAATTCCGACGTAAAACCCTTATGCAAAGAAAAGAACATTTCCTTTCATCGATTTCCACGGAAAGATGAAATATTGATGAACTCTAAACTGGATGTCAGTGCCAAATCGCTCTTTAAAAAAAAAAGCCTGTCCCCTCATAATAATTTGTCTGTAATCATTCTTGAACGAATGTGCTATGTTCAAAACATCACAATATCCCAAAATGTCGGTAAAGTTAAAATTTTTAAGCAGCATTGGAGTGCACGCGAGCGAGCTAAAAGAAGCCATGACCGCTTTGTTATTCCCGCGCCACGTGACCATGCCGCTTTCGCGCGCCGACTTGTGCATAGAACCCATCTCTCTCCAACAATGGGAAGTTTACGAGAACATCACATTGTTTTGCACGTTCATACCTTTCCTGTCTCTAACACATTGTGTTGCATGTTCACAACTTTCCTGTCTCTAACAATAATTATTTTTCTTGATATTGTTTGCCAATATTTAGAATTTATTTTGTTTGAACGTATTTATTTAACGGTCTATTATCTATGTTGTTATATACTACTCAAAATAATTGAAGGGCCACTCTCATATTTCATTTAGTTAAATTATTTTTTGCTGCTATCAATAATATCGCTTATATTGCTTACATGTATTTCAAAACTTATCCTGTACAGTAACATTCAAGACAATCTTATTCTGACAAGTAATCCCATGTGTCAGTTTTGAACTTTCTGCACTGAGTTGAAAAACAAACACAATTTTTACCCAAAAAAAATGACCATAATTTACTGTTGTCTTGCTAATAAAGCAAATTTTCAACATTAAAAAGTGATTTGCACGCGAAAGGCTTGCATTTTGTGAGTTCAGTTCAACAATCGGCGCTTTTTTCTGGGTATAAATGGCAGCGCTTTTGCTGCTTTTCTAACCATGCCCCCAAGGCGACGATTGACTGATGCGGATAGAGGCAGAGCTATTGCATGGCTTCAGGAAGGGGTGGTGGTGAGAGAAGTTGGCAGGCGGCTGGGAGTGTCCCACTCCGTTGTCCAAAGGCTGCGGGAGCGCTTTAACAACACTGGAAGCGTCCATGAACCAAGAAGGTCCGGGCGACCCCGCGTTACCACTGCAAGACAAGACCATTTCATCACCCTGTCAGCTCTGAGGATGAGGTCCGCTACAGCAAACACCATCAGAAGACAGCTTCACGCAGCCAGCAATGTTAACGTCAGCGACCAGACAATTCGCAACCGTCTACAAGAGGCAAACCTGCGATCAAGACGACCAGCAGTACGGCCTTTGCTCACCCCAGCTCATCGTGCAGCACGTTTGGCCTGGGCTCGGCGTCATTTGGTGTGGACTAGCCAACATTGGTCAAGGGTGCTCTTTACAGACGAGTCTCGGTTCTTCTTGTCTTTCAACGATCGTCGAGTGAATGTTTGGAGGCGTCTGTCACGTGGGGTTTATGGTTGTTACTGGGCTCTGCACAATGGATGCGTAACCCTCACGCTTTATTCGATGGGAACCGCTAGTGAGTCACCCGCTGAATTACTTTAATAAATTTATTTGTTTAGCTCGGTCTGTGTTCTACACTTACAACTATTCTAAGTTATTCTACTTCTACTGTTATCTAATTTTATTGTACCTAGATCCGGTTATACCCAATTCCTATTATACACAGATCCTGGCTAGGCTCGCCAATGAAAGTGTCACGTGGGGTTTATGGTTGTTACTGGGCTCTGCATAATGGATGCGTAACCCTCACGCTTTATTCGATGGGAACCGCTAGTGAGTCACCCGCTGAATTACTTTAATAAATTTATTTGTTTAGCTCGGTCTGTGTTAAGGCCGATAGATATATAGAGAGATAGATAGAAAAATGGTAAAAGATCACTGTCACACTAGCTTTCACACGGCTATGAATCGTATGTAGTCCAGCCACTTGATAACAGTTAAAATCACACATTTATTTCTTCTACTCTATACAAGATTTTCGATGTACTAATCTACCTTAAAAAGTCTTAAGTCACTGCAAATAATTCGATCGCTGATAGTCTATGCAGCTGTTATGTCTTCATAGGGCACTGGCTACTAAAGTTCTGAAGAGTGGACTACTGTGGTCCTTTTGCTATCAGTTTGGGTGCACTTTTGCTTATGCACTTAACTGTCACGTAGTGGGTTTGAAGTCCTTCGTTGAGGTAGCTTCTGGTACACGATGTATCGTCGTGTAGTTTGGTCCCTTGCCACGCTGTGGGGTCTTGCAGGGTGTTTTCCAGGGTTGCTCTCTCAGGCTTGTGCTGTAGAGGCTAAACAGCCAACTCGTCGTTTCTTTGGAGTTGGGCGCACGGGATAGCTCGCCTGCTCGTCTGTAATCATAAGAGACGAACTTCTGCACAACCTTGAATAATAGGTTTGTGCAGAGCGTCTCACTGAAAGCCAAAGTAGCCCTCAGTGATAGCTCCACATCTCTATACATAAGCGACGAACATTCTGCCACGCCTGTGGTCCACTGGAATCTCAACTCTACTTTCCTATACATACATAAATATAAGTCGTGGCTAACTACACACATACAGAATTAATAATAATATAAACATTCACTGGTACAGCCACTGGTCTGCAAACATACATATAGGTTCAACAACAGTGGTTCCGTACATAATTCAAGATGGCGTCGGCCGATCGTGCTTAACACGTGTTCAGCTTTTCCACGTGGTAAGGCAAATTCGGATTAACAATTCACATCTATGCATGGCAAATTCTACAAACATAATTTCAACAATAATATAAATATATCACGATGAAACAGAAGTATGTTCATTTACCTGTTTGACAATGTCAGGCTCGTGGCTACTTGAGTGAATTCTAAGATTCTCAAGTCCTGCTTCCTGGTCTATTCAGTGGAGGTATTGCTCTATTCAGGTGTAGCTGTGTACCCTGTGGCGTCTTACTCTCAACTGACCTAATACCTGGTTTGGACTGAATCCGCCAGAACTGGATCTAGCCGCTCAGCCTGAGTCCTGATTGGTTCAAACTTTACGATTCACGCACACAGTGCTGACGTCACTACACTGCCTGCGTCAAGCTCGCGGTTTGTGTACCTCCGTATACGGTAATCGTCTGCTGTATATTACACTAACTTTCTAAGGTTACAATTTCTAAACAAGGCTAAATAGTAAATAGGCAGGGTAAAACTAGTCCTCTCGCGACAGCGTCCACGGGAGCGTTTTGCTGATGCGACGGTGCGCGAGCATGACCGCTTTGGTGGTGGATCTGTCATGATGTGGGATGGCCTCGCATTAAACTTCAGAACACCCCTGCTCCAAATTCATGGCAACTTAAACGGTATTGGCTACAGGGATGACGTCCTATAACCTAGGGTTCTCCCAGCTCTGCGGGCCATTGGGGGAAGGTGCCATACTACAGGACGATAATGCCAGACCTCACCGAGCGCGTATCGTCAATGACTTCCTGCAGCAACAGCACGCTGTATAATACACTAACTTTCTAAGGTTACAATTTCTAAACAAGGCTAAATAGTAAATAGGCAGGGTAAAACTAGTCCTCTCGCGACAGCGTCCACGGGAGCGTTTTGCTGATGCGACGGTGCGCGAGCATGACCGCTTTGGTGGTGGATCTGTCATGATGTGGGATGGCCTCGCATTAAACTTCAGAACACCCCTGCTCCAAATTCATGGCAACTTAAACAGTATTGGCTACAGGGATGACGTCCTATAACCTAGGGTTCTCCCAGCTCTGCGGGCCATTGGGGAAGGTGCCATACTACAGGACGATAATGCCAGACCTCACCGAGCGCGTATCGTCAATGACTTCCTGCAGCAACAGCACGTCATAAGGATGGATTGGCCGGCTCGATCACCCGATTTGAACCCCATAGAACATCTGTGGGATGTCTTGGGTCGACAGACACGGGCAAACCTCCCTCCAGGAGCTAACCTTGGCCCAAGTTCTCCAGCAAGAGTGGTTGGCCATCCCAGGAAACATCCTCCATAACCTGATACGGTCCATGAGACAACGATGCCAAGACTGCATTAATGCAAACGGTGGCCACACTCGATACTGACTCTATAGATTTTTGGTTTCTAAAGTTTTGATTTCGTAAATGAGGGGTATGTCCAGTTAAATTGAATTTACTCGAATGTTAAGCGACTGATGTCTCAAATCTTTTTTGTTATTGATGCAGAAATGATTTCAATAAAATATGTTGAACTAATAAATTGAATTCGTGTTTCTGTTTAAAGAGAGACCGATATGTCCAAGTGGCCCTTGTATTATTTTGAGTAGTATATTATCTATTATCTATGTTGTTACAAGCGCAGAGGGCTCCAGAAACAAACAGAAGACATGAAAGAGGGAATCACGTTTATGGAAGGAAGGAATAACGAAGCCTAACGTTCTGTTGCGTTAGCGTTAAGGACGAGTCGCCACCTTGACAACAATCATCATCATCATCATCATCATCATCATCATCATCATCATCATCATCATCATCATCATCATCCACCCATTGCACGTAGCTACGATCGAAAGAAAGTAATACTCCAGGCACACGCTGCGCAGCAGGCCAAAGTATGTCCCTTGAAGTGGCGAGGTTAGCAGCCTGCTCAGTTACAGTGTCGCTGAAAGACTAGAAACGGAAAAGTAAGTTTCGTCTTCTCTAGGCGACGAATTAGGTCACGCTGTATTTGTTTCTAGGTCAACTGTCTTTTACGAACCGTTTGAGAATCTTTTCGAACCGTTTATTGACGCCTCACTTGGTTTCATACAATTTAAGAATCCAAGAAGGCAAATGAGTTTTTGGTACGGAAAAAGAGCATTTTTGTAGAGAAAAGGTTAGGGCAGGGGCTAGTGATAGATCTACAACTAACCTACCCGAACCCTTGTAGCAATATTCCGCTCTTTCCGTCACTTTTAAACAGTACTGCGGTTTGCATCCGCGGCTAGCAGCTAGCCCAAAGTATACTTGAAGGGATGGAGGGAATACTTTCACCTGCTGCTAGCTGGAGTTTTGGTGATACTTTCTACCGATCGCAGCAATGTGTATTACCTCCATCATCATCATCAACATCATCATCATCATCATCATCATCATCATCATCATCATCATCATCATCATCATCATATTAAAAATTCGTCGTGTTGGTACTTGGTGGTTATGGACACGTACACCAAACTTATGTACCTTGAATCTGCAGTGCAGCGCAGAAATATTTTAATCTTTACATCCCTCGAATGTCGGGGAAAACATGGAGCACGTGCAAGAATAAGCATGCAGGCAGGCGTGTGTATGTGAGTGGGTGACTACATATCAGTTGCGTAATGTTTTTGTTTTGTTTTGTTTTGGCTCATCAGTCTGTAACTTTGTAATTTTGCATGGCACTGTATGGTTTTTAAATACTGTTTTTAAAGGGGAAGAAATGTTTTATTTCTTGTTATAATAATAATAATAATAATAATAATAATAATAATAATAATAATAATAATATTAATAATAATAATGAATAACATTATTTTATATAGCGCAAAACTCACAGACTCATTGAGCACGCACAAGCATTCACTCACAATGTACAAAAGGATTACAGGTATATATGGAGGTACATCCAATCTATAATAATAATAATAATAATAATAATAATAATAATAATAATAATAATAATAATAATAATAACGATTTTTATATAGCGCGGTACTCCAGCCTACGACCAGACTCACTGCGCTTTACATAGTCATTACATAAAAATACATGCACTCGATCAAACATCGCTTTTGCTACGATACACCAAAAGACGGAACAGTAAAAGTAAAAACTATTTACAACTATGTACAAAAATGACCAAAAAAAAAAATAAAAATAGAATAGCAAACACCTATTCACAGCTATTTATATGCCCGGTTAGACCCAGGAAAGGAAAACAGTATAAATATTTACAACCGTGTACACACTTACGGATCAGACAGAGACAAAAGAGGAGAGAATGGCAGCGGGATACAAATCAGTCTGAATAATGCAGTTTGAAGAAGTGGGTTTTGAGGGCCTTTTTGAATGCCTGTGTTGATTGTATTTTGTGGATATGGGAGGGAATTCCACTGCTTGGGTGCAGAGTAAGCGAATGCACGTTGGCCGTATGTCTTAGTGCGGGTGACGGGAACCTTGAGTGTGTGAGTGTCAGCAGAAGATCTTAAAGTGCGTGAAGGAGAGTAGACAGACAGTAGATCAGCAAGGTATGAAGGACAAGAATCTGAGAAGAAGTTGTGACAGAGAACAGAGAGTTTGCACTCTATGCGTGCTTGCACAGGAAGCCATTGAAGGGAATGTAGTAGAGGTGTGGTGTGATCGCGTTTCTTTGCTCGGAATACTAGTCTAGCTGCTGAGTTCTGAACCTTTTGTAGTTTGTCAATGATGTGTTTTGGGGAGCCAGCGAGGAGAGAGTTGCAATAGTAAAGACGATAAAGGACGAGAGCGCAGACTAGGGTTTTGGTGGTAGTGACTGTAAGATAGTGGCGAAAGGAGCTGATTTGGCGTATGGCCGTGTATGCAGAGCGACAGACGTTGGAGATGTGGTTGTTGAGGGACAGGTCATCGGAGAGAATGTAGCCGAGATTTCTCGCTGAGGATGAGAACTGAATGTTTGTTGTCCCTACTGTAAGCGATATTGGGAGAGGCGAGAGTGAAGAGGAGGTGTTGTGCTTGTGAATGAGGTAGCTTCGGTTTTATCGTCATTAAGTTTAAGCTTGTTGAGTGTCATCCATGACTTAATGTCTGTGATGCAGTTCTCCAAAGTCTGAACAGTGGAATTAATGAGAGAGGGGGCAGTGGATTTATAAAGTTGTGTGTCATCTGCAAATGACTGACTCTCAACAGCTTGCTTTCCGAGCAGGAGAAGCAGTGGCTTGGTGTACAGAGTGAATAACACCGGCCCTAAAACGGAACCCTGAGGCACTCCGCACACCAAGTCTGCTATGCTGGAGAAACAGCCATCGACAGTGACTGCTTGTGATCTGTCAGAAAGATATGAGTGGAACCAAGCCAGGATTGAGCCAGAGATTCCAAAGTAGTGTTGAAGAGTGTTAAAGAGAATGTGGTGGTCGACTGTGTCAAAGGCGGCTTAGAGGTCTAATAAGGTGAGAATGGCGACGTTACCATTATCTAAGGCAAGCAACCTACCTACCAACAACAAAACACAAATAATGTTATGTTACTCCCTGTAAGATGAAAGAGGGGTAGGGTGGGGAGAGGTATCCGAGTAAGTTAATCAAAAGCTAAGCGAAAAAGGTATGTTTTCAGTTGGGCTTTAAATAATTATATATATATATATATATATATATCTATATATATATATATATATATATATATATATATATATATATATATATATATATATATATATATATATATATATATATATATATATATATATATATATATATATATATATATGAAGACTACAGGGGAAAAAAGGCACATGTCACACATTTCCACTTTTGAGATAAATGAAATTTTGTCTTTGAAAGTCGCTATGTTTGTTCTTACTGTATTTCTTGGGACACTAAGTGTTTTGTCTTAAAGATATATCACTTCTTTTGTATTCATGAGAATTTCTCTGTCCAGATTGTATAATTTAATTAAATATGGAGGATTTAAACCACCAAGGGTGGTCATGGACATGTGCCTTTTTTCCCTTTTACAGACCAAAACTTGAGACTTTCTTCTACAAGCTGAATTGCAATGTACTCAGTCAATGTAAAATGGATTATAATGCCTATTTTGCTGTGGTAAATGACTAGGTATGATGGAACTGAAGTTGATTTTGTTATTTTTGATGCCTGTACGAAGACCACAAGGGAAAAAGGGCACATCACAGGCGGCGGAAGCAGAAGGGGCAGGGGGGCCATGCCCCCCCCCCCCCCTAGAAAAATGTTGGAGGGGGCAGCCTTATATATTGCCCCCTCCAATAATGAGTAGTAGTTTTTTTTTTTTTTTTTTTTTTTTGCCAAGGCATTAAAGGATTTTTTTTCTTCAAATGGAATCAAGCAATACAAGTGTTTATCATCACAATCATCATCATCACCCTCTGATCAGTAAGAGAAGTTCGTCCCTTCGTCATCATTTCCTGTCGACGCGTCATAATCGTTAGCCTTAGCGTAGATCAAAGTGACCGACAGTTTTCGACATCGTGCACATCACAGTCGCGTTTTGAAAACTTTAATTTGCTGTCAGTTTTTACAGTCTACCGTTTTCAATATCAGCAATTTTCTCGATTACAAGTGAAGAAGTCAGCAAAATGGCAAATGCTTTGACAACTGGTGTTATTGTTCCTCGTCAAGCATCCTGACAGACTCTCCGTGACAACCAACCTGCGGCCACTCCAGAAGAATATTTCAAGATTAGCATTGCCATTCCTTTCTTGGAACACCTGTCAACCGAATTGGACTCGAGGTTCGAAAATGCTGGTCTAGCAGTTGATGGTCTATGTCTGGTGCCAAGCACTTTAATAGACAACCAGGATGGTTTCATGCAGGTTCCAGAAGGGGTGATGCTGGCAATGTTGTGGGAGTCTGACCTACCAGACAACGCTACCCTTGATGCAGAATACCAACAATGGGTTTGCAAATGGCGAAGTGCTGCTGAGAATGCGACAGCTATCATCCCATTCACGGCATCAGAAGCACTGAAACATTGTGACAGGGATTTTTTTTATCCCAACCTGTTCATCATGCTTTAGAACCTTTGCACCCTACCTGTCACTACTGCCGAGTGTGAGCGTTCAAACAGTCAGTTGCGCAACCTGAAAAACTACCTGCGCTCTACAATGGGGCAACAGAGACTAAATGGACTTGCTTTACTGAAAGTGCACAGGGATGTTGATATTGACTTCAAAGAGGCAGTGAACTGTTTTGCCAGAAGATACAATTCACAAATGGTACTAATGCCGGGGAACCTAGTGCAGCAAGACTGAATTAAGTGAAAGCAGGGCGGTGATGTTCATAAACTACAAGGTAAAGCTTTATACCGTTAACGATCAACAAAAAGTAGTGAATAATAATAGTATACAAAACATCTCTGCTGATAAATAAATGTGTGTGTGGTGTTTTTTTTTAAGGGAGGGGCAGAGAATAATTTTTGTACCCCAGAGTTTGTCAGTTCAATTGTTCAAAAAGCTCAAAGTCCCAGACCATCACAGATGGCTTTTTCAAGGTTCAAATTGCACCAGATTGCACCATTTTGCATCCTTGAAAAAAAAAATTTCCGGGGGGGGGCATGCCCCCGGACCCCCCTAGAAGGCTCGGCGCTTCGCGCCTTCGCTGAATCTGTAACCCCCACCCCCACCCTCGACTTTTCCCAGGTCTGGCCCTTATGTCAGTGAATAGTGTGTGCCCCCCCCCCCCCCCCCCAATCCTGAGCAGCTTCCGCCGCCTGTGCACATGTCACATTTTCCAATTATTCGAGTTATGTCCCTTACTATATAAACATAGAAGCCTAAAGGTTAGCAAAATAGTCAAATCCAACCCCAAAAAGGCCTATGTACTGCTACAGAAACACCCAAAGAAAAGGCATACAGGGGAAAAAGGGCACAAGTCCAGACTGTAAAATGGGAAAAAGGCCTATTTCACAAACAACGATTCCTTTTTTGGGTTGGATTTTACTGTTTTGCTTACCTTCAGGCTTATGTTTATATAGTAGGGGACATAACTCAAATAATTGGAAAATGTGACATGTGCCCTTTTTCCCCTGTGGTCTTCATATATCTTCCATGTATATTTTATTTATTGCTATGTTGTATTTTAACAAAGTTTATTATTATTATTATTATTATTATTATTATTATTATTATTATTATTATTATTATTATAATAATACAAAGCATGGAGATGAACAAAGTTTATTATTATTATTTTTATTTTTATTATTATTATTATTATTATTATTATTATTATTATTATTATTATTATTATTATTATAAGAATACAAAGCATGGAGATGAAGTGCTACAGAAGACTTCTGGGCATTTCCTACACCCAGCACATCATCAACGACGAAGTCCGACAGACCATCACACAAGCCATTGGACAACACGATGACCTGCTCACAGTGGTGAAAAAACGGAAACTCCGATGGTATGGCCACGTCACCAGATCATCAGGTCTTGCAAAGACCATCCTGCAAGGCACAGTGCAAGGAGGTAGAAGAAGAGGAAGACCAAAAAAGAGGTGGGAGGACAACATTCGAGAATGGACTGGTTTGACCTTTAATGTACCCAGTATATGTTTTTTTCTGCTTAGTTTTAGTGTTTGATGTTTTTGTATCAGAAGTATTTTTACTTGCGAGTGCATGTGTGTGTGGGTACGAGCGCTTAGAGCAGACTTTAGATTTGCGCTTTACAAAATAATTTATTTTTATTATTATTATTATTATTATTATTATTATTATTATTATTAGTATTAGTATTAGTATTATTATTAGTATTATTATTATTATTAACGTTCGGGCGGTCATTACTAAAGAAATGCAGCTGAGGGATTCCATTCTCATCGAGAGTGCGGCTACACGGGTGACATTTCCAATCGCTCAAGCTGAGGGAGTCGGCGGCCATCAATCTCCGTTGTATGTGAGGGAAGAATTCCAAACTAAAAAGTCCGCTCAAAGCACTCACACGCTTACGCTCAAACAAGCACTCGCAGAATAAGAGACTGGATGACAGGAACCCGTCATCCTTTGATCTCCACGGTTGGCAGAATTGCAACCTCTTGTCGTAAAATGAAGAGAAAATATCACAAACAAGTCATAGAATGAAGAGAAAATAACACAAATAACATTTAATAACGAAGACATTAACATTAGCTGAAGTCTAAACTGCCAAGATCTAAATGTAGTGGCTACATTTCAAACAAACAACTAGATTTTGTCCAGATTTATTCATCAGATTAGGTAATTGTATTGATACAAAGACACAATCATGACAGGTAATATTTTTTTTTTTGGCAATAAAAGGGGGTAAACCAATTTTGCCTCTCCTTATTGAAGTTAAGAGTGATGCCCCTTCGTACTAGCCATGGTGCCGGGACAATTTATTTTTCTGTTGCGTCTGACTAATTACATTATTATATTTGTCCTGTCTTTTCTCTGCTGGATTCCACTGGCTGTTCTTCTGGTAAAACTTTGCGTGTGCTGACGTGCTTACGGCTAATCTATTTATGCATTTCCTATTATATTTTCTCAGAGTTTCCTGTGCGTTTAGATCTAGACTGCTGACAAACCAAACTTCACTTGTCACACATTTTGTGCGCCGTGGCTTATGTGTTTAATGATTTTATCAATAATTCTCGAGCAACATACTTTGAAGATCGTTGTGCTTTGTTTCTACTGTGATTTCAGTGTTCGTAACGATAATAATTCATAATGTTTTCGGTTTTTGAAAATAATAGCAAACTGTGTAAACTGTGTTTTAAATCTTTGTAAGAAATATGTTCTTGGCTGTCAAAATTCGCACAAAGCAAAGTTAACCTTTTCGAGACAGGCAATATCCTTAGTGAAAAACAAATAATAAACAAACAAAAACAGAAGCACCCTCCCTGTTTCTCACACGTTCCTGTACGGTTCTAGCTGTTTTTAGAGAATTTATAATACATTTTAAAATTATTTGACATCCTTTTTCAAAGTCATTCTCTCAGTCCGTCCTACCAACTGTTGTGGTTTTTTTAATTTGCAACTGGCTTCATCCTAAGGTGAACTTCTCAACGATGTCTTTGTGACTACTCATGCAGTACCTATAGACTGCACTCAGTGTAGTCTAAACATTCAAGGCTAAACCTCCTCTGATGATGAGATCTTTGGTAAAGGTGGAAACGCGTAATGAGAATCAGAGGCTTTTTGAATGCAGTTGTACTTCATTTGAGCTCCTTAAGCTCACGAAGAAGCACGTGGAATTGAAACCCAGTATGTCGAACTTTTTGGTCCACCTTTGACAAGAGGATAATTACCTTTCATGATGTTAAAGCAACTTGCCTCCATTGAGATAATTGAAATTAACACGTGTTCTGTGTAATTTACAGAGATACAATACAAGATTATTGCTTTAGGTCCAGCGACTCTTCCGAGCCAAATCAGGACCAATTTACAGAGATACCGGTAATCCAGTGTTTTATAGAGATACCGGTAATCCAGTGTTAATTACTAAGTATTTGCCACGCCTTGATCCTTGCGCCAAAGCCTGATAATTACAAATATCATAATTACATTACATTACATAATTGTTGCTTTAGGTCCAGCGGACTCTTCCGAGCCAAATCAGGACCGGACAACCCCCAATCCGCATAAAAGATCTGCTGAAACAACCCTAGTGGGAAAACTGAATGCCCTCCACCAGCCAGTCACTTTACAATAAAGACATCCCACGCAGGGGACGGCTGAGGCTTCACCCCAACTTATCGAACCCCCGTTTACAAAAACAAAATAGAATACAAACATCATTATAAATTATCAACAAAACACATACATATAAAAGGCCTACATTGCTAAATAATAACATCATAGGACCACCTGGCAGAAAGCGTCCAATATTCCCAAGCTGATCCAACAGACCTCATACACAAATAAGGAGTCTTGTCCCGGAAGAGTTTTCAAGAAAAAAGGTAGGAGACTGGTCTAGCGAAGAAGCCGATAGTATAGCAGATTGATAGAACAGAGCAGGAATGAGAAAGAGCAAATGAGAAAGACAGCGACAGTGGGAATTTAAAGCACTAAATTTCCAGAAAGTGGGGATACTATTTATACTGGATAATGACAAATATCATAGGAAAATTACAATTATCAAGGGATAATTACAATTATCAAGGGATAATTACAATTATCATTGAAAAATTACAAATATCTTCGCATTATCATGTTTAATGTTCAGTTTTGACTCTAGCAATCCGTGTGGAAATGGGCCAAAGCCTAAAATTGTCATTTTCACTTGATAATTACAGTTTGTACGTGTTAACTGTAAATGTGTCGTTGATATTTGTAATTATCATATGATACTTGTTATTATCAAGTTTTGGTGCTATTAGGCCGTCACAAGGTGAATTACACAGAACACGTCTTAATTACTATTATCACTGATACTTGTAAATGCACGTTTTGGCGCTAGTAGGCCGCCTTAGTCAGAATTAAGTATGATCATGTAAAAATTGTAATTATGAAGTGAAAATTGTAATTATTAGGCCTATGTGATAATTACAGTTTTCGATTTTGACGCATTTCCAGGCGGATTGCTAGAGCCAAAACTGAAAATTAAACATGATCAAGCGAAGAGATTTTTAATTTTTCAATGATAATTATAATTATCCCTTGATAAGTGTAATTATTCCGTGATATTTGTAATTATCATGATATTTGTAATTATCAGGTTTTGGCGCTAGTAGGCCGTCATACTATGACTTAAGGGATGCTGTACGGTGCTAGCGATTTTGAGAGAATTTATTATGTAGATTATCTGTGTTGTTTTTTTTAGATCTAAATGGGTTTTCTGAATTGTCTAACAGTCTAAACACCACGGCTATTGCTTGCTGTACGCTGACCGCCAGAGCTATGGCCCTGAGGCTGTGTGTGGTTTCTGCATCACAAGCACTGTCATCTTGGGCAACATATACGCTTTCTACATGTCCATCAGCAACTGCTTCAAACTCACTTTCTACAACAAAATGGGGTCTGTACACTCATTCACTCCAGCTCCCTCCGTGGGGGTACAGGGGCTTTCTGTATAAATATTATCCCGACTTTCTGGAAATTTAGTGCTTTAAATTCCCACTGTCGCTGTGTTCTTACTGTCACCTTTGTTCTTTCTCATTCCTACTCTGTTCTATCAGTTTACGACATTTATCCTTTTCACTAGACCAGTCAGCTACCTGTTTTCTTCAAAACTCTCCCGCAACTCATCTTTTGCGTGTGGGGTCTGTTGGGTCAGCTCGTGGATATTGACGCTTTCTGTCAAATGGTCACTAGGGCTTTCTATAATATTATTATTTAGCAATGTGGGCATTTTATATGTATGTGTTTCGTTAATATTTTATAATGTTATTTATGTTCTATTTTGTTTTTGTAAACAAGGTTCGAGGGTTTGAAGAAGAGGGAGACAGAAAAAAGATAGGAGTACAACATTCGAGAACGGACTGGCCTGACACTGAGCAAAGCCATGAGGGTTCCGAGGGCAACGATCATACGTGATGCCCCTACGACTTTCGAGTTACGGGACAGGATAGGATAGGTTAGGTAAATTAGAGTAAAGCATCAGATGCCCCTGCATGGAATGCCTTTATTGTAAAGTGGCCGGCTGGTAGGAGTGCCTTCAGTGTTATCGTTAGAGTTGTTTTAGCAAATCTTTTATTTGGATCAGGGGCGAGTCCTCTTTCAACCTCTTTTCTGATTTTGTGGTCCTGATTCGGCTCTTTGCAGTCCGCTGGATGCTATAAACAATGAATAACTAACTTACATACACTCCATCCACTTGCTATTTCTTACGTTTGTACAACGTCGCTTTTTGAGAGTAGGTAAAAAGGCAGACTATGAAGTGGTTTGGCTGGGTGTTAGATTGACTGAATATTATGGTAGGTTTGCTGGTTGATTTGTTAGTAAGTAGAAGGATAGTTATTGTCATCTCCATCTTCCTATGCTCTTGCGAAACATGAACCCTCACAGGAGACCTACAGGGAAAAATGCAAAGCATATAAATGAGGTGCTACAGAAGACTTCGGGGCATTTCCTATACCCAACACATCACTAACGACGAAGTCCGACAGACATCACACAAGCCATTGGACAACACAATGACATGCTCACAGTGGTAAAGAAACGGAAACTCCGTTGGGATGGCCACATCACCAGAGCATCAGGCCTTGCAAAGACCATCTGCAAGGCACGGTGCGAGGAGGCAGAAGAAGAGGGAGACAGAAAAAGAGGTGGGAGGACAACATTCGAGAATGGACTGCCTTGACACTGAGCGAAGCCACGAGGTTTGCTGAGGACAGAGAAAGATGGGAGTACGCTGGTTAAACGATAATCTGTGGTGCCCCAACGACTTTCGAGTTACGGGATAAAATAGGATGATAGTTGGTAGCATTAAGTTTCTTAGGTTCGTCTGTTCTTGATGTATTTCATTGAACATGTATGGAGGTAGTAAGGACAATTGAGTGAGCAGCAACAGTTGCAACCGAATAATAATATTAGTAGAATATTGTATTGAATAGTAGTTTCAGATGCAGGTTTCATTCTTGTTGAATTACAGTTGTTTTTTTGTGTTTTTTTTTTTTTTAAGAATAATACGTTTTTAGAATTGATGGTTGATTGACCAGTCTTGTATTAGAGAAAGGAAGCAAGAGTCGTAAAAATAGATCTATTCATCACTTAGAAACAAATTGTAGTATCACAGATTAGAGAGTCTCTAATTTCTTGTCTCAATTTGTAATTTGTATCTTTCTATGCATGCCAGTGATTTTTATTTCTTTCTTAATTAAATAAAATTTCATATGTGACGTTGTTTACTTATTTATTTTACTTATTAACTTTTATACATGACGTTTATTTAATTAAATAAGCACCCATTTCTGACACTTTTACTTACTTTAATTACCTTCTTATTTACGTCCCTCTTTTCTTAATTAAATTCACTTTTATTTGTGTATATGTAATTAAACGCTGATAACATTGCTGATACTTCTCAATCTGTTTATCTAAAGCTTCATGGAGGACATGCTCCCACTTTTTGTGCTGACTGTGATCTTCGATGGTTTGGTATGGCTCGTCTTCTTCGTCAGCTCTTGTATGATCAGCAACGGATTCAACAAAATGTGCTGGGATATTTTCAAAACCATCTCAGAGTTAGTAAAAATTTTAACAGGACTGACTGTTTTGGTAAAGGAAATATAATTACAACTCGTCTCTCAGATTACTTGTGGAGTTGTTCTCAACTGAAGCCGATGTTGGAATATAATACTCTGATAAGATGTTTAGGCTGTGAAGCTTTTGAATATTTAAATCCAACTTCAGCATTGCGATTTGGATCTTCACGTATAAAAACAGTGGAAGAAATTTTGCATAATTATGTTTGCAGATGCAGTATTGGGTACTTGAAACAAGCTGTTTTTAAGGATGACTTCAATTTCTACACTCAACTGAAATTGGCTGAGGTACAGTGACAACGAGAATATTGACTGATCAATATCATTTAATAGTATTAATCACTTAGTGATAGCAAGTTCAGTCAGAAAGCTACTTCGTTAGAACCAGCAAGTCAGTCAGCTGGTTGCTGATGTGTGCTTTTATTGGTTCTGTGCTACATATAATCACCTGTTGTACACTAAACACTGAAAATTATTTACAGTTATTAAACTTTGTT
Organism: Oncomelania hupensis; assembly: GCA_036898135.1. Lineage (NCBI taxonomy): Eukaryota > Metazoa > Mollusca > Gastropoda > Littorinimorpha > Pomatiopsidae > Oncomelania > Oncomelania hupensis. The sequence goes on from CM072513.1 coordinate 38,225,151, forward strand.
TAATTCTGAAGATTTTCCGCAAGGCTCACAAAAATATTCGTGTAGCAAAATTAAGATAATGCAACAAATGGCTTGAAGCTTTGACTTTCTGATGTTCATATATAACAAGCAGAGAATTTGAGTCACTTGCACAAGGAATTATACACACAGTCTAGTAAGCAACTGATTGAATTATAAATGTAATGTGGCCGTATCATAACAGTAGATAATTAGTTCTGAAACGTTGTTGTCATCAGGTGATGTCGTGGGTGCTGTGGTTTCTGTGGCTGGTGCAGTTTGTCGCAGGGTTGTGGGTTCTGAGAAGTAGTGGGAAATGTCCCACCGTCCCTAATATGGGTGCGTGCTGTGGTGCCTTACCCTGCAAACCGCGCTGCCAGTGTGACTGCAGTTTGCATTTTGAGAGAGGTCCCTTGACCCGTCTACAGAAGCAACAGGTGTGAATCCTCAACTACCCGACCCTACCCCAACTCCAAAGCTACCCTCTATTCTATATCAGCCCTAGGCTTCCCATTTTACACTCCTCGAAACCCATTTCCACTTACATGATTGCTTGGATTTAAAGTACAAGGTGTACGATCTAATCGGAATAGGAATCATTCGTATTTAAATTGTCATTATTCTGTGTTTTTACAGTCCATTTAATGTTGGCCTAATTATACTGAGGCTAGAAAAAGAAGGTGATTGGAGTAGGTGGGGGAAGTGGGAGCTGTACAAAGCAGAGATTATGACTACCTTATAAATAATGTCGGATTCAACATGTCTGTATGTGTTGTTGGAATACAGAACCCACCAGTAACTGGGCCTTCTAGTGCAGCCAGACCATCTGTGGTCACAGGTCAACGAAACGCGGCTAGCGGTTTTTCAGCAACGTCCAGGCCATCGCCTCAAGCCTTCTCACCAGCCTATGGACACGGCTACACTTCAGGAGAAGGCTATGATTCGCCAAACGCGTACCCACGTTCACCTATGGCTTGATGAGGCAGTGGATCAAAAACCGAACAAACGTCATTCTGTAAAAGTTTAAATCTAAATTATAAAACTGTATCGTCTCAAAATTATAGCACTAACATTAACTCATAATTGGGTGCTTTAGATCTGAATTGAAAAAAAATTACTTTTTGCCACGTTTGTCTTCACAAGTACACTATGCGTCTTTAGAAAATTACCCGTCTAACAATAACTCGTAATTCGTGCTTTACACTGAAAAGAAAATACTCTGCCATGTTTTCAAGATGTGCAAACGTGACTGACAATGACGTACAGACTGTGATGACATGAAAGAAACATTTACAGCAGAGAAACTGTTTGAGCGACATTTAACAAGAATGACTAATACTGATTAGTAAAGGATTGTGAGGTGTATAGTGTTTGTTATCCTACGTAATAGCTAAGACGAGTAGTATGCCATTAACAAAGAAGACGTATGAACAAAACTTTTAAAAAAATGTTACACAAGTTTTATTTCTGTTTCGATAAATAAAACGTACATGACACATGTAAATCTATACACTGAGATTAACTTTTTATTGTGTACTGCGTATGTTTTATAGAAATCAAAATCCAAATGAAAATGATCTACTTTGTGAATTCTTGTATTCAATACAATCTTCGCTATACCAGTCATCTACCCTTTTTCTTGAAAACTCTTCCGGGACAAGACTCCTTGTTTGTGTATGAGGTCTGTTGGATCAGCTTGGGAATGTTGGACGCTTTCTGCCAGGTGGTCACTAGGGCTTCCTATGATGTTATTATTTAGCAATGTAGGCATTTTATATGTATGTGTTTTGTTGATAATTTATAATGATGTTTGTATTCTATTTTGTTTTTGTAAACGGGGGTTCGATTAGTTGGGGTAAAGCCTCAGCCGTCCCCTGCGTGGGATGTCTTTATTGTAAAGTGACTGGCTGGTGGAGGGCATTCAGTTTTCCCACTAGGGTTGTTTCAGCAGATCTTTTATGCGGATTGGGGGTTGTCCGGTCCTGATTTGGCTCGGAAGAGTCCGCTGGACCTAAAGGAACAATTATGTAATGCAATGTATTCAATACAATATATTAATACTTTGATATACGTTTCATCGGAGGGAATTAGATTACATGGTTTTTAAAAAAAAATTCTTGTAATTGACCTTTATTGGTTGGGGTGGGACGGGGTGGGGTGGGGTTGGGGAAAAGGGGAGCCCATAATATTCCTCACTCACGCAGGTGAAACTGCGGTTCCCTTGTCAGCTAATGTGCCGCAGCCACATGACAGCGCCACGCAGGATGAGGAAGAAACAGGACGTTGGATGTTTTTGTAGCTGGCACTCACTTGTTTAGAGCGTCAGGATCTTTAAAGTCCGATGAGGAAAACGCAAGCGGGCAGACGAGACCTCGGTTTATATTCTCATCTGAAAGAGTAAGGTCACTGCACTGCCTGAGCATTAGGATCAAGTTATCGGTATTCAGGGCGCATATTCGTCCAATTGCAATCTGCGTTGGGCATGCAATGTTTAACCGCCGGGAAGTAAGTTTGGTTTAGCAGCCCCAGAAAAGTATGAGACGAATAATTCTGCAGCCAATAATTTTATACTCACAACAACAACAACAACAACGAATACTGCTTTGAAAAATGAACTACAGCTAGTAATGCTGTACAGCATTGACTAATTATTATCAGTGACTGTCACGGAGACATTTCTGCACGCTACTCATTTTGGCTTGGTGTAAACGATCCAGATAGTCACACGGGAGTAGCTGTGACATTCGGGTCTCCATTGACCATATTGTAGGATGCCGCCATTGCAACAGTGGACGGTTTGACATCGAGAAAGTCCTGGATCTTGCTTTGGTAGAACTTAGCAAATTCCTCAGCTTGGGACACGGTGAATGTATTTTTCCAATCTCCCGCTTTGCCTGCATTAAAAACAAATAACATAACGGTATAAATAATACATTGTCAGCATAGTAATAATGCAGTGCCACACACATATGAGCAGGCTAAACTCTAATAACATAATGAGTGGAATGATAGGTTATTCACGAATCGCTCCTCAGAAAGATGGACTGCGGAACAACCAGGTAAAACTCTTCCTCAAAAGTATTCGGCTTCATAGCAAAATGATTTGCATTGTTCAAATTGTAATGGCGTCTGGAAATAATTCGGTGTGTCTGTTGGTTGGTCGAATGACGAATTAAATGTTTGAAGTAGACAAAATACACGTAGATATAGGCCTACATACAGAGTCCCACTTTGACCGATGGCCCCTCAACAGACCTTTTTAACATTCACAATGAGTGTTGTTGCCCCAGTGAAAAAAATAAGCGTACAACAACAAACCTTTTCGAAAGTATAGTTCTTTCTTAACTCAATAAACTCCGAAGTTGTTGTGCCTATCAATAGCAACTGCTAGCCATCCCTCTTGAGCTAAAAATATCACCTACCAAAGCCGATTAGAAGAAGAATCCATATCAAAGTTGCTAGGTAAGGCTTTTCGTTTTAGGTTGATACAACAGACGCTATCCTACCCTAGATACCAAAGATACATTCTTGAAGCCGCATGGTTCATTCAGAAATGAGGTCAAAGGTCACGCGGCTATGGTAACGGTGTACCATTAAACAGGGGACATCACTCCCTGTCAGAACAGAGATTTGAAAATTCAAACTTTTGCCGTTGGTTTGAAAAACGAAAGCCCACTTTATCAGTGTTTGATGTAATATTAAATTACTATGCGAAATTTAAGGTATACCCGTTTTCACCACAAGTAAACAAACCTTCGAATTGGGGTCTTTCTAAAAGAAATATCGATAAGCCATAGCGAATAAATAAAGGCCATCATTTTGAAAATCATCAAATGTTACAGCTGTTATCTGTTACCTTTCCGATACATGATGGGCTGTCCTTCGCTGTCCATCTCTAAGTGTCCTTTAGACTGCTTCATGTGGTCGAAACTGCACAGCTCCTCGACAGCGCGCAGTTGCTGCTCGCTGGCTTTTACATGCAGGAAGGCAGCCAGCTTTCTCATCGAGTCCATAGGGTTCTGTACAATAAAGATCTTTGTACATGAAAAAATCCGAATTTTGTTTGATCGTTGATAAGGGCCTACTCTGGTAAAAAGGCTTAACCCTTAGAACTAGAACTGGCTTATTGCAAATACAATATTACCCTCTTATAGCAAATTTGAGGGGTTAGTGGTGTGTGTGTGTGTGTGGGTGGGTGTAGGTGTGTGTGTGTGTGTTGTATTTTGTACAAACTGATAAGTACGTGCAAAACATGTACTTAAAATATATACGATTTATAGAGAACACGATGAGCTGGATGGCATTTCATCTTCAATTTTAATGTTGAATGCCAGGTGCCCCAAGATTGGTAGATCCAGATGTCGTCGAAACACAAATGTCGATTTTCTCAGAACTGCGTCGCTGGACTAGCTTTGTGTTTGTCATCACGCGGCAAATATCTGTTTGGTACCCACCTCTTTCATGCTTTCATACGACAGCTGCAGCACCGTCAGCTCTGGATGCTGTGCCAGTCCTCTCTCCCATGACAAATGGTAGTCAAACCAACTGCCGTAGTCCACTGAAAGTAGAATCTGTCTTTTACTTTATGGCATTGCATATTGAAGTAGGAGATACAATAACGCCTGTATTTATTACTCATTTGCATTTTGAAACATTCATGAGCAGGCAGTTGGGAATTTTTAACAAGGGCGTTAAATCTAATATACAAGATACACAATATTGTATTGGCAAAAGAACGCACAAAGAATGCATTTTAAACCTAAAACTGATGGACAAGCTGACAGCGCAAAAGCAATTAAAAAAGCATGAGAGGATAAAAACGATAAGAAGATCAACTGTACAAAAAAGGGCACTAGTCATAGATGCCAGATTTATAATTAAAAGATCATATCACACAAACATACTTCGGGCTTAACAAGAATTAACCGTGCTATATTTAAATATGCAATTCATTCAACCTCGTATTTAAATACACGCACAAGCACGCACGCAGGCACACACACACGCACACACACAACCGTTTAGAAACGCAGTTGTGATGACTTTCATTAAACTCTACATAGTTACTTTGACTATTTGTACAAATTTGTCCATTTTTGAAGCTATCCCTAACCCTAACCATAACGCTAACCCTTAACTTAGCCCTAAGCCTAACACAGCCCTAACGGAACACTGTTTTGACGTCAAAATAACGGGGTCCGTCAAAAGAAAGTACGTAGGCCTAGATGTTCAAGTGTATGTCAGAATAACGGCGTTTCTACATAGCCACACACACACACACACACACACACACACACACACACACACACACACACCCACACACAAAGAAATAAATGAGTAAACAGATACGCAAACAACATGAAAATGAATACGCTAACAAGCGCAGATTACAAACATAATTAGGCTTATATTATCATACCGTAAAGCTCGTAATACATTTTGCATAAGACTATGTCACACAGCAATGCTCCGCATGAAAACCATGGACGATTTTACTTAAACCCATCGTCGTTGTAGTGTGTTATTCAAGCAAACAGTCATTCGATAAAACTGTCCCCATCGTTTCTAATTAGCAGCCAGTAAAATGATGGTGACAACGATGATGATGATGATGATGATGATGATGATGATGATGATGATGATGATGATGATGATGATGATAATGATGATTTTATAATAATAATAATAATAATAATAATAATAATAATAATAATAATAATAATAATAATAATAATTATAATAACTTTATTATTATTATTATTATTATTATTATTATTATTATTCGCGGAAGCTCAACAAAAGCACTGAATTACAGTGTAAAGCCCACTTTTGGACTCTCCGGCCATGCAAGTGAGCTTAACAACCAACTTTGCTGGGTTACCAAAAGAGCTTAGTCCACTATATTAGACTGTAACTATAATAAGCTCTTTGGATCTACTCGGGTCGCTGCGCTGCTTCTTTTAGTATCAACCTCGATGATATTAATAGGCAAGACTAGTAATCTTTGGAACTTTGTCCGTTTATTAGCAAAACCACATATAATTCCAAGCATGAAACAAGGCTCATAGCCCAGGGGTCATTTTAGCCAAAACTAGAGGAAAAGGGGGGGGGGGGATGGGAAATTACAGACATTAAAAAACAATGAACGGCACAAAAAAGGCTGCTCCATAGGCATCACAAGACAAACCTCTGAAATGTCAAACACCCGTTTTAAGGTTTACATTGGTTCAACATGGAAAGAAAAATGTACAGCATTGCATGGTTCAAATCAAATGAATTCATCGATTTATACAGTCAGATTAAACAGGACTTTTGGAAAAGGTTTTGGGGGGATTTAATTTATTTTATTTTGTTTTGTTTTATTTGTTTACTGTGAATTTGAAAAGGATCTGTGATGTTGAATGTGTGTTATTAGCTTTAAAAAAAAAGGTATTACATCTGAGCACGCAGGGTAAAGAGACACACTGAAAGTAATAAATGAAAGAAGAACAATAAAAATAAATTATAAAAATAAATAAATAAACTCACACTCCCCACGCAGAAAAGAGGGAAGTAATGTGCCCAGTCCCCATCATAATGGTATAGCTCCTGCAGTTTGCGATGATGGTGATAGTAGGACACCGCCACGTCACGAGGATCCCGCACTAACGTCACCAATCGACATCCTTGCGTCAGCACCTGTGGAGTCACGCATATACATATACCACCGGTTTGCACGCACACACACACACGTGCACACCACAATATTGTTTATGCGCTTAATGAATTTTAATTCATTCATTCAATATTGTTGTGGAATATGATGAATTTAAACTTTTTTTTTACTGAAGTGACGATGGTACGTGTCAACTGTGTCATGACTAACCGGCACGATTGCTTCAACGCACCAGCACCTATCACGTCACAAACGCGCGCGCGCACACGCACACACACACACACACACAATCACAAACACACACACGCCCGCTCGGGCGCTCACCTACTTACACACGCAGAATGCAAAAAAAGGAAGAACTGTACCTCCGCTGGCAACCTTTCAAAATAGATATGAGTGTTGAGCACGCGCGGTGAGGTCGTCTGCTGCATTTGATCTTGTGATATCATCTCCAGAAACGCCTCATCCTTTTCCACTAATGGCAATGTTCCCACTTCTAGACATTCATAAACGGGGAAAAAATAACGTATAATAAAAATAACCAGTAAAGGCGAAGAAAGGAAATAGAACCTATTAAAAGTCTTGGATAGCTAATAAAGGTAGTAAAATGGAAGATCGTTTGTAAAAAGGCTGTCTTATATATATTTATTTTTATTTATTTAATCGTTCTTATATAGCGCTTTTCCAGCTCAAGAGCTGCTCAAGGCGCTGGCCGATACAGGATCTAACTCAAGCCGCCCGAGACGCCCACCCGCAGCCTTTTGGCGCATGGTCCGACGCCCGGACAACTGAGCACAATCCTGGGCAGCCAGGGATGGGGGAGAAGGACCTAGGTGCATGCTGGGTGTGTTCTTGTCACCGGCACTCACCCGTCTAGGACATGAGCGTCAGGATCTTTAAAGTCCGTTATGATGGAATGTATGCGACACAGACTAGACCTCGGTTTATACTCTCATCCGAAGGAGTAGGAAAACAGGAGTAAAGTGTCTTTCCCAGGGTCACAACACAATGGCCCGGCCAGGGCTCGAACCCGGGACCTTCCGATCCGCAAGCCAAAGCACTACCATTAGACCACAGTGCCTCCCATAGACCACAGGCGCTTGTATCAGGACACGCGAGCGCCTATGCCTGTGACGCGTCTCCCTTTGGTTATCTATAATAATATAAATTATACATTATACATGTATACATTATACATTATATACATTATAGATATCCAAAGGGAGACGCGTCACAGGCATAGGCGCTCGCGTGTCCTGATACAAGCGCCTGTGATACAGACGTGGGATGAAGCACTGCAAGCTTAAATCGCTGGAGATTTTTTCACGAGAGGTAGACTTTATCTATGCAATGATGCTTTGTATGGTACTAACTACTCTCCTTTATTGTCAGCGGGAGGTGAATTAAAGAAAACAGTAATTCTAGCAAAGTCCGCGTGCCATGCTAAATCTACCACGCATACACCTAAAAAATAGGTATGGATAAAATAAACCGCTAGATGTGTTACTGGTCGATTATTCATCAGTGGAAAGAAGTTGGCTACAGGGGATTAAAACCTATCAACTAAGCATGCTACCATAGCGTGGAAATTACCGCGCTGTATAAGAGAGACAATGGGTCCCGGCAAGAAGTCCTCTCCAGGATCGCACAAACAACTGCGGCCCTGACAAGGTTGAAGCCCATTTGGAAAGACAGGACCATCATGTCATTTCCATCTTCCTGTACGCTTGCGAAACATGGACCCTCACAGCAGATCTACAACGAAGAATATTAAGCATGAAGGTGAGGTGCTACAGAAGGCTTCTGGGCGTTTCCTATAACCAGCACATCACCAACGACGAAGTCCGACAGACCATCACACAAGCCATTGGACAACTCGATGACAGTGGTGAAGAAAAGGAAACTCCGATGGTACGGCCACGTCACCAGAGCATCAGGTCTTGCAAAGACCATCCTGCAAGGCACGGTGCAAGGAGTTAGAAGAAGATGGAGACAGAAAAAGAGATGGGAGTACAACATTCGAGAATGGATTGGCTTGATACTAAGCCAAGCCATGATGGTTGCTGAGGACAAAGAAAGATGGAGTACGCTGGTTAAACGATCATCTGTGGTGCCCCAACGACCTTCGAGTTACGGGATAGGATAGGATAGGATAAGAGAGACCCTAACCATTTTAGTAATGTAGTGTGTACTCTAATTATATTCCCACTCTTAATGGTATGCTATATCTCTCTCTCTCTTTCTCTCTGAAATGAAAAATATCAAGAACTCCGAATATTACCTCTTCAAAAACATTTTTTATTTAATACAGCTATCCTTATGTTCAAAATCACACACGGAGAAACACCTGCATATCTTGCCACATTTTTTACTAAGCCAGTTGATGGGCATAGACTGTATAATTATAAACTACCCCTCCCTCGCATTGATTTATACAAAAATAGCCTATCGTTTAATGGAGCTAGAGTATGGAACTCTCTCCCTCTGGAGTGTAAACATTGCGACACACTGTTTTCTTTCAAATGTAAAATATGTAGGCATCTGCAAAATTAATTATAAAAGTGATGTATAATAATATATATGACAACACAGTCATTCGTGTAATTATTAACCTATTTATTTATTCACTTTATTATTATTATTATTATTATTATTATTATTATTATTATTATTATTATTATTATTATTATTAATTTGCTGTGGAACTTGACTTGTCTTATTATTATTATTATTATTATTATTATTATTATTATTATTATTATTATTATTATTATAAGGGTGAAGGATATGGGGAAAAGGGTAGTTGCCTAAAATTGTTTAAAGATAATGATGAAGATGTTAGTGTGATTGTGTGTGCATGTGTGTTTGTGAGTGATGTGATTTCCAAGTTAAAGTTAAAGGTTAATTATTATTATGTTAATTTCTTAACGGACAGATTGGAAGATTAGACTGTATCATTAGTCTAAAATCTTTATCCCTAATAAAAAAGTTTCAAGTTTCAAGTTTCTCTCTCTCTCTCTCTCTCTCTCTCTCTCTCTCTCTCTCTCTCTCTCTCTCTCTCTCTCACGAACACACACACACACACACAGTCACACATACACACACAATTCCCAAACTCACCCTCGTCCACACACTTCCTTCTCTTTGTTCACATTAAAGTGAATCTGAGGTCGCATTATCCAAACTTTTCCACTATATGGTATATGAAAAGACTTTATTAATCTGCATTATTGAAAATAAAGCTCTCCGCAGGGCGTCTAGATCTATAAGCAGCTTGACCAGACATTGAGGTTTTTGATAACGTCAAGGCGCGAGCGACTCAAAGGGCTCATAGCCGTCACTCAATACTTCGGGCACACAATACTCAGTATGGTTAATTCACAACGCCTTGGAGCATGTTCGTCACGCGCAGCTGCTTTAATCTTTTGGGAGCCTGTGCCTCTATTCTGCGCGAGATAAGCCATTTACAGCTGACGACCTTCGGACCCGAAGTTTAGATTCAAGTTTGGAAAATGTTTGTCACACAAAATGTATGAATAAGCGAAGCAAATGGCGTGAATTAAACATGTTATAAGTTTGTGTTCAATGTTTAACTCCACCTCAGACACACTTTAAGATCACCTTTTGTAGATTTGAGAGCAAGTAGCTGCCGGACCATTTCCCATAGCCAGTGTGTTCCTGTTGACAGGGAAGACCACAATGTCAGGTTTTTACAGTTACGCAGTCTTATTCCATGTACGATGTACCAAACCTGCATCTATTTAAGCATACACAGAAAGCAACGAGAGCCCCCACACATAATTTTAAGCACGGTGTGCAAAGGATTATCCAGTCTACTGATCGTGCAGTTGTCATAGTATCAACATTGACTGATAACAATAGCTACGATAATGGATACATGCATGACCACATACAAAATTATATGTGTCCAAATGCACTTATATTGCAGGTACGGGGTGGGAGGGAGAGGGAGGTGGTGAATTCCGACTTTTCACAAATACAGTATACCCTTTTATTTTAATAATTTAATCACTTTTATAGTGCGCTTTTTCAGCTCAAGAGCTGCTCAAGGCGCTGCCAGATACAGGATCTAACTCAAACATCCCGAGGCGCCCACTTGCAACCTTTGAACGCATAGTCTTACGCCCAGACGACTGAGCACAATCCTGATCGACCGGAGATGAGGAGATGGGACCTAGTGCGGGCTGGGTGTCTATCTGTTTAGCCGGCACTCACCCGTCTAGGACATGAGCGTCAGTATCTTTAAAGCCAATGCTATGGAATGCGTGCGTTCACAAACTAGACTTCGGTTTATACTCTCGTCCGAAGGATACAACATTGTAAACATTAGCAATGACAGCAATGGGATCGTAATGTGCATGAACTCCGTTCTAACGTCTACTACAAGGACAGTTAACATGCATGAACGCTTAACACTTAATCGTTAATGATGAGCATTATTTGACACGTCCACTAACAACCTCCATCCCCACACCTTTTCGCATTGCAGCCACTGAACTACCCTGCAGGTATCTTATAATTCAGATACGTTTTAAGTACTCACCTGATTTAGGATAAGCGCAGATGATGACGTCATCGGAACGCATTTTTAGGGTTGGGATTGCCCGGACGAAGTCCTCATGGAATGGTGGGTACCGGAAGCCGTCGACTTCCAGAAAACGCAGACTACTTCCAGCTCCATCTTCGACTTTGACTTCCGCCATTTGTGCTTTCAATAGGAATGTAGACGAGTACGGTCAGGCCTGCATATGAACAGATGTTCGCAGAAAAGTAACAAAATTGATACCCAAAATAAAGAGCCCGGCTTGTAGGCTGAGCCCACGCTAGATTTAAACAGAGAGAAATGGTCTATGATTTAACCTTACTCGGGATCGAGAAGGGTTGAGCTTGGGTTTGATGGGCAGAGTCATGAGAACTCGATGTGGTCAAAATATCATTTACTAATACCATATAATTTCACCCAAAAAAAATCACTCTAACCTCTATTAAGTAGGCACCAAAGTACAGCGATTAGCTGAAGAAATAACAATACTTAGATCTATGTTTCTTGCATCTCGAGGCATGAAAACAATAATTAGACTTGTGACGTTCATCATGAATCATTGAAACCTTTACATTACTCACAAGATGTTGTTTTTGGGGCCGAATCACAAGTGCTGAAAATGATCCTCATCCTCGGATCAGCCTAAATATGGTTTTCGCCTGATAACTCGCCTCGGAATGTGCACCTGTAACTAAGTTTGAGCCTTTAATGGGCCAAGCCCGATTTGGTCAATGAACACCTTAGTTTTACATCATCGTTCCTGTCTTTACGTAATATTTTATCGCGCGTCAACCTGTGCGTAAGTTTACGTTGCAAAATAGATCCAAGCATGCACCGGTGGCTCTTTGAAGCTGAAACTAAAATTTTGTTCAAAACTTTATTTGGACATTACATTACATTACATGGTTGTTGCTTTAGGTCCAGCGATCTCTTCCGAGCCAAATCAGGACCAGAGAGACGTTATCTTCAAATATTATAAAATGATTCAAATCTTAAAAAAACAAGCCTGTTACTCTTAAATATTCAAACAAACTTTCACACGCAACCTCTTGAAAAATCTTTTTAAAATCTGATGTATTAAAAATACGTTCTCTTTCTTCAATCAAATCACTAAAATCAGTCTTACCAGTAAAATCCAACCAACAACACAAAACAAGACGACATGATTTATATGCGATAACACAAACCAACATCATGTAAAACTTGAAACTATTTGGACAATTCCATCGGGTATAGGCTATTATAAAACGAAATTAGCCCGATGTAATAATACCAGATATATCACACGGGAAAATGGTGTCGAGGCGTGACAATTTCAAGGTGCTTTTCTTCAGTTATTTTATTTACAAATCTAGTCATAGTTTCTAATATTTCTAGTCATGTCCAAAAAATGTTTCTAAAGGTGCAGCTGAAGTTGGGTTATTGTGATGCTGGAAAGTAAAAAAAAAAATGTATAAACATTATTGTTGGTGATAATCAAGTCGAGTAAAAGTAGACTTCGGTTTCTTAAAACAATTGATAACTAAACCTTTTGTTGCTGTAAAAGAAGATCGATCTATATAACTTCACTATGACGGCCTACTAGCGCCAAATCCGAGAGTTACCACTGTATCACGAGATAATTCAAAGTAACACGTTTTCTGTGTAATTTACAGAGATACCGGTAATCCAAAGTGTTCATTAATAAATACCAGTATTTTCCACGCTTTCCTAGCGCCAAAATCTGATTATTACAGATATCATGAGATAACATGAGACAAATATCATATGAAATTACAATTATGAAGTGATAATTACAAAAATTCAAAAATTACAAATATCTTCGCGTGAATATGTTTAATTTTCAGTTTTGGCTCTGAAAATGGGCCAAAACTGAAAACTGTAATTTTCACTTAATAATTACAATTTTTATGGGGTAATTGTAAATATATCTTTGTATATTTGTAATAATCACATCATATTTATAATGATCAGGTTTTGGCGCTGGTAGGCCGTCATATGTGAATTACACAGAACACGTGTTAATTACTATTATCACTGATACCTGTAAATGCACGTTTTGGCTCAAGTAAACCGCCTTAGTCAGAATGAAGCATGATAACGTAAAAAGGGTAATTATTAAATGAAAATTGTAATTATCATGTGATAATTACAATTTTTGGTTTGGGCGCATTTCCATGCGGATTGCTAGAGCCAGAACTAAAAATTAAACATGATCACGCGAATATATTTATAATTTTTCAAAGATAATTGTAATTATCCCTTAATAATTGTAATTATCTCATGATATTTGTAATTATCTCATGATATTTGTAATTATCAGGTTTTGGCGCTAGTAGGCCGTCATATTATTTCCGCGAATTTGTATAATTTTTAATATTTTCGTACTTGGACTTCGTTGTCGAAATTTGGTGTTGGGGATAAGAAAACATATTGGGTGTAAGCGAAGCTATGTTGTAACCATGTTCGTTGTTAATAAAGTTTTAAGTAATAAATAAAAAACAACTCTGGCAGAGATTGTTTTTCTTTTAAGTAAAAGCATTCTTCGTTGAAAGCGTGTTTGTTGTACGCTTGTTTAGCTGCTTATTTTACCCCATTTTTTAGTTTCATTTGTCTTCTATCCATCTTTTATTTTTCTGTATAAATTGTATCCCCACTTTGTGGAAATTTGCTTTTAATTACCACTGTTGTTTTTATCATTCTCATTTGTTCTTTTGTCGTTCCTAAACTGTTATATTAATCTGCTATCTTCTTAGCTAGACCAGTCACCTATTTTATTTCTTGAAAATTCTTCCAAACTCCTCATTTATGTATGGGGTCTGTTGGGTCAGCTTGGGAATATTGGACGTTTTTTTGCCAAATGGTCACTAAGGTTTCGGTGGTATTATTATTTAGCAATGTAGGTATTTTATATTTATTTCTTTTGTTAATATTTTCTAATGATGTTTATATTCTATTTTGTTTTTGTAACCGGCGTTTCCATAAATTAGAGTACAGCCTCAGCATAACCTTCATGGGATTCCTTTATTGTGAAGTGACCGGCTGGTGGAGTGCCTTCAGTGTTACCATTAGGGTTGTTTCCGCAGATCTTTAATACAGATCAAGGGTGTGCCCTCTTTCCACTAAGTTGTCCTGATTCGGGTCTTTGCAGTCCGCTGGACCCTATAAACAATGACTAACTAACTATCCATCCTTCTTTTCGTATTTACTAAAACCAAAGACAGTCAGCCTATTACGGTACCCATTGTTGCATTCATTGTCGTTAAAGATGTATATTAAAAGTTTAACTAGAAGGGCAAAGCCCATATGACACACGCTCCTTATGGAACTAAATATTTTACATGAATATGAGTGCCCAGGAAAAACAAAATGAAATGGTGGCATTAAAAGGCAAAGTAATACTGACTGATCTTTTAATGCTCTTGACTTTGTGATGACATTGACCTATGGCTCTAAATATACTCACGTACCATCAAATGAAGTAAAGCACGGGTTGTATTATACAAAAACATCGGTGACCTTGGGATGATCTTGATTTTCAGTGACCTTGACATGACCTTGACCCTCACGTGATCTGTCATGCATGTCTGATCCAATGTTGTTGCGTGCTAAGGTTAAATAAACAGCCATTCCACTGTACAATGGTCTATTTTTTGTGTTTGGCAAGATCTAAAATGACCTTAACCTTCAAGATCAACGCAAAAACGGAACATTATTATATGAAAGATCAATCTATCATCTCTAAATACAACAAATATGGACTTAATATCTCTCATAGTTTAGGGTCAGGGTCACTTCTAAGTACATATACAAACCGACTTTGGACAGCTTCAGTAACTTTTACCTTGGAGTGAGGTTGACCAAATTTGCATAGTATGTGTTTCTCATTGATATCTATCATGCATCAAAGAATCATAAGTTCAATATTAATAACCTTTTTTTTAGTGGGAAATTTTGTGAAAATTTGTCATTTTTTGACTAACATTTGATGACCGTATGACCTTGAAGTGAAGTCATTCATTCACTTATAATTTTTGAGGTATTATGGGAATCTTACCAAGTTTGGTTGTGATAGTTGAAATAGGCTCTGAGTACTTAGCCACTTTAAAGGTTTTGAAGAGACAGACGGCGGACAGACCCGCGGACGGACAGACATTTTTTCAATGTTATTTTTCATTTTTGGACTATTTAGGACTCATCTCGCACAGATTTGCAAATATCTTAACAATATTTTTCTTTGGAAGGGGGGGGGGGGAGTACATAGACTCACATTGCTATGCATTTGGGTCAAAAATTGTTCGAATCTACCTACTAATTATTGTAAATATATATTACCCGTCGTTTGAAAAGAAAGTTCTCAACATGAGACAAGGTTAATACTTACTCTGTTAGTGTAGGTTTTCAAGTGCCTTCCGTGAACGATTCAATAATAACCAATCAATCATTATCACAGTATTACGCCCCACTGTCCATCCAATCGCGTTCCCTCTTGTCATTCGCCTCGCGCGAAGCAGCCTTTATACTGGAAAGTCAGCTCGCTATCCTGAAGTGGGGCCAGGTAGCTCAGTTGGTAGAGCGGCTTACTAGTAACCGAAATGTCCCTTGTTCGAATCCCGGATTGGCCAACGTGTGACAATATTATTTTCCCCTTACCATCAATTGGTTCGCTGGTGTCAGAATAATGCGACCATTATAACAGTTGCGTATTGTGTGACTATAATCTACTATTAACCAGAAGAAAACAGAAGTCCTGTGCTTTCGTCCCAAAAGTAAACATACGTGAAGGAAATGATACCAAATGTCAGGATTGTTCTTAGCTGTGCTAAAGATCGGCTTGAACTCTTTGCCCAGCTTAGTGTAAATATTCTGAGTATCTGCTAGGTTTTCACTACTAAAATAACATTTTTCAGTTTTACAGGTTAGAACTAACGCTATTTTCTCAACAGTGCGCAGTTATGTTAAGATAAAATCGATATTACACCGATATTTTACATACGCACCGGTATGTTGTACCGAAATACCGGCGGCATTTACAACGGCATGGACTGTGGCACCCTGATAACTTGTTAAGGTGAATCCCAATAAACCCGATGGTAGTGATACGTTGTTAAGGTGTGTTACGTTTGAGACGCGCACGATAGATCCGATTGTTTTGTTTTGCAAAGCATGCAATAACAGAGTGTATTTACTTTTGTTTTGATTTTGCGTTGTTGTTAGAAGAAGCTTTGTATAATGTTGATAATTTTCGTTGGTCGATATTATTGGAGAAATTTCTAGAATTACTTTTTCACTATCGATCGAAGCATGTGGATAAATCTAGTGGTAGCTAAGAAATTCTTCTAACCTAAATAAAGTTATATGACGTAAGACAGTGCATAGTTCCGGTGACGAATTTTATTCTGATTGGATGTAATTGCGTCACGCTGGAATGTTCGAACTTACTCTAAAGTATAGAGAGACTATATAAGTGGAGCACTGTGAAAAAAGTAAAAAGTGAAAAAAAGCGATTGAGTGATCTTGTATGCAGTTGTTGATATATGTTGAATAAAGTTGGAAAACTTCATGCGATTCCTGCCTTGTTGCTAAGTGAACAGGTTGCGTGGATAAACAAATCTGAGTTACACTTGTTAGGATTCAAGCATCGGGGATGAATTACATTACGGATAAATAAAAATAACAACAACAACAACAGTGTAACAAGGTGAATCCAAATAAATCCAATGGTAGTAAAATGTAAATGTTTTCTTTTTTTTTTAATTTAAATCTCACTATCTTATTACTACTGGTGAAAGGAACATCTTCAGCCTTCCCAACTTTCTCATTCAACAAAGAGAAGGTCGTAGAATGTCGATCAAAAAATGGATTATCCGTTTAAAATAAGAGTTTATGGTCCTTTTGTGGTTAGAGTTTACCGAGTATACCGGTACGCCGACACCGGTGTTTCGTTATACCGTGGCTTGTCCAACACTGCCAACTAAGGAAAATCATTTCAGTAGTTGAGTTATACATTGAGCGCAAATAATGAACACAGCAATGAAAGGTTGTCGTTCACACTCTATCGTGACTAGTTTTTTCATCACCTGTGATGTGTAAAACAATGTGTTATGTACATGTGCAATGGATAGTTTGTAGCTAGACTGCAAGTTCACAAACAGTAGACCTAATGGTCACTGTGTTTCAGATGGAACTACTGGTTTTTAATGGAGTTCATATTATAAGCCCCCAATATAGTTCCTAGAGCGCACCATGTCAGATCCCTTGCAGATCACGAAGGCAGTCAGCATAGGGGGTAGAGCAATCTCCAACCATCGTTTTGCGGATGACATTGATGGATTGGCTGGAGAGGAACAAGAACTTGAACAGCTGGTACAGAGGCTTGACATCACCTCCAGAGCCTGTGGAATGAAATAAGTGCAGAGAAGACCAAAATGATGACCAACAACACCAATGGCATCAACACGGACATCAAAGTCCAAGGCCAATAATTCAACACAGTGCATAGCTTCAAATATTTAGGAGCCATTGTATCAGACAATGGGTCCCGACAGGAAGTCCTCTGCAGGATAGCACAAACAACTGCTGCCCTGACAAGGTTGAAGCCCATTTGGAAAGACAGGACTATCAGTCTACACTTCAAGATACAAGGCTGCTGCGCTCCCTTGTTATCTCCATCTTCCTATACGCTTGCGAAACATGGACCCTCACAGGAGATCTACAACGAAGAATACAAAGCATGGAGATGAAGTGCTACAGAAGACTTCTGGGCATTTCCTATACCCAGCACATCACCAAGGACGAAGTCCGACAGACCATCACACAAGCCATTGGACAACACGATGACCTGCTCACAGTGGTAAAGAAACGGAAAATCCGATGGTACGGTCCCATCACCAGATCATCAAGCCTTGCAAAAAACATCCAGCAAGGCACAGTGCAAGGAGGTAGAAGAGGGAGACCGAAAAAGAGGTGGGAGGACAACATTCAAGAATGGACTGGCTTGACACTGAGCGAAGCCATGAGGGTTGCAGAGGACAGAGACAGATGGAGTACGCTGATTAAACCATCATGGAATACTAGGACTGAACTGAATAATTATGCCACTTTCAGGCTCTATATCCTGCTCACATTATTTTATGCATGCATCAGTGCATGTGTGTAAGCCTATGTGAATGTGCATAATTATAACTGTATGCAATTCATTCTATTTATAAATATACAATAATTACGCTTATGTTTAGTGCAGAGATTGTGCTGAGTGTATATGATGATGATGATGATGATGATGATGATGATGATGATGATGATGATGATGATGATGATGATGATGATGATGATGATGATGATGATGTCCATTTAAAAAGCGCGTGTCTCCATTCATTGTCGAATGCTCTGTGCGCGATAAGGAGAAATAAAGAATACAAAAAACGACAGGAAAGATTAAGTCCGGTGTGGAAGTGGGGGAATGGAAGTGAACAGCAGAAGTGAGAGATGCATGGTTCACTAAGTTACTACAATGTAAACAAGTGAGTCTTCAGTCTTCTCCTGAACGACTTCACACAGTCTGCCCTTTTCACAGTCTTAGCGTATTCCAACGAACGAACGAAAAACGATGCTTAACGTCCTATTGCATGAGCGTTAAGGACAATAAAATTGGGCTAAAAAGCCCTCATCATACATATTTACCAGACCATTTGGTCTGGCTGACAAAGCGTATTCCATAACTTGGAGACTGCATTTTGTAAGGATCTTTTTTTGTGTGTTTTGTTTCTCCTCAGAGGATGACAGGCGAAAACGTGACTTGGAAGAAGAGCGAAGCTGACGAGATGGCTCATACATAGAAACCAACTCAGACAGGTATCCTGGAGCAGTCTCATGCACTCATGCGAAAGCAATTCACACAATCTTATGGTCAATACGTAGTTGGTTTTTTTTTATAGGGAGCCAGTGCAGAGTCAAGTACCGGTATAATGTAATCTGTGGGCTTTGTGCGTGTGATTATTCTGGCGGTCGTGTTTTGGACCTTTTGTAGTTTGTCCAACAGAACGGTAGGAAGACCCCAAAAATTTCTGGACATGACAGTTGCTTGGGCGACTGCATTTGCGGCTGCTTGGGACTAAGTTAATTTTGTAATATAAGTTGAAAACTTTTGTTTTTTACAGCCATTAAAGAAAAAGCGACGAGTCAGCATTTTCGGCGTTTTCTGCATTTTAGGCCACCGGCCGATGGCAAGAGTGTTGATTTAAAGCTTTTATAAGTTAGTCCTTGATATGATCTTTGTAAACAAATGTTTTTAAACCTCATAAACTTAATGTATCATGCATGACAAAATTAGTTGCATTTTCAAGGAGTTTAAGCATAAAATGAAGCTGTCACGCACTTGAACCTTAATTATTTCGCTGTTTCTTCTTCAATGGTAGGGTTTCTGGTAGTTCTCCAGATTCTCAAAATTTGACAATAATAAGCAATAAATTTTTACACACAAAATGAAATATAACAAAACGTTAAAAAAAAATAAATAAAAAAGTAATAAATTTATTATCCTATCCTACCCTCTCCCGCAACTTGAAAGTCGTTTGGGCACCACAGATGATCGTTTAACCAGCGTACTGCATCTTTCTCTGTCCTCAGCAACCCTCATGGCTTCGCTCAGTGTCAACCCAGTCCATTTTCGAATGTTGTCCTCCCACATCTTTTTCTGCCTCCTTGCACCGTGCCTTGCAGTATGGTCTTTGCAACCTCTGATGCTCTGCTGACGTGGCATAAAATCGGAGTTTCCGTTTCTTCATCACTGTGAACATGTCATCGTAATGGTCAATGGCTTATGTGATGGTCTGTCGGACTTTGTCGTTGGTGATGTGCTGAGTAAAGGAAATGCCCAGAAGTCTTCTGTAGCACCTCATCTCCATGCTTTGTATTCTTCGTTGCAGATCTCCGGTGAGGGTCCATGTCTCGCAAGCGTATTAGAAGATGGAGATGACACATTGTATGATACAATGGCTCCTAAATATTTGAAGCTATGCACTGTTTTGAGGGATTGGCCTTGCACTTTGATGTCAGTTTTGATGCCATTGGTGTTGTTGGTCATCATTTTGGTCTTCTCTACACTTATTTCCATTCCATAGGCTCTGGAGGTGGGGTCAAGCCTCTGTACCAGCTGTTCAAGTTCTTGTTTCTCTCCAGTCAATCCATCAATGTCATCCTAACGGAGGTTGGAGATTACTCTACCCACTATGCTGACTATGCCTTCGTGATCTGAAAGGGCATGATGCGCTCTAGGAAGATGTTGAACAGTGTTGGGGAGAGTAGTCATCCTTGGCGCTCGCCGTTTGTTATTCTGAACCAGTTCCCGATGGCGCTGTTGTGGAGGACTGCACTGGTAGCCTTTTAATACAGGCTTTTGATACTTCAATAATTGTAGGGCTGATGTTGTACACTCTGATGATTGCCCACACAGCTGCATGCCGGACTCGGTCAAACGTTCTCTTGAATGAAGTCTACAAACACATGATATAGATGTTGTTGGAGCTGTAGGTATTTTTCACAGATTATTATGAGGTTGAAAATCTGTTCAATGGTACTTCGCCCTGCCCTGCATCCTGCTTATTCTTCAGCTATGATTTGTTCAGCTTGGGGTTTCAACCTGTTGAGTATTATTTTCAACATGTATACAACATGTTGTAGACTTCAAAAAGGCCTTTGACCGAGTCTGGCATGCAGCTCTGTGGGCAACCATGAGAGTGTACAACATCAGTCCTAAAATTATTGAAGTCATCAAAAGCCTGTATTAAAAGGCTACCAGTGCAGTCCTCCATAACAACGCCATCGGAAACTGGTTCAGAACAACAATCGGTGTGCGTCAAGGATGCCTACTCTCTCCCACACTCTTCAACATCTTCCTAGAGCGCATCATATCAGATGCCCTTGCAGATCACGAAGGCACAGTCAGCATAGGAGGAGAGCAATCTCCAAACTTCGTTTTGCGGATGACATTGATGGATTGGCTGGAGAGGAACAAGAACTTGAACAGCTGGTACAGAGGCTTGACACCACTTCCAGAGCCTATGGAATGGAAATAAGTGCAGAGAAGACCAAATGATGACCAACAACACCAATGGCATCAAAATTGACATCAAAGTCCAAGGCCAATCCCTCAACACAGTGCATAGCTTCAAATATTTAGGAGCCATTGTATCAGACAATGGGCCTCGACAGGAAGTCCTCTCCAGGATCGCACAAACAACTGCTGCCCTGGCAAGGTTGAAGCCCATATGGAAAGACTGGACCATCAGTCTACATTCCAAGGTAAGACTTCTGTGTTCCCGTGTCATCTCCATCTTCCTATACGCTTGCGAGACATGGACTCTCACAGCAGATCTACAACGAAGAATACAAAGTATGGAGATGAGGTGCTACAGAAGACTTCTGGGCATTTCTTATACCCAGCACATCACCAACGACGAAGTCCGACAGACCATCACACAAGCCATTGGATCGAACACGATGACCTGCTCACAGTGGTGAAAAAACGGAAACTCCGATGGTATGGCCACGTCACCAGATCATCAGGCCTTGCAAAGACTATTCTGCAAGGCACAGTGCAAGGAGGTAGAAGAAGAAGGAGACCGAAAAAGAGGTGGGAGGACAACATTCGAGAATGGACTGGTTTGACACTGAGCGAAGCCATCAGGGTTGCTGAGGATCGAGAAAGATGGAGTATGCTGGTTAAACGATCATCTGTGGTGCCCCTACGACCTCCGAGTTACGGGATAGGATAGGATAGGATAGATGTAAAGTAGTTTAATTCCACTGGCAAAGAGATCGATCGCCATAGTCAATGGATAGATCCACACAGCGTAGATGAGATTGATGAGGCCTACACCCACTCCTGAATAGAGGGCGAGCCTCATCATTCTCGGTTACGCTGTGTGTGTAGTGATCAGTGTTAGCAAAAGGACGGGCATGGAGCATTGATTGTCGCAAGTACAATTGTTTTCTTGAGATGCGGGGTCACTTTCACAAGCGTTAAGATTTCTTCTTCAGCACACCTTCATTTCCGAATTACGCGTTGGTTGGCCTTTCCTCGACGTTATAAAAAGAAATGGAAAAAAATAGAAAAGGTAAATATTGTCTTTCGTTTTTAAAGTTTAAACTCAGTTTCGTTCCTTCGAGCTGTGTCTTAAGTCTCTTTCTCTTTATTTCTTTCTTTCTACGTTTCTTTTCACTGCCTAAATAACCATTCTTCGTCTTCTTCTTCTTCTTCTTCTTCTTCCTCCTCCTCTCCTTCTCCGCCTCCTCTTCTTCCACCCCCTCTCTCCCCCTGTTCTCTAGCTGTTCTCCTCCTTCTTCTGCACACATACACACACACACACACACACACACAGGCACGCGCGCACGCACAAACACACACCCCTTCTCTCCTCTCCCCCTCCTCCCCCTACACACATCAGTAGCAGAAACATTAGGTATCAACACTAAAAAACAAAAGCTGTATGACGCAGACTCGGATGATTTGTGAAACTCGGCACATAATGCATGCGCCATTTCTATTTTCTATTTTCGGCGGTAATCTGGCTTCAACGTCTTGCTTTCATCGTGGTCGTCTGCTTCAGTGGTCGTTGCTGGGTTGCTGATGGGGGATGCTGACGTTGTCGGCGTCGGGTGGCGGTGACAGCAATCGCCTTATTCTCCGCTTCACTTCAGACACTTCAAGTTGCTGAGCCTCTACATACACTGATCGTTCGAGACTTTCTGAGAACTTGGGACAGAGCGGTCAAAAGCAGGTGATATTTCTCAGTCTTTTGCGAAATTAGTTTTGAATAGTCAACAAGAGACCGAATGCATCATCATCCTCATCATCCTCATCATCATCATCATCATCAGCAGCAGCAGCAGCAGCAGCAGCAGCAGCCATTATTATGGTCGATGGTCTGTACCAATGTAGCCTCGAGGTTTGTCCGTTTGAATTACAGGATGCCTGAGCTAGGTCGAGATCAAAATTCAAAATTGAGCAAAAATTTAATGTCTAATTCACGCTACGAGATGACTATTTAGTATTCCAAACCATTTCAATGTACCTATACGTGCTAACATCACAGAGTATACCCATATAAGTAACGCTTAATATCTCGTCACGATTTTACTACTACAACGTTTGATATTCTGGATGCCGGGCCTGCAAAGCTGAAAAGAGGAAATAATTGGAAGGAAAGAAGAAGATGAAGCTGCTGTAGCAAGGGGAAGAGATTGGGTGGGAATATTACTAACATGTGAAATTCTATTCTGTTCTCTCACTGTCATATAAAAAAAAAAATTATTTTTACGCATTTATTTTTGAGGATTCTGCAGAGAACGGTGAATGGGGATATTCCAATTGTATTTATTTATTCATTCATAGGCCTACATTTATTTTAATTTTATTTACTTTTATTTATGTTATGTTATTTATTTGAACTGCATCACTATAATTTCTCAAAATGAAGTTCAACAGCGACTTAGCATAATGAGCGAAGAGCACGAACAAAAGGAAAAATATAAATAAAGAAATAAAATAATAAAACACATAGCACAGGGGGAAAGTGGTGGAGGAGAGAAGAGTGAGAAATATTTCCAAGGACCAGAAATCTACTTCCGTGCAAAAGACTGACAGTAACTGGATAATCTTTGGTACAAGTGACAGTGTGCAATGCCAGATTCACCAGCGGAGCTGTCATGGATCCAAACAACAGAGTTATCTGGTCTTGGTGGATTAAGGTGATTTCCCCTAGGTGTATCTGATGTAAACATTCAGATACTGAAACTGTACGTTCCTTTATCGGAACATTGTGTAAATGTGATCGTTGCCCATCATGGCAGCAGGTGATCAGAAATACCTCTTCGTTAACAGAGACAAGGGGAGTTCTGTGTACCGAGCTGTTGGGAAATATTTGGAGAAAAGAGGTGACTGGAAGAGACAGCCTCCTGACTCTCCGCGTTTCAACCTGATGCTAGGAGACAGAAACAGACTTCCTTGGCATCTTTTTGGTAAATTATCGTCCCCACTACGTGACAGAAGGAGGGGAAGAAATGAAAAGAGAGAGAGATAGAGAAAGAGAGAGAGAGGTGTTAGATTGGCCCTATAATCGATCTTGATGAGGTTCCCAAGACCCAACCCGCTGGTCTCATTGATAGGTATAGGCACCAACTTAGAATTTTTTTAGACTCCAGCTTGTTGGAGTAGATGCTATCCTTAAATAACTTGTCCAGACTATTCTTGAACCCATTAAGTGATCTAGCATCCACAGCCTCGGCAGTCAGGTTATTCCAAGGGGTTACCACTCTATTAGTAAAATACTTATTAAATTTGCGAGTATTATTAAAAGTTTTAATAAGTTTAAATTTGTGACCTCGTGTTAAACCAACGTCATTACAATTTAAAAGAGAACAAGTGGTTAAAGGTGGTTAAAGGATCATACAATTTGTGCACAATTTTAAAAATTTCGATTAAATCACCCCGCTCTCTCCTATACTCTAAACTGGGTATAACCTCAGTGACTTCAGTCTCTCCTCGTAGGAAAGTCCTGACATTCCACAAATCTTCCTGGTGAATCTGCGCTGGACACCCTTGATCAAGTCAACATGCCTCCTCAAATATGGGCACCAGACGGGGTTAGCATACTCCAAGATGGGACGTATAAGAGCCTTAAAGAGGGGGGGGGGGGGGAGGCCATTATATCCTTGGATTTATTACTTATAGTTCTTACAAGCAGGGCTGATATTTTTTTGGCTTTCTGAACAGTATCTCAAAGTGGTTCTCAAAGCTGCATGAGCTCTGTATCCACTATCACTCCAAGATCCCTCTCGGCACCAGTGGTCTCAGCCTTACACCTTTCTTTACCGTCATTCATAAAATAATCATGCTGGGGATTATTTTTCCCCAGACGCATTTAACACCTTACATTTTTCACTGTTAAATTTAAGTAGCCATGTTTCCGTCCATTCAACCAACTTGTCAATGCATTTCTGCATTCTTTCCTTAGACTCCTCACTTTCATCAACTTTTGCATATGCCTTTGTGTCATCAGCAAATATCTTTATGTCACACTCTACCTTCTCTGGCATGTCATTTATAAAATATATAAATAATGTTGGCCCCAACACGCTACCCTGAGGGACACCACTTGTAACACTTATTTTGTCAGAACTGTTACTGTTAACAGTCACGTACTGGGTCCTGTCAGTCAGGAAACTCCTTATCCATGCAAGTGGGCTGCCACTTATGCCATAATCTTTTGATTTCTGTAAAAGTCTGAGATGTGGAACAGTATCGAATGCCTTCCTAAGATCAAGATGTACAGCATCGACTGGGTGGCCTTCATCCAAGGAGGACATCCAGTCATTTATTGTCGCCAACAACTCAGTAACACATGACCTACCCCTGGAAAAGCCAAACTGGTCATCATGTAGAAGGCCATTCTCGATGAAGTGAGAGCACTAACAAATCCCTCAAATACCTTAAGACAACTGAGGTGAGGCTAACAGGGTGATAATTACCCGGAGAACTTTTGTCACCTTTCTTATAGATTGGTTTAACCTCTGCCTCCTTCCACTCATATCAGGTATCATGCCAATGCTCATTGTTCTATCAAAAAGTAACTTGAGAGGCAAGTTATTTATTGTTGTCTAATAATAATAATAATAATAATAATAATAATAATAATAATAATAATAATAATAATAATAGTATTACATGTTCGCATTATTTTACTATTAGTAATAGTAATATAATGCTACCCTGTAGGTTCTTTTTCTTATGTTAGTGAGAGAAAGTGACTGTTATCATGTTTTACAGACCCAGTTCATAGAAACATTTCAAGAGGCATCAACTTTTATATGACCTTTGTCTCAAAGCATGTTTGTAATACAGCTCACAATAACTACAGTATATAGGTACACTCCCTTTGTCCAGTTGACTGCATTCTTTCTTAAATGACACTTCATACATGGCTTGTTTTGTTATCAGGTCAGGTACCAGGCCTTACACAGATTGTGAACTACTACAGAGGGTCAGAAGCTTTGTGCCGCAAGACATCCATGACCAGGTAGATGCTAGATATTTATAACAACAACAATTTATAACCCTTTCTAACTGAACCTGCACCAACTTGCAGAAGTATTTTCATGAATTAGGTAACTATATAAGATTTTTTTTCTTCTTGCAGCTAAAGAACCTACACAAATATTGAGATGCTATATAAAACATTATAATACAGATATTTGCCATTACATTAAACACTCACACACATATACACACTGCATAGTTAAGACTGCTAAGGCCTACTCCCAATACAGCTTCAGCTGATGGTGAGGCCTATTATTTAAAAACTGCATGATATAACACAGTGCCAAAGAGGCTGCTTGTTAAAATGTATTGTTTAAATTGGTTTTGCATCGGTTTTGTCCGCTTTCTCCAAACAGATAATATTATTTTTCCTGTCATAATTTCATTTGTTATTTATGGATATTTATTGACAATTTTTGGGGTTCTTCTCAGGGTATTTCGACACCACATTAAGAAGACGAAGCAGCGGCCTTTGGAGTGGTTGCCCAGGTCGTTCATCCTGACCCCACACATTAATCTCACACAATCGTCTGACTCAAGTCGGCACCTCAGCTCTTGCAGAACATTGCGTGGCAGAAGCGATGACAGAGACCAGCTCAAAGACTTTGTCCAAAAGTTAGCACCACAGGACTGCGGATACTGGATTGTAAAAAGTACCTCTGGTTCTAAAGGTCAGTCAGACCAATTAAGATGGAAGATTTGTTGACAGAAGTTGGTAACTGCAAAATGAAGTAGCTTTATGAATAGAATTTCTTTTGAAAGGACTCGACACTACAGAAAAGGTTAAAAAATAGTCTATTCAAGACAAATTTGGGAACACAGAATTAGGGTAAAGTACTAAAACCACAGTTCCTTCTAAAACCTTTTCACCCATAAACTGTACTGCAGCCAAGACTCAAAAGTCCACCTTTTTCCCAGTTTTATTTCAACATCTAATCATCTGTTGGTAGGTGATGGCATCAAGATTTCCAGGGATGTGGAGGAATTGTTGGGCTATGTTGACAGTCAGACCAAAGCGTTTGTGTGCCAGCAATACGTTCATCCTCCCTTGTTGCTTTCTCATGGCAGAAAGTTTGATATAAGGTGAGTTTAATGAGGCAAACTGAAAGACTTTTAATTTGGATTTTTGCAAAAGTACCATCTCTAAATAATAATAATAATGACAAAATGTATCAACATTACTGTGTTCAGTTAAGTTCACTTTGATATTAACATAATGACCATATTAATCCCAAATTAATAAAGGGCAGTCTATTGTTATAGGCATAAGACATGAGGAACACTAAACAAAGAATAATCTTTACATCATCTTCTCTGGCCTTTATATCTGTCTGCTACCAGGTGCTGGGTGCTTGTGGATCTGTTTTACAATGTCTACCTCTATCATGAAGGGGTACTGAGAACAGCCTCTGATCCATACTCAGATGATCTCAGTCAGGTGACCTCACACTTAACCAATCACAGCCTGCAGAAGGAATTGTCGCAACATTTTGGGCAGTACGAGGAAGGCAACGAAATGTTTTTTGATGATTTTGACAGGTTGGGGGCTTGTTCTGCTTTCGTCATTGTTGTGCATAAAATTATGTTGGTATTTATATGTGTACATGCAGGAATGTTTAGGCTTGCTTTAAACTTAAAGTTTCAATATACAACATTTTATTGTTCCCCCAAGGTTGACCTTTTTTTTTTTCTCAAATCCAACTTTTTTTGTGTGCTTCTTCTTCTTTAGCTATTTGAGGACTACGCATGGTGTGAGCTTGGAATCCAAGATATTGCCACAAATTCGCACCATCACAAGAACCTGTTTTGCCATAATACAAGAAGTGAGTCTTTTGTTTATTTTATAAGGATTTTTTGTTCACTTTTATTGGTGGCATTCGATAGCAGGATTTACCACAAGTAGCGTCATTGGATATTTCATCAGTTTTATCCAATAATGAATGATATTATTTTCCATATTGTAAACACAAAAACAACACAGCCAATTTGGCTAAGTAATGAAGTTTTCAGCCATTTCATTCTTGGATAAGTTTTATTTACTAATCAAAAGATGGAGCTGAGGGCTGAAAACACCAGTACCTAGCTAAACTGACTGCAGTTCAATATTAAATACCTACATGTTTCAAATATCAATTACTGTTCTTGAATAATAATTAATATATTAGTTGAATATTAATTAGACTTTCACTTATTTCCTGTATCATGAACAGCAAATCAACACAGGTAGCGCGGGCTACTGGAGCTTTCAGCTGTTTGGTTTGGATTTCATGGTGGACGAACGTTTCAAAGTGTGGCTCATTGAAATAAACGGTGCTCCAGCTTGTGCAAGGTATAGTACTTATTTACTCATTTATTGCTTTTTACACCTTCAAAGCAAACCCCAAAGCTCATTTCTTCTCTAAAGTCTTCTCCTGATCTGTTCTGTCTTCAAACTGTTTCTTCCATATTGCCTCACCATTTTTATTAGATCCTGCAGACCCTTTCAAGCCAAATCAGAACCAAGGTGTGCATGATAGATGCACAATGTTTTCAACACTTCTTTAGCAAGCACCTGTTTATTTTCTAATTCATATTTAGTGTCTCCAAAGCATTAAATTCTTATCAAGAATCTGTATCCACACTTGCAAAGAAGAGTAAGTAAGAGAGTGACAAGGATGCCTTCAAGTCTGTGCAGAAAGAGATCAAGCTGAAGATTTCTGAGAACAAGAAACAGTACCACAAGAAGGTAGAAAATGCGCTGGGCTCTGGCAGCTCCAGGCGATTATGGCAGGGCGTGAACACCATGACAAGCTACAGTCCAAACATGAAGCCCATCAAGTCAGAAGATGCCAAGACACTAGCCAATGATCTCAACACCTTCTGTGCCAGGTTTGACCAGCACAACTTTGAGGCAGAGCAGAAAGCTGTGCTTGAGGAGGTTACAAGAAGAGAAAGCATGACAGTGACAGTGACGGAAGAAGAGGTCAAGAGGCGCTTCAGGGGCTTGTACGCTCGCAGTGATTCTGGTCCTGACTCCATTTTGGGTGTGGTTATGCCCTTGGCGTCTGTTTTCGACAAGCTGTTCCGATGGTCCTTGGACTCAGGGCAGGTAGGTCCCTCTGATCTGGAAGACTGTGACTGTCATGCCTGTTCAGTAGAAGCATTCACCTGCAGTTTTAAATGACAACAGGCTGGTGGCACTGACATCCATCCCATTCAAGTGTCTCGAGAGGACTGTTCTCTTGCTCCTTCTAACTGAGACTGAACCTCATCAAGATCCATACCAATATGCCTACAAAGCCAATCAAAGTTGTGAGGATGCCATCAACACCCTTCTCCATCAGTTGTACCAGCACCTGGAGACGCCCAAGTCATACATTCACATGCTCTTCCTTGACTTCAGCTCAGCATTCAACACCATCCAGCCATACCTCATGATTTTGAAACTGTTGAAGATGGAGATAACCCCCCATAGTCATTCAGTGGGTTTTCAGTTTTTTTACTGATCGTCCTCATCTAGTGAAAGTCACCAGCATTGTACACGGTTGGCCTAACCCCACCCGGACCAGCCCAGGTGCTCCACAAGGGTGTGTCATGCCCCTGCCTTGTTCACCATGTACACGGCTGACTGCAGATGCCGAAGGGACCAACTTCTTCAGGTGAAGTTCTCAGACAATACATCCATTTCAGGCCTGCTGACCAATGGCAACAAAGCTGACTACAGAGCGATGGTCGCTGACATAGTCAGCTGTTGTCACAAGAACTTCCTCTTCCTGAATGTTCACAAACTCAAGAGCTCATTGTGGATTTCAGACAAAGCTCACACAACCCTACTTCCTCTCCAGATCAATGGCGAGCAGGTAGAGACAGTCCAGAATTATAAGTACCCGGGCACCATCTTTGATGCCCAACTAGACTGATCAGTAAACAGCACCTCGTTCGTCAAGAAGGGCAACAAGGGACTCCACTTCCTGAGGAAACTAAGGTCCTTTGGCATAAAATCGGTCATCCTCATGATGTTTTACCAGGTCACAGGGAGGGCATCATCACTTAACAACAGCCTGAGCTACTTTTCCAACCTGAAGGCTGCAGATTCGTCTAGCAGAGTGATCGGGTGTGTGGTGGCTGACTTGGAAACCCACCATGAAAGGAAGGTGTTCAAGTGCATCAAGTCCTTCCTAGAGGACACAACTCACCCGCTGAATGAAGACCTGGCCCCACAGAAGTCGGTCAGAGAGACTGAGAAGCCTCAGAAGCAAAACTAGCCGCTTGCGCCAGTCCTTCTTGCCCACTGCTGTCCAGCTGTACAACCAGAACATGCGTGTGATATGTGATTTTGAGTGATGGTGGTGATGCACCTCAGTCTGCATATGCGAGATACTCTGTGGGGCCTTCATGCTGATTCTTTCTGGGGTCAATGACTGCTATGTTTTCATGCATGGGGTGCGAGGTGCATGGGTGGGTTGTGAGAGAACCAAAAGCCTTACCAAAATTGACATTTTCATCATTTATATTATTATCTACAGCATGATGTGTTTGTTGCAGCTGTTTATATAATTGATTTCATCGTTCATTAATCATCAAAGTCATCGTCGTCATCATTGTTTTTGTCCTCATCATCGTTGTCATTAGAATCATCATCTTTGTTGTCATCATCATCGCCATCATTATTATCACCATCGTCATCATTGTTGTCGGCGTCATCGCATCATCAGCATAACCTTTTTTGGTCACTGTTATTCCATCGTTATTTGTTATTGTTTAAAGTACTGTTCGATAGCTATTTTGCCTGTTTTGCATGGCCTCAAAAAATGTTTCCATCGTAATCCTTTTTACAAATAAAATTTCTTATGTTATGAAATCCAAATTGTAATTTGCCTTTTTTTTAATTTAAACAGACATGTTTTCTTCTTTTCTTCCTCTTCCTAAAATGCCAGTCTGTTATACTTGACAATTTATTTTCAGTTTTAGAAGAGTTTAGTTTTGATAGTGTTATGGAGTAGGGTAGTCATAGTTCTGAACTATTACAAACAAGTGAAATAACTACATGAACACAAAGGTTGATGCTGCCCTGAACCATTCATTCATATAGATTTTGTCACTTTCCACTATGCAGAACTTCAATGTTCATTGGTTTGCATTAGCTTAGATGGGAATAAATGATCAATTTGAGCAAGTCAATTATAAAATTAACGTATCGCAGTTCCGACCTTAGTTCATTTTTAAATATTTGATCAAATTTGTCACTCTTGTTTTTTCTACAGCAAGCTGCTTCCAGATATGGTGCGATGTATAGTTGAGACGACAATTGATGCTGCATTCCCTCCCCTTGTTCCGGTGCAGTATAAAGAAAACCTGTTTGAGAAATTGTGAAAGTATTTAGCAGCCTGTGATTACATTGTATAGTAACATTTCTTGTGTGGTATGAGAAGAATTGACTACTGATTAGTCATTTTGCACTGAGCATGTTTTATCCTACCCTATCCTATCCTGTAACTCGGAGGTCATAGGGGCACCACAGATGATCGTTTAACCAGCGTATTCCATCTTTCCCTGTCCTCAGCAACATGATTGTTTCACTGTGTCAAACCAGTCCACTCTCGAATGTTGTCCTCCCACCTCTTTTTCGGTCTCCCTCTTCTTCTACCTCCTTGCACTATGCCTTGCAGGATGGTCTTTGCAAGACCTAATGATCTGGTGACATGGCCATACCATCGGAGTTTCCAGATTTTTCCCCGTTTTTAGCGTGTTTTAATAATAGGAATATTAGTAAGGTTTTTGCAGACTTTGTGTGAAAGTTCATTGACTTGTTGAATTATAAATTCCTCTAAAATTGCTGTTCTCCATTGTCATATATAACAGTCTTGTGTTGTGTGTAGCTATATAATCAAAAGAGCATGATGCTTCATTTTCTTGGTGTTTATTTGCTGTGTTCATTATGTTTTTTGACCGTGAGCTTGTTTCTGTATCAGCTGTAGAGTAGATAAGTACCTAATTTTTAATTTGTGTTTTGTTCCTGTACACTACAGTGTTATAATAACTGAGCACTTCATTATTTTGGGACTTCATAGCTACAAAGAACAATACCCCACAGTCTTCTTTTGAAGAATAAAACCTATTGCAGGAACAAAACCTTATTATTTATTAATTACATTAAGGCATATGTTCACAGCATCTGCATCAAGCATGAATTGACAGAATAATATGCCAAAATGTCTTGTCAGTTGTGCGTTAAGATTCATGCAACTTTATTGTTTAGTATATCATACCAATTCTATGTTTTAGCTGTGCAGACAGGTAAGTTTATTGCTCAATTGCCTAGTCAAGGAGATCCTGCTTTGGTTTTTAACTACTTTGGTATTATAGTCTGTGTTACACGATTATTTATCAATAGTTGATTCAGCCTCGATGCTTGAATCTTGATACGTGTATTTCGAATTCGTTTACCCATGTTCACTCAGCAACAAGACAGGAATCGTCGTACAACGTTTTCCAACTTTATTCAGCAAACATCAACAACTGCATACAAGATCGCTTTCCGAAAATCACTACAGAGATCATTATCAAAAATCTCCCCACAAACAGACAGTGCATTACTTATATAGTTTCTGCAATCGAGAAAAAATTTGAACATTCCAGCATTCCCACCCAATCAATATAAAACTCTTCACCGGAACTATGCACTTTCTTACCTCATTAGGTTAGGAGAATCGCTTAGCTATTACCAGACCTAGCTGGAAGCTTCAGTCGATAATAAACAATTCCAGAAAATTCTCAACAATATCGACCGATGAAAATTATCAACATTTTACAAAGCTTCCTCTAGCAAAATCAAATCAAAGGTAAATAAACTCCATTATTGTATGCTTTGCAAAACAAAATGATCAGATCTATCATGCGCGTCTCAGTCATAACAGTCTCCTGCATTTTATTTTGTGAGCTGATATGCATTTTGTGTCAAATGCAGCAGACTGTAGCATGAATGCTTTAGCTCTCCTGACGCTGAGTTTAGTGTCATGCAAAGTACAATACCAAAGATATTTGTGTAGATGTAGAGTTGTAGGAATGCATTTATTTCCTGTGAAGGTATTTATATAGGTACAGCTATAGTGCTTTGTAGGAATTTTATTTCTTATTCATTTGTCTCTTAATTCATTTTAAAAAGCACATTATGATCTCATTTTTGTGTACATTAATTTGTTAAATTAGTAATCCAACTCTTCGGCACCCGGTGTTTGTTACTCAATTAATATTCCCTTGCACTGCCGATGCCACAACAAACCTAATCATTAATGTGAAGAAAACCGAAGTTGCAACTAGAATTTTTTCTTTGAACTATTTTGTCTACTTGTATGATTCTAACACTACATGTACTAACAGAGTTCCATTATATTGAAAACACTGTTGTATTCTTTTCAAATCCATTTTAAATTCTTTCAGCTTATTGTACATTAAAAACCATGTCATGCTTTGGGTTTTAATTCTTATGCTAGTTTCTAAGTTAATTTGGTAACAGAAAATGCTGCATTAGCACAAATGCAGTGATTTTGTTCTGCTGCTTTTGTAGTGCTGCATTGTTCAGCTACTGATGTTGTCCCAACAGTTCTTACACCAACTGCTTTCTTCTGGTACTCTGGTATCCTCCATCCCTTCAATTATGGTATGGATGCAGTCTAAAATTTCAAAATAAAATCCGAGTTCCTTTCCGTCTTCTAATAGCGACTTGCCGCACTTGGGAGTCTGATTTAGGAATGAGCATATATAATCCATTATTATTATTGTTACAAAGAGTAGCTGTGATATTTTACCCATAGTACACTTGTCTTGTGTATTAAATTCATAAGCAGCAGCTTTATTTATTTTGATCCCACCAATGGTGTCACTTTTTGACATGGTTATTTATACTTCAGAACTTCTGTCAATAAAGTAGTTGAATGTAAAGACTGGTGTATGTGTGAATCCTCAATGGTTTTCATTTACTAGTCCATAGTATGTACACATGCATTCACACACTAAACAAAGACCAGGAAACAAAATAATATTTCCAATCATACTGTATTGTATCAATTCAAAACATTTGCAACAGTTTTTTTTTTTTTTTATCTCCATTTTACTTGATCTACACAATCAGACACACTATCATAGCATGACAAATTCAATGCATCAGAAAAACTCAAAACATCAGCCACATCATTCATCTCATGATGAAAATATACATTTCTCAGCAGACATGAAAGTAACGCACATGCGAACTACATTCTTTTTTTCATCATACTTGTGATATTGGAAAAAATATATAATGTCACAGATTTGTACAGCAACAGGATTAAAAAACAACACCCCATAAATAAACAACAAAAAACACTGAATTAATCACATGACATTGATACTAAAACCATTTTAAAATTCTTTTAAATAACCGAACAACACAAAAAAATATGATACATTCATTATAAGCTGTTACAAGTAATAGCATGAAAAAAAAAATCACATGCACAAAACTATGATGCTGCCAATTGTAAATATTTCCTACTGAAAAAAAACTTCAATCCTAACCTCAAACATGTAGTCATAAAAGGCAACCTAAATCCAAACTGAAGTACATTAACTACAAATTTCATTTTCCAAAATAGTCATATTACATATTTGTAGTACATCTGATCATACTGATGAACTTACTGTATGACCAAACAAAAACATTAGGCATCAAAACCAATTAAAATCAGTTTCAATTCCTAAAAAACACAACCTGTTAAACTCATCAGCTTTTCTTCATACCGCCATATTCAGCAAACACAATATTGCTTATTTTACCACATACATACCCAACAAATAGCATATTGTGGTGGTGTTTTTTTAAACCAATAATCAGCAAAAACCATGGCACTTGTTTTTTAAATTGTAAAATTCGTTCATACACAGCACTCCTAACAGATACCAATATTGACAATGCCCTCGAAGAAGCAAACATAATATACAGTGAACAGAGGCACGGTGGTCTAATGGTAGAGCTTTGGCTTGCGGATCTGAATGTCCCGGTTTCGAGCCCTGGCAGGGCCATTGTGTTGTGTCCCTGGGAAAGACACTTTACTCCTGTTTCCTACACCTTCGGATGAGAGTATAAACCGAGGTCTAGTCTGTGTGTCGCATACATTCCATCATAACGGACTTTAAAGATCCTGACGCTCATGTCCTAGACGGGTGAGTGCCGGTAACAAGGACACACCCAGCATGCACTTGATCCTTCTCCCCCATCCCTGGCTGCCCAGGATTGTGCTCAGTTGTCCGGGCGTCAGACCATGCGCCCAAAGGCTGCGGGTGGGCGTCTTGGGCGGTTTGAGTTAGATCCTGTATCGGCCAATGCTTTCAGCGGCTCTTGAGTTGGTAAAGCACTATATAAAAAGTTATTAAATAAAAAATAAAAAAACAAGAGTAACCAAGTTACTGTTCTTCGCAGAGTGTATGCATCTTGCACTCACAATTATCATCAAACCATTCAATTTAAATAATTATTTCTTTTAAAATGTCCCACAATACACAAACACAGTTCATTATGTTTTTGTCATAAAGTTCACATTACATCTTATTTCTTATTTCCTTTATCTGTGGTTTTAAAATTCAGTTGCTCTCAGTAAATTATAACTTAGCTATGAAGTTATTTACCCAATACAAAACACATTATAACTTTTGCACAATTTGCTAAACCTATATACAGCTAAAGACATGTTAAAATTGTTTTAACATAGTTTTAGTACATTTTCTTTATTTCTTAAGTTTTCTTTTTTTTTTTTTTTTTTGGTTGTACACAAGTTTTGTTAAAAGAGTTCACATGTAATATAATTTTTGTTCCTTCAAGCAAGATAAAACTCAGTTGCCTCCCGAACTTCTCCAAACTTCACATCACAATTGGTTGCCAGCCACGCTTTCCACACAAAACTTCACAATCCAAGTACTGATAGTTTTAAAGTTGATGATTTAAGACTTTTTCCTTTCTTCGCATTAATTTAAAGTCGGTTGCCATCAACAGCAAGAATGAAAGGGACAAACTAGGGTAGTGTTACACACCGCGTGATTCAGTAAATAAATAAGCAGCCCTACAAGTCCCAAAAGACTAATGTCAATTGTCTGTTAGCAATCTTACTGGCTCACTTGACAAAAGCTTCTGCTGGGATCTTGCCTTCTTTGTGAAGTGCCAGAAAAACTTGTCCAGCCTTTTCATATTCCCAGGCATTCTCTTCCAAACATCTGAAAAAAGAAAATACAAATGAAATAGTTACAAACGGATAAACGAGGCTTGTCATCAACAAATTGTAGTCTTGTAGTCTAAGGCGGGACGAACTTGCCTTGTCCACAGTCTACAAACCAATGGAGCCTGACAGGCGTGTGATTGATCCCGCCTCAGAATGTTAGCTTTCTCCCAATATTATTTACTTTGACAACATCTGGGGGGATGTCCTCCATTTTGCTCCCCCAGCAAAATTTCAAAAACACAACTAATATTAAGTAGGTTGGGTTTGGGCGTGCCACAGGCTGCAAATATATCTTGCCCAGAGGAGGCAACCCAGAATTTCCAAATAAAAAGGGATAATAAAGTGTCAAAAATTAAACCAACAAAAAAAAAACAAAAGGATATGTCCTGAAAATATGCTGGAGGTTTCTTATTCATTCAACATAGACCTCATGCATTCAGTTCTATTCAGTTATGCAATATATTTAAACCGCCTGAGCTTTATACAAAGTAGAATGACTATTAGCTATTGAAAATGATACAGAAAAAAACACTATTGTCACATTGTCTTTCTCACCTGAGAGACCAGAGAGGGTTCATGCTAGAATCCTGGCTGAATTTCATCACCATCTGCTGTCTCCCTACAGGCAACATAGCTAGCTCCTGCTGCAGTGACAATGCTCCAGCAACTGGGGAGGCTGCTGCAGTAGCTGGTGAGATGACTCCTGCAACTGGCACGGCCACTGGCTGGGTGGGGAGGACTGGAGGTGGGTTGGAGGACACAGGCGAGGAAGAAGGAGTAGGTCCAGAGTGCTTGAAGGCACACTGTTGCTGCTCCAAGGTAGCGTTGGTGATGGTAAGGCTGTCGTTGATGATCAGCACACCGCCAGCAGCTGGCACCGCAATGAAGCACCGGCTGAATGCCCGGATGGGTGGCTTGTCAGCTTTGTTCTCTGCTGCAAAGACAACAAATACAACTTTACTTAAAATATACTTTAATTAATAATTAACAGACTTACAACGTTTCCAGTATATTTTATATGAATAAGCAAGGGATCAATGGAAACTAACAACCTACTACATGTATTTTCTCTCTCTCTCTCTCTCTCTAACTCTCTCTCTCTCTCCCTCTCTCTCTCTCTCTCTCAAACAGAATAGCAAATAGAAATATCTGTGGAATGAAAAAGGCACTAATTCAAGACAACTAAATGTACTTACTTTCTTTAAACAATCCGTTGACCACAAAGCTCAGGAGCTCGCTCTAAAACATAGAAAACAAACAGCTTTATGTGACACGAGGTAAGAAAAGAATTTGTTTTGTAAATAATGTCACATCCCCTCATCTGACGTTCAATGAACAATACAATACTATCAATACCTTTTACAGTCACATGCTGGAGGCCACTATTCATTTTAACCTTCGCTACACATTGCAATTTTGCATCTTATTTAACCATTGTATGAAGAAAACTATCCAAACCGCACTAAGAAGAGAATATTCATATTTTTACGTCCTGTGAAGAAAACTACCCACAGTGAAAACGTAAAGGAGTCCAAAAATTGTTCAGTAGTCTCTTTCTGTCATTGTGAGTGTGTGTTTGTGAGAGAGAGAGAGAGAGAGAGAGAGAGAGAGAGAGAGAGAGAGAGAGAGAGAGAGAGAGAGAGAGAAAGAGAGAGAGAGAGAGAGAGAGAGAGAGAGAGAGAGAGAGAGAGAGAGAGAGAGAGATTGCCTGGTAGAGTATAAACATGTAGGCTTTAAGTATACAATTCAACTCGGTGTCATTTTATTAACTTCATAGGATTTCAATGACATCTTTTGCAGGACTTCTAGAGGTTCTCGTTATTTTGCTACTATCACCTTACTCCAACGCTGGTAATACTGAAAAAAATTAATGAAAGAAAATATCAATAAAATCTAGCATGCATGCAAGTCACAAATACAACAAAAGTGATGTTATAGACAATTCTAGTAAATGCAATACAGACATACAATTATTTTTATAGGGATCTCTATGCTATCCTACCCTACCCTATCCTATCCCGTAACCCGGAGGTCGTAGGGGCACCACAGATGATCGTTTTACCAGCATACTCCATCTTTCTCTGTCCTCAGCAGCCCTGATGGCTTCGCTCAGTGTCAAACCAGTCCATTCTCGAATGCTGTCTTCCCACCTCTTTTTCGGTCTCCCTCTTCTTCTACCTCCTTGCACTGTGCCTTGCAGAATAGTCTTTGCAAGGCCTGATGATCTGGTGAAGTGGCCATACCATCGGAGTTTCCGTTTCTTCACCACTGTGAGCAGGTCATTGTGTTGTCCAATGGCTTGTGTGATGGTCTGTTGGACTTCGTCGTTGGTGATGTGTTGGGTATAGGAAATACCCAGAAGTCTTCTGTAGTACCTCATCTCCATGCTTTGTATTCTTCATTGGAGATCTGCTGTGAGGGTCCATGCTTCGCAAACATATAGGAAGATGGAGATGACAAGGGAGCGCAGCAGTCTTACTTTGGAATGTAGACTGATGGTCCTGTCTTTCCAAATGGGCTTCAACCTTGTCAGGGCAGCAGTTGTTTGTGTGATCCTGGAGAGGACTTCCTGTCGGGACCCATTGTCTGATACAATGGCTCCTAAATATTTGAAGCTATGCACTGTGTTGAGGGATTGGCCTTGGACTCTGATGTCCGTGTTGATGCCATTGGTGTTGTTGGTCATCATTTTGGTCTTCTCTGCACTTATTTCCATTCCATAAGCTCTGGAGGTGGTGTCAAGCCTCTGTACCAGCTTTTCAAGTTCTTGTTCCTCTCCAGCCAATCCATCAATGTCATCCGCAAAACGAAGATTGGAGATTGCTCTACCCCCTATGCTGACTGTGCCTTCATGATCTGCAAGAGCATCTGACATGACACACACCGATTGTTGTTCTGAACTAGTTCCAGATGGCGCTGTTGTGGAGGACTGCACTGGTAGCCTTGTCATACAGGCTTTTGATGACTTCAATAATTTTAGGGCCGATGTTGTAAACTTTCATTGTTGCCCTTAGAGCTGCATGCCAGACTCGGTCAAACGCCTTCTTGAAGTCTATGAAAACCTGATACAGATGTTTTTGGTGCTGTAAGTATTTCTCACAGATTATTCTGAGGTTCAAAATCTGTTCAGTGGTACTTCGCCCTGCCCTGAATCCTGCTTGTTCTTCAGCTATGATTTGTTCAGCTTGGGGTTTCAACCTGTTGAGTATTATTTTCAGGAGGACCTTGCTGGGATGGCTGATGAGGCTGATGGTGCGGTAATTTTCACACTCCTGAAGGTTACCTTTTTTGGGAAGAGTGATGACAAGCGACTGGGTCCATGGGATAGGCCACTCCCCACTCTGCCAGATCTTGTTACAGATAATGGTGAGGGCATCAATCATCGCTTCTCCTCCTGCTTGTAGTAGTTCCGCGGGTATGTTGTCCACTCCCGCTGACTTCCCTTTCTTTAGCGATTGCACTTCTTCCCAGAGAATTGGGAGGATTTCTTCTTCTTCTCTGTTCTCGGGACATGCTAGAACCGATGGGTCTCCATTTGGTGTATGGTTGTAAATGTCAGAGCAGTACTCTGTCCATCTGTCCAAGACTTCTTGTTCTTCTGTAAGGCATATGCCAGACTTGCTTTGGATGGTGGAGACTTTGGGCTGTTTGACACTTGTCAGCCGCTTCACAGTCTGGTAGGCCTTCTTGCTGTTGTTCTTGTTCAGATTGTTCTCTATTTCCTGGCATTGATCTTCTATCCAGTTCTCCTTTGCTGTGCGCATGCCTTTTCGGTTGTCATTGTTGATTTTTCGGTAGACATCAGCTCCCTGTGAGGTGTTCTTTTTCTTTTTTAATCACTCTTCGTTTATCACACAGATCCAAAAGTTCAGGTGTGATCCACGGCTTCTTCTTTGGTCGGTGCTTGCCAAGGATCTCAGTGGTGGCATCTGTCACAGCTGAGTTGAAGGTGGTGGTCATGGTGTTGACATCTACTTCACCAGCCCCCAAAATGAGCAGTGGTGCAAATTTCCCTCCAATTGTGGCCTGAAATAGTTCTGCCACCTCCGGGTCTTGCAGTTTGTCCAGGTCGAACTTCAGTCTAGTGCACTTTGCTGTATTTATTCTCTTCAAGTGGAGCCGGAAAGACATCATCATGAGATCATGGTCACTTCCGATGTCTGCTCCTGGAAAAGTGCGTGTCCTGCCAATGTTGATGCTTGATCTGAAGCGTTGCTAAATCAATATTTTCATCCCATTCCCTCTAAACATGGTCACTCAAAACACAAGTATGTTTCTCAGTTTTCTCAGTAACAAGCAAACAATAGCACAAAAGGAGGATCTAAACTTTTCTGTGGAGACAAACATGTAAAAAGATGTTTCTTGTAGATATCTTTCAATATAGACCTACTAGGCGCATGCATGGGAATATGTGGCTGGATGCAGCATTTTAAAAGATATAGCACTGTCACACACTTACAGTTACACCTCACAAAGCTACTCAATTATAAAGATGGACCCATAGTGATTTTTTTTTATAAGCCGGAGACAGAATCCCAGAAGCCTGAGAGAATTTTTGTCAAAAGAGGGGGTTGTTGATTACAAAAATCAATGCTTGCATGTTTCTAACCAATTTTCTTCATACTTTTTAAAAAAGCTATTGACAATTGACTGTTCTTTGCATGAACCAAGTGCATGTACAATTATTATGAAGTTTACCTGTTGAAACAATTGTCAAAAATTGCTAATTACGGGTTAAAAAAATAAAATGTTGAAAAAAATTTGCAGAAATTACAAGGTGACTCTTTTGTGCATGCCAGAGGGTTACAGAGGTTAAAACAACACATGCACTTGAAGTTTCAAGCAAATTTACAAAGTACCATGCGAGTAGAAAGATGCGGCAACACAGGTAACAGCCAAAATAATTACTATGATTGTTCACCATTTATTGCTGGGAAGAAGAATCTGTTGTATCGATCAGCAATTCGTTCCAGTCAGACAAATCTGATGTGCGTGTACAAATCCGGTGGTCTTGCAATTATCCACAAGAAAGAATTAAAGCTGCAGTCTCTAGCATACCAGAAAATGTTTTCGTCGTTCCAATCCCACTCAGTGATTTTAATAAGTGGGAAGTTGTCAGGTCGACTGATATGCCTCTA
Organism: Oncomelania hupensis; assembly: GCA_036898135.1. Lineage (NCBI taxonomy): Eukaryota > Metazoa > Mollusca > Gastropoda > Littorinimorpha > Pomatiopsidae > Oncomelania > Oncomelania hupensis. The sequence continues at coordinate 38,266,831 of CM072513.1, forward strand.
TCACCCTCCTCCCACTCTCGTAACCAACTTAACATTCTTGGAAGAGTTGTCCACTTTTCTTACGGATCTTGTGGCTACTTGCAGGTATTTCATTATCACGTGGGACATTACTATCCACTATGATAATCCAGGTGGAAGTCTTCCAAAACAGTTTGTAGCTTTACTTCATGCTACAGGATTGTCGCAACTCATGGCGACACCACCACACACTAAAGGTCACACCCGTGATTGGGTGATTGTGCGGTCCTCTGTGGCCTCCATTATTCTGTCGGTCAGCATTACAACAGTGTTTTAGATCTCATAAATTTGAAGGTATTATACCTCTTGGCGTCCAAAATCACGTAAAAGAGTGCCATAACAACACATTACATGGTTATTGCTTTAGGTCCAGAGTGCCATAGAGAGGGTCTGATCCTGTAATGGTTTTTCCAGGAAGAGGTCGGAAAACGTAAAGAAAATTATCAGCGGAGGTACTGTCATGGAGGCTATCGCAACTTGTGCAAAGCACTTATGTAGGTTCCGCATTTTTTGAAGTTGTTGTCTGTTCTGAGATTCGACGATCACTAGCAGGAAATGCAATGTTCAAGTGCCTATGCCTATTTAATATTTGATATTCAATGACAAAACAGTTTAGTTTTCCCTCAAGAGCATGGACCACATGATATAACTACACAAATTTACCAAAATTGCAAGCTTTATTAATTACAGTTCAGTGTCAATTCTTCTCAATTCAACTAAAATTTCTGATTTGTTGATTACTTTGTTTTGAATTCGAGTGTAAAGAACACTTTAAATTGTTGAATCATAAATACAGTGATGAGTTTATTTGCAAATATTATTTATCCTTTGTTGTTGTATGAATTTTGAAGATTGTGAGATAGTGATCAGAAGAAAGTTCTAATGGTTTTTGAGTCCACTGATCTTTTCTTGGATAAGTATATCCAGTTCTTGGGCCTGCTTGCGCTTCTCCTGTGAACGCTTCCTGAAAGCATTGGACTCTGCAAATGCAATGAGTGTGAGCTTAGCTTTTTTCTCAGCCTCTTCTGCTTTCAGATCGGCCGACCTCTCCAGAGCTTCAGCATCAGCAACAGTGCGATTCTTCTTGGATTTGAGATGTTCAATTTCTGCAGCCAACATTTGTATTCAGGTTTTGCTAACCATACCTCGTTGAAGGAACAAACACCCGGCATTTTGTCAACCTCAAACTCGCAGGAAGAAGAAATACGCGGTTCCCGGATGTTGAGCAAGGGGAAGCAACTATCGATTTCAACTTTACTGGCGTAAAAACGAAAGTACGATTGTACTCTGAAGATCGCGTCATAAACACTTGCGTTTAGTACAGTGAAAAAAAAAAAATCCAAACTACATACATTTTAAATCAACACTCTTATTTATTTTTGTGTTCTTTTGCAAATTTCCCAAACTTTAGACACAAACTTAGTTTTCAAAGACTTTCCAGGGCCTGGAAAATGTATTTTATTATTCCCAAACTTTCCAAGACCTTCAAAGACTGTACGAACCCTGAAAGTCTGTGAATGCACACTATGAGTGTTGGTTTGTCTAAAAAAAAATCTGGAATGTCAATTATTTCTTGTCTCTTTGTTTCTTTCTTATTTTTCTGTCTTATTCTTTCTTCTTCTTCTGACGTTCTGTACATAAGTTATGTTGGTTTGTTGCGTTTCGATGTGTTTATGAATCCTAATCCTGCTCATTTTTCTTCTTATAGTCAGTTTTCCTCCTTTCTGTGTGTACCAAGTTATGTCCCCTTTTGAATTATAACTTCTTAATTAATATGGTACATACTCCACACATAACATATCATATAAAACTATGTTTGCATGACAAAACTAAAACAAGCATACACAATAACCTGAAATATATGCACTGTTAATGTAATCTGTTATACGGACAATCAAACCTACAGTTGTCCCACTCCTTGGGCAAATAAAATGCAAATGTAATAATGGTAGATCATGTGAAAATTAAAAAAATAATAATAATAAAATCATGATAAACACAATGATACTAGCCAAATGAAATACTGAAAACACTTGTTTTTAATCAATGCTGAAGCACCTTGTTAATCCCTGCACCTTGATGTAGATATGATAGAATTTTCTGTTGGTTTTCAATACAAGTGACTGCACACCCCTACTTAGGTTTTGTCTACAAATGTTTAAATATCAATTATATTTCCTGTTTTCTACATTATTTTCCTGTCTTCTTGTTCATCTTCTTGTGCAAACTTAGTACAATATTATTATTATTATTATTATTATTATTATTTAATCGTTCTTATATAACGCTTTTCCAGCTCAAGAGCTGCTCAAGCGCTGGCTTATACAGGATCTAACTCAAGCCGCCTGAGGCGCCAACTTGCAGCCTTTGGGCGCATCGTAATAACGCTCCAGACAACTGAGCACAATCCTGGGCAGCCAGGGATGGGGGAGAAGGACCTAGGTGCATGCTGGGTGTGTTCTTGTCACCGGCACTCACCTGTCTAGGACATGAGCATTAGGATCTTTAACGTCCGTTATGATGGAATGTATGCGACACAGACTAGACCTCTGTTTATACTCTCATCCGAAGGAGTAGGAAACGGGAGTAAAGTGTCTTTCCCAAGGACACAACACAATACAAATATAAAGACAGACCAGTAAAATGCAAAATTCTTGTATGAAATAATGCAATACTAGTCAAGTTAAAACCCGAGGAAACACAGTTTCCTCCACCCCCCTCCCCTTCCAATGATTATTCATCAATTAGATGTCGAAGGCTGTTGTTTAGCCTGTTGTTTTCTCACACTAGCAATATAACACAGTATAACACTCACCTCCTGTAGCAATCATTTGCCGGGGGAGGCAACTCTACCCGCGATACGCTTTCAGCCTATATACAAGGTTACCGCTGTCCTCTCTTGGTATACTAACTCTTTGATTGTATTGATGAAACTGTAATATCATTTTGTCCCGAGCATCCAAGTGTTTTTCCTTCCAAAATTGTCCCCAGAAAAATAAAAAAAAAACATGAAAAGATGCATCACTGTTGGAAACAGAATCCAAAATCTTGCCTTGCCGATAAACACAAAAAATGCGTTCCAAAAAACGATTAGCAAAAATATTTAGAGGTCGAGAAAACCTTTGCAAAAATTCTCCGAGATATATAAGGTTTTGCAGAAAGTAGACCAACCGTATCTTAATGTTAGAGAGCATGGTTTGTCAGTTATCTCCCTTCAGCTAAACCCGTTTGTTTTCGTGCAGTATCATGCGGTCTGGGTAAATTATTGCACATGCGGTAACATGCTGTATGGGAAGTTAAGATTAAGCATCTGATCAGCACTCACCGAGAGGAGGTTGACATCCACAATAAAAGAACTGGCATCATGTGTGGTTTTTGGGAGGTTGCAGAGCTCAGAGACAACCTGCAGTTTGCCTTTCTTCAAGAGTCTATCTCTGTTGCGAGCTGCATACAAAACATGAAAACATTATTTTTAATAAATAATAGTAGGTTTGTATCACGTTGAACCACACACACACACCCCCCCCCCCCCACCACCACCACCACCACCACTCACACACACTCACAGCAACAACAAAAAAAGTAAACTGACATCCAGCACTCATGAACTCTTAGCGTCCTATAGCGCGGTAATGCGCGCCTTGCCCGTAATCCTGAAGCGCGGTAATGCGCGCCTCGTTAGTGCACCTTTTAGTCATGAAATCACAGGAAATAGGAACTCTCCAGTGCGTGAGAGAAGGTTTAGTCAACTTCCGAAAAGGTTCCCGTGTGTTTTCCGCTATCGTTTTCGCAAGTTTGACGTGGTTTTGTGTACTTTTTTAACGATTTTGTTTGAGGTTTGAGTTTGCGAAATTTTCGGCTATGATGGCAGGGGATAGCTCCGAAAGTAATAGTGAGTTTGGTAACCTTATTGATGAGCTTATTGCTGAAATAGCACAAGGACTTGGTGTAGACAACCAGAGTGAGTTTTCTTGTCTGTGTTGACTGTCTGTGCACACATTCACATGCAATCCACACTGTCTTGTTGTTGTTTTATTAACATAGTCCATAAAATACCTGTAATTATGAATTAATTACAAGATTCCAACAGGTAAAAATAGTACTAAAGTCAAAATGGTTCTTTGGGTACATAGAATAACCGTTTTGTAAACATATCCTAAAATATGAAGTTAATGTGACAATAAATAAATGTTTTGCAATTTTTTCAAATTCATAACCCAATTTATTGCAATAAACTTGAAATCCTTACAGGATATAGGCGCAAATGTACAGAAAACCGCATAAGACGCTAAGAGTTAAGTCAAACATGTTACAAGAACCAGTGCTAAAAGTTTCTAAGAACGAGAACTAAAGCAAACAAATATTTATCTCACTCACATTTATCAACATCATCTATGCCCTTGATACGGAATTCGTTGCGACTGGACTGGAAGTACTCGCCCAGGAAAGGTTGCTTGTACTCTGTCACAGGATTGTTAGATGCTGCCATCGAGAAGAGGGCAGAATCATGGTAGGCATCAATCAGCCCTTGGCGGTTGTCGCTGTCGTAGATGGTGTAGTACTCTTTCAAGAACTTCACCACTAACTCCTGCACCTGGTCATTGGCAAAGTAAGACCCCTGGGAGGCAGGCACCTCTGCCGTCTTAACATCAAAGATGATAGGGGGTGGCAGGTCATCACCATCCTGTGTGGAATACATCAACAGATTAACCTTAACCACATTCATGGTTCTTGTGAATTTTCACCAACAATATATGCTGAAGATTTGGGCGACTCGTGACATGCCAATGACATTAGAAAATTTTTATACTCATCAGGCCTGAAAATGGCGACTAATTTAGTCGCCATGGCTAGTGAAAAAAAAAATTGGCGACTTAAAAAAAAACTTTAGTCGCCAAATGCGAGTGCGCTAAACTGAACTTTTTTTTTAGTTTGGCTAGTAAAATTTTTAGTTTGGCTAGTAAAAATTTTAAGTTACTAGCCAAAGGCTAGTGGGAGCTTTTTTTCATTTTCAGGGCTGCTCATGACGTTCAAAGCCCAGAGATATCTTTTGTCGTTATAAATTTCTCACTCTTACCAAAATAAAAACTAGAAGGGCAAAGCCCATATGATTCACATGCTCCTTATAGAACTTGCAAACTTTAAAATGAAAAGGAAAAAAAAAAGAAACAAAAAGAAACGGAAGCATTAAAATGCAAATACCGACCTTGATCTTTCTATGCTCTTGACATTGATCTCCTGCTCCACATACACTCATCAACAATCAAATAAACTACAACAAAAGTTGTATTATTCCAAACTACTGACCTTGAGATTCAGTGATCTTGGCCATGGGATTACCTTGACCTTCCTATGACCTCTTATGCCCATGTATGATCAAATAACTCAATGTTGTAGCATTTTATGAGTTATACAGAGCCATTCTACTGCACGATGATCTATTTTTGCATGTTTTTTGCAAGGCCTAAAATGACTTGATCTTCAAGATCAACACAAAAATGGAACCTATATGAAAGATCAATCTATTATCTCTAAATACAACAAGTTTGGACTTCATAGCTCACATAGTTTAGGGTCAAGTTCAAAGTAACTATACTAACCAATTTCGACAGCTCCAATGACCTTGACCTTGGAGTGAGGTTGATCAAATTTGCAAAGTATGTGTATTTCATTGATATCTATCATGAATCAAAGAATCAATATTAATAACTTGGAAAAAAGTAAAACTTGGTGAAAAAAAAAATCTTTTTTTTTTTTTACTAACATTTGTTGATGCTGTGACCTTGACCTTGAAGTGAATTCACTCATTCACTGATCATGGTCTCATGAATGTAAACCATCTTACCAAGCTGTGTTAAGACAGTTTTGTTGTAATAGTTGAAATAGGTTATGAGATATTAATCCACTTGCAATTTTTGCACAAAAAGATGCCTCTCAGACAGATGGACAAACACTTTTTTTTTTAAATTTAATGTTGGGACTATTTAGAACTTATCATTTGCCAGATTTGAAAAAAATAAGGATTTTTTTTTTTCAATGCAATGCATGTGAATCAAAAAGCATTTTAATTAAAAGCACTTTATTATATTCAAATGGTTCATGAGTGAAAAAATGCTGACAAATGCATAAATGATGTTTATAAATCCAGCTATAATAATTCCCTTCCGTTTATGTAAATGATCCACACATGAAGAAATGCGATAAAAATGATAGCATACTCACCAACTTTATGACCTTGGGAAATCGCTTTCTGACAGCACTGGAACCCAGACAGGTAGGTGTTGCGCAGGCAGAAACAGATGTGGAGAGAGGGGTATACATTTTTATAGTAAAACAGTGTTGGACTCAACCATTTAATTTTTAAACTTAAAGACTGTACAGCTCTTACTAAACATTAACCATCATTTTCTTGTACTTTTCTTGTTCTGTCCATAACCCAATTCAGACCCGATCAAAATAGAAAACTCTGACCAAATATCAATTGTATCATTCTCTTGTACCAACAACCCAATTCTGACCCAATCAAAATAGAAAACTTTTAACAAATTAATATTAATTGTATCATTCTCTTGTAATAATAGCAAACATAAGCACACCCAACAACAATTCTGCTGCTCTACTCCTCAGCCTGCTAAGAAAGGTATGTAGTAGCTTCACAGAAATTCAGAACTGTTCTTAATTTGAGCAATGAGTGGGAGGGAAGGAATTAGTCATTGTTTATAAGGTCCAGCGGACAGAAAGGACCATAATTTGGTTGAAAGAAGGCTCACCCCTGATCAGTATAAAAGATCTGCTGGTACAACCCTAATGGTAACACTGAATGCACTCCACCAGCTGTTGCAATGAGTGGGAGAAAATGCCTAAAAAATTAAAGAGTTCTGGAAGTAATCCAACAGAAGAATGGATGACAAACAAAAGATTTAAAAAAATAAAAAATTTCAAAGAAAAGAGAAGCTGAAAACTTACAACTTCCAACGTCTTCAAAAGCAGGTAAATAAATTGCCTCTAATGGATTGAACAGATATATTTGAAAGTAAGAGACGATTAATATTATCAGCATCATACATATACCCAAGATTGAAATGTGGAAGAAGACAACAAGTACAAAAGAGAGGTGTTGGGGAATGGCTGGGAGGGAAGTGGGCAAGAACCAGAGTGGGGACGTGGTAGAGCTAGGGATGGAGTGTCAAGACAAAGAACGCGAACAGTACCCACAAACTACATCATTCCAACCCTTGCTAATTACAGATTTTTAAAAAAAATGTTTGAGACCATCGCCAACCGACTTTGAACAGCTGCTAGATATTTTTTTGTTTATAAATTTTTGGATATAAAACAGTGTTATCAGCGCTGCACATTTCATTGGTCCCGATCAGTACATAAAGCTGTTTGCACTCTCAATTTGCAGAAATTGTTCTTCTGATAACAATTACATGGAAGTCAAATATATTCCCAATAAGAACCACCCCACCCCACCCACCCAAAAAAAAAACAACACCACCACCACCAAACTCACACGCATTCTCAAACAGAATGTCATACTTCAGCTTAACAGCAATGTACTAAAATATGGAAATATGTTATACAGCAAGAATTCCTAGGACCCTGATATTGTGTATTATGTATAATACATTCACACACAAAATACATCATTGTAATCTTATTTTCTACATACATTCATTTTACCAACTGCAGTAATTAAAAATAAAACTATTTAAATATTCATTTTATCTCTGCACCCCGTCGCAATGCGTTGTGCATAACAGTCCTCAGGTAATTAGGTAATTAAATTTTGTAGGTCAGAGATGTTTTACAAACACATATACAAGCCTGCATTATCTGCACCCCTACATTCTCATATCATTTTCATTCAACAAAAATCAATAATTCCATAACTGAACTACAACTTCAAAAATTCAGAATATTAGAAAACATAATGGCACTCTGATGCAATGTGTTGTGCATAATATTTCTCACACAGTTCCATCCCCCCAAAAATATCTGCACCCCGATACCATTTCTCACACAGTTCAATGCCAAATAAAATATCATCTGCACCCCGATACTATTTCTCACACAGTTCCATGCCAAATAAAATATCATCTGCACCCCGATATTATGCATATTCCACTAGACTTCATACATAAACACATAATTTTCATTCCACCAAAGTAATTCCATAACTGAACTACAACTTCCAGAATTCAAAATATTATTTTTTTAAAAATTGCACTCTGATATAAGGGGCTGTGCATAAAAATTCTCACACAATTCAACACCAAACAAAATATTTTGCTGATCACAGCCGGTTTACAAGACAAGTATATATTGTCTGCACACCGACGATATCAGACATCACACACACACCATTTTCATTCACCAAATTAATTCCATAGCAACTTGTGCATAATATTTCTCACACAGTTCCATGCCAAACAAAATATCTGCACCCAGATACCATTTCTCACACAGTTCAATGCCAAATAAAATATCATCTGCACCCCGATACTATTTCTCACACAGTTCCATGCCAAATAAAATATCATCTGCACCCTGATATTATGCATTTTCCACTAGACTTCATACATAAACACATAATTTTCATTCCACCAAAGTAATTCCATAACTGAGCTACAACTTCCAGAATTCAAAAAAATTTTTTTTTTTAAATTGCACTCTGATATAAGGCGCTGTGCATAAAAATTCTCACACAATTCAACACCAAACAAAATATTTTGCTGATCACAGCCGGTTTGCAAGACAAGTATATATTGTCTGCACACCGACGATATCAGACATCACACACACACACCATTTTCATTCACCAAATTAATTCCATAGCAACTTCTAATATTTGAGTATATCAATAGAAAATAACTGCACTCCGACATAATGCGTGGTGCATTACATTTCTCACACTATTCCAACACCAAACAACATTTTTGCTGATCACAAACAAAAAGAAATTTCTGCATTCTCCAAAGTCCTATGCCATGCATTGTGCATCAGACATAACACACACACACACACACACACATCAATTTCATTCAACAAATTAATTCCACAAATACAACTTCTCTTACTTAAGAATATTAACCACAAAAGTAATTGTATCAAACTTCATACACATCACTTTCATTCAACAAAACAATTCTACAACTATTGAGAATATGAGAAATAATAGGCACACCGGCACAATGCGTTATGCATAAAAATTCTCATAAATTTCAATTCCAAAACAAATCCTTTTTACAGGTCGTATTTGCTTACAAACACACAAGTCTATATCACCTGCACCCCGACTCTATGCGTTGTGCATTAGACTTGACACAAACACACTTCCATAATTAAATGTACAATATCAAACATTAAGATATTTTCAACAATTTCAAACATTAAGATATTTTCAATCATTTGCACTCCCGACGCAATGCGTTGTGCAGAAGTATTGAAGCGATGACATGTTTAATTACAAATGCAAGGAGTTTTAGCGCAAGCTGTGTGAACCACAAATGAGTCACAAACCACGTCAGGTTTCTCCGAACTTGTTGCAGTTTGCCTAAATACTAATTTTCTAATACTAAAATGATATTCAATCCTGTATGACAATATACAAAATTTATTAAGCCACATATCAAAGTCATTATTGGACTAGCAGCTCTTAATCATGTCCATCAATTGCACAATACTAACAATGGAAGCAGTTGAAATCTTCTGCAACTCGTGATCTTATTTTCAGTTGCAGTGCTTCATATTTTCTTGGCTTCGCCTCTCCTGGCTTGCAAGCTCAAGGCTCAAAGCATTCTGAGCACTGAAAGTGAACACATTCCAAATGTAAAGCATCGGCAGGGATGTTGTTTAAAAGCATCAAAACTCAACTACAGGAAAAATATCACATTCAAAGAAAATAGTGAGAATAAAACACAGTGCATTGCTGTATGCTCACATTGCCTTTTACTTGTCTTACAATCATTTTCAGTTTTCTTTCACCTCCCTTCATACACACCTCCATATCTTCCCACTATCAGTGCTGTTCATGGTTAAAGGCAGCATACAGGAATGCACTATGGCAGAATCAACTTCTGAAACTTTATTCCAATTATAAATGTAACCTGAATTTCAAATTCTTACAAAACCAGCTGGCTTTTAACCTCAGACAGTTTTACTACTGTGCCACATACACTCCCAAACCAGTCTGACCAAAAAGCCACCCAGATTTGCAAGCCACGGATATCAACCTATCAACATCCCTGCAGCTGTGTCCCTGATAAGCTGTCACCTCACAGATGTAGTGAGGGATCAAACCCGTCTTTGGTAACACTGCTTGATGCTCGTTACTCAGCTTGTGCTAGACCTTGCAATGCAAATATAAACACAATGTTTTTCTTCTTCTTTGATTTTCTCTTCTCTGTTCTTCAAACTTCTCCACCTCTTCTTCCATCCCAATATCACCTGAGGAAAATAGGTGAATACAATATCTGCAGATGTAGGATTAATCACTAGCACACACACAAAAAAGAACCATGTTGTAGCTGTATGTTCACTACTGGGCTTCATAACACATTCAGTTCATTTCTTTGTATGTAAGGAAATGAACAAAGGCTTGTGGGTTTTGATCACCAACAGTAGTGTAAAGTATCACCAACAGTAGTAAAGTCTCTTTCTGCATTCAACTGAAGCAAGACCATTTTCTGAAGTTTTATAAATATAATATTTAAAATAAAAATAATAAAGGGAGTGATATTTAATTGCATTCAAGATTGAACACTTATGTTCCCATTGCTAACCTCTCAAAGCAATCAACAAAGCTCACCTTGCCACCACCCCTACCCCCCTCCTCCCACCTCATTGCCTCATTTCCTTTACCCTTAAAAATAACCATTCAGAATTGAATTCATACATACAAGACAAATTGCTTATTACAAATCTATTGCTCCCCCCCCCCTCTCTCTCTCTCTCTCTCTCTCTCTCTCTCTCTCTCTCTCTCTCTCTCTCTCTCTCTCTCTCTCTCTCTCTCTCTCTCTCTCTCTCTCTCTCTCTCCAAACAAGCCATTTGTGATATAATTTTAAACAAATAATAATAAAGAAACAAAATAAATAAACTGAAAAAAGCTAGATTTACTAAATTCACAGAGGTACTAAATTCACAGAGTTCTTAAAACAATCAATGTTAACAAGTAATTTAGTTTTGTGTGCCAATCAGGACCAAATGTGAAATATGAAACACTGAAATCTACAAGTAGCAATATTTCAGTTTGAGTCAAAAAGTTCAGTCTGTTCAATCACGTGACAACTTTTTCCTTACAAAGGAAAAATACTTGTGGCAATAATAATTCAAGTAGAAACTGAATCATTCACGTTACGATGCTATAATTCTCATCTCCCTTATAAGAAAATATTTTGGGTGTAAAAGAGAAAATGAAATGAAAGGAAAGCGGAAAAGTGTTGAAGGAGCCTCAAACTGTAACAGGAAAAGATGTCAAAAGGTGAGCCTGATAAAACCAGTCAAAAAAGAGTTATACCAAGGACCAATCCTTCCACAATACTAAAAGAGAATCCCATTCTAAGACAGAGTTTTCAAACTACACACAATATATATTTTACCAAACAATGTCAACGTTCCATATTGAATGCATGTACTTGCCTACTGAAGTTCTGATCAGGTGTTAGGTAAAGAGATTAAGTTAGACATCATTTAAAGTTCAACATTATCATTGTGTGATCAGAGCAGAATGAAAATTCAGCTGAAGTTGGTTGGGTGTGTTCAGTTTGGCATACAAAATCTGCTATATTTTTCAAACCATTTCCATCCATATCCACTAAGGATTCAAAACATAATTATTGTTGTGTTAACTAGTCTCCTACTAAACCTAAACCTCACCCACCCAAACACAACTTGAATATTTGAACCTAAGTATTTGAACATCCCATTACATTGAACAGCCCAAGTATCTATCGCTTTATAGCAGTGTTAGAAATTGTCCAGCCAACATCTCAGTTGGCCAGCTTCTTACCCTACACATGTCAAGAAGTTCATCACAATGCAAACAACATAATCTGCTAATGTTAAACTAAATTTTGAAAGTCACTGTAATTTTAATGATCAAATATTGGGAAAGAAAGAAGAATATGCAATCAGATGTTCAAGAAGAGCATGAGGCAGTGGTACAAGGTGAGGAGGTTGAGGTGACCAATGCATGTGCCAAACCTCCTCTGTTACCCTGCACCCCTTTCACCAAGGGACCATCCAACCTGCAGAGACCTCAAGACAAAACATGTCAAAGAAAAAAGGACGCACACACAAACACAGAAAATGTTCAACAAATAATTTCACAGAACAAAAGATTGCATAAAGGACTTCCTCTAAATGAAAAATTTCAAAAATTTGTGTTTTTTTCATGGTTTATTTTATATTTATCAGATTTCTAATAAACTGTTTTGACTAATTTCTCATTAAGTTTTGAGCTAGAAGAATAAGTGAATGATTGTAATCCACCATACAATTATTCCACTACAACCGATAGACAAAAACAGAAAGAACATAAATACATGCAAACTTTATTCTCAAAAAGAACACATACAATGGATGCAAATCCTTCACATATAAAATCATGTGTGCAGTCTTCATCTGCTAATCTCCTAACAATAAAGTTTGTTACTTCTAACGCCCTTAGTTTATTCCTCGCCCCACATCTTATTTCAAATACATAATCAGCTGCGAATTCCTCTTGTCAATAAAACGAATTCTGCACAGTGCACACATGTGTAAAAAGTACACTCTGCAGTGTGTGTGTAATCAAAACTCAAAATGCCTGAGCCGTAACTCACAATAACTTAGTGTGTATACCCGTGCCTGAGCTTTGAGCAAACTCTCTAGCTGGACATTTGCCTAGAAAGGAATGCCCTTCAAGCTGGCAAGCATTCTGCATAACAACCACCTAGTTCTGTGATGGCAATGACATAAATGGCAAAAACTTTACATTAAGATCAATTTCCCAGTCAAAAATACATTAAGAGACACGAAAATGATACCTGACGTATTCAGTCTTGGAGGAGAACTTGTTGCACATGGGATTGTTTTTTAAGATGAGCTCTGTAAGATTCCAGCCTTTGAGCTTGTCCAGCTCCTCCATGGCACGCAACTGATTGGAGCTCAGGTCCAGGGCTGTTACGTTTGGCGCGCTAGTCACCATCTCCTGCACAGACGACAGTGACAGCATGCGATTGCTGCTAAGGTTCAGACCCACCAGCTGCAACACAGGAATAATGACTTGAAGAAAATGAAAATGGAAACATGCAATACTGGAATCTTTGTCTAAACAACAGTTTTATGACTGAAACTACTTCAAACAATGGTTCAACCAAACACTAGTGTTCTTTGTACACTAGACTAAAACTATTCACCAAGTGACAACATCTGCTATGCACTCTGTTGGTCCCACCTCCCCACCCCCTCTCACAACCCCCTAAAAAAGACAAAAATATATAAGAGCAAAGCTCATACGACTCACATGCTCCTTATGGAACTTGCAATATTAACATGAAAATGAGTGCCCAGAAAAAACTAAATGAAATGGTGGCATTAAAATGCAAAGTAATATTGACTTTGATCTTTCTATGCTCTTGACCTTGAGATTACATTGACCTACTGCTCCAAATACAATCATGTACTATCAAATAAATTACAGCAAACATTGGAATGACCTTCGGTGATCTTAGCCTTGGAATTACCTTGACTCTCACCTGATCTCTCGTGCATGCCTGATCAAATAACCAAATGTTTTTACATACTATGAGTTAAATAAACAGCCTTTCTACTGTACGATGACCTATTTTATATTTGTATTTGCAAGGCAAAAACTGGCCTTCAAGATCAACGCACAAACGGAACATATATGAAAGATCAATCTTCATCTCTAAATACAACAAGCTTGGACTTTATATCTCTCGTAGTTTAGAGTCAAGGTCACTTTAAAGTGCCTATACATACAGACTTTGGACAGCTCCAGTGACCGTGACCTTGGAGTGAGGATGACCATTGATATCATGCATCAAAGAATCATGTTCAATATTAATCACCTAGAAAAAAAATGAAATTTTGTGAAAAAATTATATTTTTTTAAAAAATTAACATTTGATGACCCTGTGACTCTGATCTTGAAATGAAGGCACTCATTCACTGATCATGTATGAGGTCTCATGGGTATACACATCTTACCAAGTTTGTTTGCAATAGTTGAAATAGGTTCTGAGTATTTAGCCACTTGACAGTTTTTGCATGAATAGATGGACAGACGAACATTTTTTTCAATATAATTTTTGAACTATTTAGGACTCATCTTGCACAGATTTGCACAAATCTAGATTTTTTTTAATATGGGGAAGGGGAGGGAGTTGTGAATACATAGATTCACATTGCTATGCATGCAAGTCAAAAAACGCTAGATCATTTTCAAGCACTATGCCCCATCAAGCTAAACTAACCTCAGGTATATTTTCCTGGATGATTTTGGCCACACTAACAGCGATGACATTGCGGTTCATGGGCAGGAAGAGGCCTTCTTTCTGCAATTCTTTGTCTTCATAGAGGGCCGTCAGGTCCAAGGCTTTGACAGATGGGTCGTAGCGAGTGCTCATGACAATCTTTAGCTTTTCCAGGTTATCTGCATTCATCACTGGAAAAGGTGGGCAGCTCTGCTTCACATTCAAAATCAACTGTCAACAGAAGAAAAAACAAGAAAGTCATTCGCAAGTCAAAAGCAACCTGAATATATTACAGCAAAGGTTTTAAAATTAGTTTCAGAAATGTTTTGTTTTGTTTTAAATTTAGTTTCCTTCTGGATTGGCACAGCACAGTTGCAACAACTATTGTTATTATTTTGATTATCATCACTGAAAAGGCTAATGTGTTACTCCATACCTTCACACCGGAATCAGGCAGGGTGAAGTTCTTGCTGACACTGCGCAGGAGATCGGCAGTGTCTCTGTTGTCTACATAAAAGACAGCCATCTCTCCCTGGTACTGGAACTGCAGGGGTCGGAAGTTTCCAGCAACACGGCTGGTCAGTGTATTCAGCAGAGATTCCTTGTTCACCATCTTTGCATGAGGGATCTGTGGATAGAGACTTTTACTGTTAGGTTCATTTCACTTAGTTGAATGACTGAAAGAATGCATTCATGAGTGTGCTCATGAGGAAAATTGTAGTTTTTAAATCACTATTTAGCAAAAAATAACACACACAAAACACAAATAACAAAATAAAAATATCAACAATATTTAAAGTACTCACCATAACTTTGAACCACTGTCTACCTCCATGTGAGCGGGAATTGACCGGTAAGCCCAACCTTGAGGCTGCGAACAAATCTGAATGGCCTCCCCCTCTGGGGTAGCTGTGGTTGTTATTTCTAGATCCACTTGAGTACAGATTTCCTCTGCCCCTATCATGTCTAGACTTTGGCCGTGCTCCACCATAGGGATTACTGAAACAATTGAATCATATTTAAGCAAAACATGCCAACATGACTCACATTAATATTTAAAACTAAAATCTTAATTTATAAAACAAATTTGTTAATATGTGATTTATGAGTCCTCCAAATGACGAAAAGAATCTTGCTCATTTTGGGAGCTAGTGAAGTAGATGTCAACATCATGACCACCACCTTCAATTCAGCTGTGACAGATGCTGCCACCGAGATCCTTGGCAAGCACCCCCCAAAGAAGAAACCATGGATCACACCTTAACTTTTGGACCCGTGTGACAAACGAATAGAGATAAAAAAGAAAAAGAACACCTCACAGGGAGCTGATGCCTACCGAAAAATCCACAATGACGTCCGAAGAGGCACGAGCACAGCAAAGGAGAACTGGATAGAGCTCAAAGTCAGGAAATAGAGAACAGTCTGAACAAGAACAACAGTAAGAAGGCCAATCTGAAATAGAGAACAGTTTGAACAAGAACAACAGTAAGAAGGCCTATCAGACTGTGAAGCGGTTGACAAGTGTTAAACAGCCCAAGGTCCCCGCAAAGCAAATCTGGCATATGCCTTACAGAAGTCTTGGATAGAGGGACAGAGTACTGCTCTGACCTTTACAACCAGACACCAAACGGAGACCCATCTAGCACGTCCCCAGAAAAGAGAAGAAGAAGAAATCCTCCCAAATCTCAGAGAAGAAATTGAGGCAGCAGTGAAATCGTTGAAGAAGTGGACGTCAGCGGGAGTGGACAACATACCTGCAGAATTGCTTCAAGCAGGAGGAGAAACGATGATTGACACCCTCAACATTATCTGTAACAAGATCTGGCAGAGTGGGGAGTGGCCTACACCAGGCCTGCCTACCCCCGACTTTAGCTTCCAGGGACAGGCTTTACAGAAAACAGGGACAGAGACCAAGGTCATTCCACGACAAATTTCAGTTTTTTCAAACGCAGCGATAAAAATTATTAAATCAATATGTTAATTTTAAAATTAAAACATAACACAGAAAATTTAAAAAAAAATTGCTTACTTTCTTATTAAGTAATGAATCAGTTCAAAAATTCACTGGCCTAGACTTGGCTTTAAAAAAAGTCATTGGTCTGGTCTTTAACTCTTAGCGTCCTATAAGGTTTTATGTACATTTGCGCCTATATCCTGTAAGTATTTCAAGTTTATTGCAATAAATTGGGTTATGAATTTGAAAAAAATGCAAAAAATTTATTTATTGTCACATTGACTTCATATTTTAGGATATGTTTACAAAATGGTTATTCTATGTACCCAAAGAACCATTTTGACTTTAGTACTATTTTTACCTGTTGGAATCTTGTAATTAATTCATAATTACAGGTATTTTATGGACTATGTTAATAAAACAACAACAAGACAGTGTGGATTGCATGTGAATGTGTGCACAGACTGTCAACACAGACAAGAAAACTCACTCTGGTTGTCTACACCAAGTCCTTGTGCTCTTTAAGATAAGATAAGATAAAATAAGATAAGATAAGATAAGATAAGATAAGACAACTTTATTATCTTTTACAAGAAATTACATTGTGGTGTACAATTACAATCAACAAGGAATAAACATCACAATAATAATAACAACAATCATAATGACAATGAGGATAAAAATGCACAGTCACATATGAATAGAATTACACTTATGCATGCTAACATTTAAAAAAAAAAAAAAAAAAAAAAAAAAAAAATGTGAAATGAGATTATTTTGGGCAAACAAAACACACACACACACACACACACACACACACACACACACACACACACATGTCATTTATTAAGTAATGAGACAGCCTTTGGAATAAAACTGTTTTTCATTACAGGTATTTTATGGACTATGTTAATAAAACAACAACAAGACAGTGTGGATTGCATGTGAATGTGTGCACAGACTGTCAACACAGACAAGAAAACTCACTCTGGTTGTCTACACCAAGTCCTTGTGCTCTTTAAGATAAGATAAGATAAAATAAGATAAGATAAGATAAGATAAGATAAGACAACTTTATTATCTTTTACAAGAAATTACATTGTGGTGTACAATTACAATCAACAAGGAATAAACATCACAATAATAATAACAACAATCATAATGACAATGAGGATAAAAATGCACAGTCACATATGAATAGAATTACACTTATGCATGCTAACATTTAAAAAAAAAAAAAAAAAAAAAAAAAAAAAAAAATGTGAAATGAGATTATTTTGGGCAAACAAAACACACACACACACACACACACACACACACACACACACACACACACACATGTCATTTATTAAGTAATGAGACAGCCTTTGGAATAAAACTGTTTTTCATTCTGAGAGTTCTGACCCTTGGTGTTTGGTAGCGCCTTCCAGAAGGCAGGAGCTGGAAGTGGTGCGCAAGCACATGAGTGCTATCCAGAACAAAGCAAATAGCTTTCCGCACAACACGTCTTTCATACAACACCTGCAGACTCTCTTGTTTCACTCCCACAACCCTCCCACAGACGTTCACTACTCGATCCAGAATACGTTTGTTTTTTACACACAAACTTCCATACCAGCAGATAAAAGAAAAGGTAAGAACGGACTCAATAAAAGAAGAGTAAAAGGTCTGAAGGATGCGGCTACTGACTTGGAGATTTCGAAGTTTTTGAAGGCAGTAAATTCTAGACTGACATTTTTTGTGTATGGCCTGGGTGTTTGCAGTGAAGTTCAGTTTCTCGTCAATGATGGTTCCCAGGTATTTGTATTGGGTGACTCTCTCGACTGTAACACCATCAATGACAAGGTCTGGAATTAGAGTGTTGTTTTTACGAAAGTCAATGACCAGTTCCTTAGTTTTCTTGACATTTAAGTCCAGATAGTTTTGTTTGCACCAGGAGCTGAACCTATCAACTGCAGAGAAATACACAGCATTTGAATTGGACAGGTCCACAAGGGCAGAGTCATCCGAGTACTTTATGACCGGTGAGGCATCAGTTCCTCTGCAGTCGTTTGTGTAGAGCGTGAAAAGTACCGGAGAAAGAACCGTACCCTGAGGAGCTCCTGTGGACGTTTGTTTGAGAGATGAGACAGCAGAGTGAAAGCGGACAACCTGAGATCTGGACACAAGGAAGTGAATGATCCACAGGACGAGTCTAGGAGGGACAGTGTAAGACAAAAGCTTCTGAGCCATGAGGTGTGGCTGTATGGTATTGAAAGCAGAAGAAAAGTCTATAAATAGAATGCGGACAAAGGAACCAGAGGTCTCTAAGTGATCATACGCATTGTGGAGAAGCGTCAGAGTAGCGTCGTCGGTACTACGATTGGGTTTGTATGCAAATTGAAGAGGATCAGTGAAAGGCTGAGTGTGACAAAGAAGACGAGAGAGAAGAATCCGTTCGAGACATTTCATAGCTATGGATGTCAGGGCAACAGGGCGATAGTCGTTGAGTTCTTTGGGTTTACTGTTTTTGGGCACGGGACAGATGATAGAGTGTTTCCATACACTAGGTACAACACAATCCCTGACTGACCACGAGAATAGCTGACTGAATACTAAGCACAACTGTGCAGCGCACCACAGCAATAAGCTCATCAATAAGGTTACCAAACTCACTATTAGCAGAGGTGCCTACCCCCAGTCTGACCATTTGTGTACTGGCTGCATGAAAAATGTGTATTTTGTGTAATGTCAGATTTCGCGCAACTCGCAACATTTGATCAAAGAATTATTATCATGAAAACTGCCACATTCACAAAACATCAATTCATACCAATTCCAGCTCACCATTTTAATCCTCGTGAAACAAAATAATATAGAACTCAACAAGTTATGGTCACAAATGCACACTAATATATTATTTTTTGTGTTGTATTTTACTCCATAACCCCCCCTCCCCCCAAAAGATCATAATATTGTCCAACAATTAATTAATATGAATTATGAATATATATAAATGCATAATTATTTTTGTATATTCTTCTGAAACTGGCAACACTTTTTGTTTTCTGAGCATACTAGAGTGTTCTGCATTTTGTTGTGTAAATACAGTGCCTTTTTATCCACTTTGTATTAATCTTAAACATCTGAGCCACTTTTGAGAAAAGCGCGTTTTATTTTTATGTGAGGGTTACCCACTTTGAACAGTTAAATGAGTGCCTTAATATTGACCGATTTTAACAATTTTAATTTTTTTTAACCTTCTAAAGGTTTGAACTAAGCCTATATAAAAAAACAAAATAAAACACCCTGAACCAAAATAAAATGTTCGCCCGTAATACCTAATCTAAGTGTCGCTGAATGTCGTATGCAGAGCAATGCTGAACTCTTTGTTGCATTGAGCATAATGAACTCCTTTCGAAGATTCGATTATTCCTCAAAAACGTTCACGGTATTCGCGTAAGAAATGTTGTCGCGCTTTTTGCTTACTTCCAACCTTACCCCGCTTTTCTTCAGACTCGCTCTCATCGTCACTCTCGTGTAAACGCTTTCGCGACACCATGTTTAGCACAATGGCGGATACAAAGTCTCGCACTACCTCTCGCACGAGATTTCACTTTTGCGCATGCGCTCTAGGGTCAGCAAGTAAAGGAAATAGATCGGAACATATATAAAATCAGTGCGAAAAAAAAATAATTTTTTTTTGGTACACCACGAAAATGCGTATTTTTAAGGAATTGCTCGTATTGTCGTATTTTATGGTGAAAATTCGTAAAAATACGCGCCAGCGCGTATGGTAGGCACCTCTGCTATTACTGTCGGAGCTATCCCCTGCCATCATGGCCGAAAATTTCGCAAACCTCAAACAAAATCGTTAAAAAAGTACACAAAACCACGTCAAACTTGCGAAAACGATAGCGGAAAACACACGGGAACCTTTCCGGAAGTTTACTAAACCTTCTCTCACGCACTGGAGAGTTCCTATTTCCTGTGATTTCATGACTAAAAGGTGCACTAATGAGGCGCGCATTACCACGCTTCAGCATTACGGGCGAGGCGCGCATTATCTCGCTATAGGACACTAAGAGTTAACACCTGGCTAATGTAAACTAAGCATTGTTATTTACACACATTTCCAGTTAAGCCAAGGTAACTATTCCATTATATACAACACTATATACAAGATTGTCAAAGTTCTAGTTAGACTGTCACGTATTTTTTTGTTTGCCTTATGCTTGTTCGTTTCCACGTGGCGAGCTATTTGAGTATTTCGTCACTGCCGCCAGATTTCACAGAAAATTCGCAAGCACACACTTCGCAAAAAACAGAGGTATCAATTTTTCCAGGCTTGATGAAAGGCCGTTTTTCAGTATATTTCACAATGTACATTTGAGCGCGTTTTTTTGTTTTGCTTCGCCGGGAATGTCAGATGCTGCTTTCCTCTCTGTTGACATTTTCGAACTTGTCAGGTGATTGTGCGCATGCGAGTGACTGAAAAATCTCAGGAGAGTGCGATCATCAGTGCATAAAATTCAACGCGAGACTAGAGGGCGCAAAATGTCGGTCGTCTGCTCGATTTTTTTCCCAGGACGCCACGGCGAAAATTGTATTTCCGGGACGGTTAATCAGTTTTACTAGGTTCCGGGACAAATACAGGTACTCCGGGATGGTAGGCAGGCCTGCTACACCATGGACCCAGTCGCTTGTCATCACTCTTCCCAAAAAGGGTAACCTTCAGTAGTGTGAAAATTACAGCACCATCAGCCTCATCAGCCATCCCAGCAAGGTCCTCCTAAAAATAAAACTCAACAGGTTGAAACCCCAAGCTGAACAAATCATTGCTAAAGAGCAAGCAGGATTTTCAACCTCATAATAATCTGTTAGAAATACCGACAGCACCAACAACATCTATATAATGTGTTTGTAGACTTCAAGAAAGCGTTTGACTGATTCCGGCATGCAGCTCTGTGGGCAACCATGAGTGTACACCATCAGCCCTAACATTATTGAAGTCATCAAAAGCCTGTATTAAAAGGCTACCAGTGCAGTCCTCGACAACAGCGCCATCGGGAACTGGTTCAGACCAACAATCGCACGCTGATCCAACAGACCTCACAAACAAATGAGGATTTTTTTTCATCCAGAAGAGTTTTCAAGATAAAAGGTTGGTGACTGGTCTAGCGAAGAAGAAGATAGTATAGTAGATTGATAGAACAGAGTAGGAATGAGAAAGAACAAGGAAGAAAGACAGTGACACTGACAGTGGGAATTTAAAGCACTAAATTTCCAGAAAGTGGAGATACTATTTATACTGAAACCCCCAGCATTCCCTCAGTGGGGGAGCCATGTAAAGACAGGGCCATCAGTCTACACTCCCAGGTAAGGCTACTGAGCACCCTTGTCATCTCCATCTTCCTATACACTTGCAAAGCATGGACCCTCACAACAGATATATAACGAAGAATACAAAGCATGGAGATGAAGTCCTACAGAAGACTTCTGGGCATTCCCTATACCCAGCACATCACCAACGACTAAGTCCGACAGACCATCACACAAGCCATTGGACAACAAGATAACATGCTCACAGTGGTGAAGAAACAGAAACTCCAATGGTATGGCCAAAACCAGAGCATCAGGCCTTGCAAAGACCATCCTGCAAGACAATCCTAATTATTATACTTACTATCTTCCTGGACCTCCATGTGTTGAATCACCACCCATCATGACATCTCCCTCTTGGTCCAAATCAACATAACCTCCACTGCCTTGGTTCCCTTGTGGACCACCACGGCCCCTGCCTCGATTGCCGTAAGACCCTCTGTTGTAGTGTCTGTGAAACTTGCGGCGATTGCCTCCACCCCCTCTTACTCGTGATTCGCCGCTCCAGCGATCGTCATGTTCTGCAAAAGCGAACAATATTATATAATTGAATTACTGATCTCAGTAACGCAGAAAATGCAAAATGTAGAATTCAGAACACAGGATGTTCATTTCCAATGGATTAGAAAACTGGCCAAATCAAAACAACTGCCAAGCACAGAATATTTGTTTGGGATAACTTGACAAGCCTCTGGGTTTGCTAAAATGATGACAAGAATTTATCAAATCAAAACAACTGTTAAAGTGAAGAGGCAGGGACTGCCAAATCCTATTTCCCAGTTCCAGGGGCAAGTAAAATTATTAACCGAAAAGGACAAATCATCAAAGTCACTTGCCCGGGGGTAAGTTAAAAGCTGTGAACATTAAAAAACACAACTTGATCATCGGCACCGAATCATGTTTGATTTGATCTGCGTAGTAGCCTTTGGAACGCATGTTTGAAATTTTTACGATTGGCCAATTGTTCATCCTTTTACGCAATGACTGCGTGCACTAATTTTATTAATACTAATAATAGTGGGGCAATATATTACAGCATATTAGACTGATCAATTGTTCAAATGTCTGTCAATCACAGTGCGCCTTTTCTGTACGGTGACCTATTTTTTGGATGTTTTTTTAAAGTTGTTTTTTTGCTATCACTATGTGGGCAAGTACATTTTTTAGCGGGAAAGTTAAAAACGACGTGTTGCTTACCCGGGCAAGCTCTTGTTGAAACAAATTAGCAAACCCTGAGAGAATATATATTATTGGTTTAACTCTACCACAGCTACACCTACCCTCCATTTAGACCTATGGAGTCCATAGATTACGTCAGCCTCCATTTTCAGATTTTGCCATTTCACACAAACATTTTCATGTGTTGCTTATTCCGTAAAGTTCATTTACCAGGGACCAATACTACATTATACGCGGACAACTTAACAATACGGACAACCCACAACAGGTGACACCTGAAAACAAAGAGGCAATGTCAGACAGCGCAAACTCGTCTCCAGGACAGCATCAATACAGTGGTGCAATACATGAAGCAAAATGGCTTCTAACGGTCAGCTGGGAAGATGATGTTGGTTGTGTTTGCAGGACACCACAAAGTTCTGGAAGATGAATTGTACATTGTTATCAACAACACAAAATTACACAAATCACCAAAAGTAAAGTACTTGGGGGCGTCTGGTTTCATGATAAACTGACATGTATGGATAACACACAAAGATCTTATAATCAGCACGATTACTCGGTCTGGAAGGTTCTCAAATTGTTAAAGCAAGTTTCAGGATGTAACAACCCCAGCAATCTACTGGCTGCCTTTGTGCTTGTTAAAAGCATGTTGGGCTATAGACAAAAAGTGTATCATACAACAAGCAACATCAATAAGCTAAAACTGCAAAGCAAGGAATGCATTTTTCTGAGCTTCGTTTTAGGGTTGGCAAGAGGCTCGCCACAGGAACAGACATACAGGGAAGCTGGCTGGCTGCTGTTGGACAGAGAGCAGGAACTCCATACAGCTCAGTAATCTGTGATGCTCAAGCTGCAGACAAATCCACCGCACAGGAAAGAACAGAAATATCAGCAAACAAGAACAACACAAAGTTAATCTGGCAAGAAAAACTCAACTCTGGCAAGAAGATGTATATTAATGTTCAGTTATGCTGTAGACCTTTTGAACCAGACAGGTGTGTATGGTAAAACAGTCAATAAACTGCAAGCATCCCTGTCCCACATTGGACCCTTTAACACATCAGCTGTACATATAATTATTTATTATTCTTTTTGAGGATTTGTACAGTGCACATAATACTTGGTCTAACTCAAGCCGCCAGAGGCAACACTAGTGTCACAAAAGGTAAAGATCCAGTAATCATGGTGGCCATGGCAGCCAAAGATCATCTAGCAACACACTTTACTCAACACATGCATATCTACACAGATGAGATGGATCAAAGCAAGCTGATGGTACTTTAGGGTGTGGCTTCTTAGTTCTATATCTCTTATCTTGAAGTCACAAAAAGTTATAGGCTAAATACATGTAATGATATTTCTATAACAGCAACTCTACTGTTTGCAGTATATGGGCAAGGTTCTGAAATGGCGTCGGACTCGATTTTCGCCGGTACTGTTACTTTGTGAGGAAGCCATCTCGTTGCACATCATCATTTGAAACAAAATAAAATGTGAGTCTGGCAGAGAAAAGGTCGTTCTTCATTTTGACGTCAAGGACAGATCGATAAACCATGACAAAGAATAGAAAATTGATGATGAATGACCTAACTATCAGCTGTTTCCGTTACACTTTTTGTGACATCGTAAACAGTGTGTTCGGTATTTGACGGCCGGCATAAAACTGCTTCACAGAATATGAATAAAAATTTAATTTCCGAAAGTAAAAATGTATAAATGGTACCAAAAAATGTTAAATTTTAAAATCGGTTTGTATTCTTTGGAGATATGCATCGAAATCGGTGACTCCCATGTACATCATGTAATTTCGTGATTCAACTTCAAGGCGTATTAATTCACTTTATTTCTTATGCTAATAATTTATCAAACATGAGTCTAAAACTTAATATAAGCAATACAATAACGAGATTAATGATATAATTAATCGAACGAATAATACAGGCAAACAAATGGCTGTCAACTTTTGAGTCCTTAAAACCAAAAGTGACGTACTCTTTTTCTGAGGCTCCAAATTTTCTGAACAATGTGGTTAGCGTCAATGTTAACGCGCGAAACAATCAGCCTTTGTTAACATTCAACGTGCGATGGCTGGAGAAAAAAGAAGTGAGGCGGATTCGTCCAAAAATAAAGGTAATTCGAATGTCATGAATTTTTAATTTAAGTTATGCACGCATATTTTTGGTGGCTTGGTCAGTGTTTTTCGACTTTTCTGTCAACACTGACGGAGTAAATCTCATGCTTTTATGATAAAAATGTATGTTTATTTCAAGTCAACAGCACCACTACAAAGATGTTTGTAAACTTTCTTGTTTGTAGATAATAATAAAAATGCATTATTTTTGCAACCGTATTTGGTAATTTGTCATGAAGCAACCAACAAAATTTTTTTACAGAGTATTATTGTCAAATCAATGTCAAATGTTTATATTTTTTTACGAATTATATTTTTGTTGCTGACAAATACACTGCTAACCATTATAAATTCACGTGGCACACTTTGTTTGTCAAATTCGAAACATCTCGGTCTTATTGGTGTTTGGTTATTTTGTTTAAATGATGGAATATTTATTTTCATAGACTAATAATTATGCATCACAAAATGTTTTTATAACATTATATAAGCACATTGTTTTGCAAACAAAGCTCACCCCTGGTGTTGACATAACTTCATAACTAAATTGAAACAATACGCATGGGTTCTAATAATCTGAATGTGTGTGAAGCAATGATTAGTTAGTTATCCATTGCTTACAGGGTCCCGCGGACTGCATAGAGGCGAATCAGGACCATAAAATCAAGACCAAACTTCGCTGAAAGAGGACTCGCCCCTGATCTGCATAAAAGATCTGCCAAAACAACCCTAGTGGTAACACTGATGGCACTCCACCAGCTGGTCACTTTACAATAGACATCCCACGCATGGGACGCTGAGACTATACTCTCATTTATCGAATCCCCGTTTACAAAAACAAAATAGAATACAAACATCATTATAAAATATCAACAAAACATATACATATAAAATGTCTACATTGCCAAATAATAACATCATCTGAAGCCCCAGTGACCATTTGGCAAAAAGCGTCCCAAGCTGATCCAACAGACCTCACACACAAATGAGGAGATTTGTCCCGGAAGAGTTTTCAAGAAAAAAGGTAGATGACTGGTCTAGCAAAGCCAAAGAAGATTGTATAGTACTAGTAGATTCATAGAACAGAGTAGGAATGATAAAGAACAAAGGAGAAAGACAGCAACAGTGGGAGTTTAAAGCACTAAATTCCAAGAGAATGGAGATACTATTTATACCGAAACCCCCGGCAGCCCCACCGAAGCCATGAAAACAAAAATGTTGACGACTCGTAAGGGGCGTAACCATTCGTCGTGTGGCCTTGAACTCTGTATAATATGAAAGGCTTTACGGTCAAAAAGCTTTTTGGTCTGTATTATTTAAAAGACTTATCACTTGCGACTATCTGGAGGAATCATACCGGCTCTGATTGGCTGCTATTTATAGCCCCAAGCTTGTTTAATCTTTCGTAGGAGAGTATAACTTTACCAAGGTCCAGTTGGATTGCGAAAAATAATGCAGAATATACATTTCTTTAAATTTATTTTTATTATAAGGTTTGATCTTGTTGTTGTTTCTATTGAATTAGGTTTTATTGTTGTCTCTTGTTGTTTTATCGGTGGTATCTATTAATATGCATATATATTTTATAATGAACACTTTGTTACTCCTGTTGATGCGGATGGTGCAGTGTTCGTGATAAAACTGATGTGTCTGTATTTGTGATATCTGTGTACTTTGTTTTTGGCAATATTTGCTATTGTGAAGCTGTAGTTTTTAAAGCTGTGATTATGACATATTTTTTTGGTGTGCATGCTCCGCGTGTGATGCTGTGGCGGGTGACGGATGCTGCAGCATGTGTCAAATGGGACTCGTGTTTCTGCTGACAGCTCCTCCCTCTGCTCTAGGCTAAACATGGATTTCATGCCAAACATACTATTCTCTTACCTCCTATGCTAAGCCGTCTTTCTTCCCAGTATCCAATTTCAGTGTATCCAGTGTCAGTGCACTAAACAGTGTAGTCCTTCTCCTTCAGAACCACAGTTTATCAAATTTATCGTATATATCCAGTTCTCTGCCCATTGCCTCAAGCACATGCCGACGCCATGTTTTGTTGTGAGAGCCAGTAACTTTGTCGCAGGGCTCGTTTCGTACAAGTAGGCCTATTCGCTGCACATAGGCGTGCTAATTTTAAAGTAACGCGAGGTCGAATGGATGAAGAGTGTAAACTGGATGGCTAGGATTCAGCAGCGTTTGTGGTGTGTGTGTGTGTGCGTGATTTGTGTGTGTGTGTGTGCGTGCGTGACTTGTGGGGGTGTGGGGGTGTGTGGGTGTGTGCGTTGACTAGTAAATATATATTTGCCCTTTTGTACAGTTTATCTGTTTCATGACGTTATCTTCTTATCCTTTTATTGTGATTTGCTGTTAGCTTGTTCACATGTTCTCTATGTTTTATATGTGCTTTTGTGTGGTGCTGCAGCGATGACCAAATGCATTCCTTGTGTATTATTCACTTGGCAATAAAATTATCTTGAATCTTGATCAAGCTTTTCAGGCTCTTAGCCCAGAAGGCATGTTAGTTAATTTGTTTAAAGTGGTTAATGGTTAACAGTAATTACATGAATGGCACAACCCACTTCATTGAACATATCATAATACATAATGGATTTATTTGTCCAAGAGTACACATTGGAACATTTGCTTCCAAATGTGCAAAACAACAATAATAAGATGCCGACAATGATAATGACGATACATAAACGATTATATATATGACGACAGCAACGATGATGATGATGACAAGAATAATCATGATGACGATGAGTGATGATGATATTGATGACAAATTAGTGATAATGAACGATGTCACATCTATATCCGGTTCATTTCAGAGGTCAGTTTAGCGAATTCACTCACAACACAAGTCATGCAGTGAGATAAGACCAGTGATTGTCCTAGGGATTTGCAAAACCGGTACGACGTCACAGTAAACAAACCCACTCGAACGCAAGCCGGTAGGCCAGTCACGGAAACCGGTATGACCCATAGCAAAGCTTAATAATGCGTCACTATTTTTGCCACCGAAAATCTGCCGACGAATGCAGTGATTAATTTATTGCTCACCGTAAAGCCTACTAACTATAACTGAAACGATGTTTGCCAAAAATAAAAGTAAATAACAGGCCTTTCTTACTTAAACATCTTCGTCTTCACATAAACTTCTTTTATCGCCCATCTACCCCCTAGCAAAAAATGAAAAAAGAGATTTTTGCTTCTTCATTATTACTAGCCTATCTGCCACTGTCGCAATACATACTGATGAGCACGAGGAAAGAAAAAATCGAAAAGTGCGCGAATTTAATTTATCCGTATTCACGATAGCCTTGCGCCCGCCAATGTTATATCATTATGTATTAATTACCTCAAAGAATATGGCAAGGCCACTGAACGCATTCGCAGGCCTCTCCTCTACACTCCCTAAACACATAATCAGCGTGGCTGGCTGGCTGGCTCTCTCTCTCTCTTCATTTCTCTTGTTTTTCTTTATCTTTTCCTTTATTTTTGAAACCAGTCAAACAAAATAAGAACCGGTAGGCTCTACCGGCTACTGATTTTTCAACCGGTATTTTTATTCTCAAACCGGTAAAATACCGGTAATTTCCGGTTAAATTCATCCCTGTAAGACATATAATAATAATAGTAGTGGATACAGTCAATCCACATATAATAATAGTAATAATATTAATAGTAATAATAATAATAATAATAATAATAATAATAATAACAGTATTGGATGCCATAAATCACAATTATCAAATTAAATTCAATTTCCAACTCGTCTTCTAATAGTGATCTCCCTACCTTTACACCAGATGTTTCAGTGATAAATGTGTGCTCGCTGTGTACATGAGAGTGTGTGTAGCATGTGAGCGTGTATGTTTGGAGCCTTAGTTATAAGTGATTTAGGGGGAAAATGTATATGCGTCTGGGCATTCTTAATATTATTAATATTATTATTATTATTATTATTATTATTCGGGAAAAAAAGGTTTGTTTACTGTATCCCGACCGAAACTAGGTTTTTGGCCCTACCCTAAACCTTTTTGGGGATCGCATAGGAAAAATTGTTTTAAAAAAAAAAGTGCACTCAAGGTAGAAAAGGTATTTTAAAAAAAATAAAATAAAATGAAAGCCGACCTATCAACCCTATTTTTTTTCCTATATTACCGTAAAGAGATTTTTTTTTTTTTTTTGGGGGGGAGGCGTGTCTTTATTACTATTATTATTATTTACTATTATTGTTGCTGTTATTAATGCTTACTTATGTTATTATTAATGTAATAATAATTATTATTATTATTTTTATTATAGACCAAAATTTAAAATGGGGGATGGGAAGTCATATAATTAAAGTGTACTTTTACTCATTTACGAGAATGGTCGGTAAACAATAAAAATGAATGCATTATTATATAAAGTTTACACTACAAGTCTACACTGAAACGGTGACAGTGCTAAGAACATTCATGTGCCTGTAGCAGCTGACAGTTCAGAATTGAACGACATCTGATTGCGGACAAGCAAACAAACCCAAACAGACAAAGTGAAATCTGTACATTCCATGATTTATAAAGCCTTAAAGGGGGTGTACAAATCTATGAGTACCTACGATTCGCCACGGCGGGAACTCTAAATCCAGATCAGATCTATACTATCTAAGTAATTGCTTGAATAAAGTCGTCAATTATCAAGTTCAGTAGACTAACTACTTGCATTATAAAGTAATTTATGTTTTATCTTCTAGATCATATAGAAAAGAAAATAGATCATCTCTCCTTTCCGCTCTGGACAAAGTAAACTTTCTCTGATGACAGGCAAAAGTTACACTTTGCGTCACTCGATGAAGATTCAGCAAGGTAGGCCTAAATATAGTAAATGCCCTAGATTCAACATGCAAATGATGGTCTATAAATAGCAGCCAATCAGGGCCGGTATGATTCCTCCGGATAGTCACAAGCGACACATCAGGTTACCCACAGCTGAAACTTCCTTCACTGAAAGTAAACTTTCAGCCATCAGCTGCAAGCTATTTTTAGCCACGCCAGAAGTCCATGCCGTGCAATACGCATGCACTAAAATAGTACAAGGGCTACAAGGAGTTCAGCCAGTGATAAGGAACAGCAAAAGGGTTATTTTTAGCCAAAGCCGGAAAGTACCGCTTATGAACAGCCGTGTACCTAATAACATAAAAATTAGAGCCAAACAATTTTTATAAAGCAAACAACAAAAAATTCTTTTACGAAGTTGAAAATGCTCTCTCAGAAAAAGTAGTTGCTGGGCTGCACCAGTGTCTCCTCTTTCGTTATTGGTAATTTGATATAGAAACAACCACTGTACATGGCTGTTTGAGACCGTAATCTGACCCTGGTATCAGCGGTAAAATTGAAGTCAGGTTTCCCGCAAATGGCGATCCGCTCGAAGATTTACCTGCCATGGCAAGTGTAAATTAATACCTAAATATAAGGTGGGATTTTTTTTTTTTTGTAGTTTGTTGTTTTTGGTGGGGTTTTTTTTTGGGGGGGGGGTGGGGGTGGGGGGAGGGAGGGGCGCGAGGAGTTGGTTGGGGGTGGTCCTACCACAGGCTGTGAAGTCCGTAGACCTTGCCTCAATTACATACTATATATATATATATATATATATATATATATATATATATACATATGATAGAAGGTCCACCACTCGTCAACGTCCGGTTTACGACTGACCCCCCCCCCCCCCCCAAACGCCTTTCCTACCTTTTGTGTCCACTTCAAACTCAAACGGAGGGGGCAGACGAATCACAAACACTCATAGCAACACATTCGTATCACTTCCAACGATGTCGGCTTCAAATTCACTGCGAATGTGTTCAAAAACGCAGCCACATAAGCTGATTCGAATTTGAACAACACGCCGCGAGTCGATCCCAATATATATAGCAACTGCTTTACGACCTTTCATTGGTCGCCTAATAATAGGCGCTATTAGGCCTAATGAAGGGCAGACCACTTTAGTGATTATAAAGTCTCCAACGATCATTTTGTTGATATCACTAGAGTAGTCCACCCTTCATTAGGCCTATTAGCGCGTATTCTTAAGCGACCAATGAAAGGTCGTAAAGCAGCTGCTATATATATTGGCATCGACTCGCGGCGTGGTGTCCAAATTCTAACCAGCTTATGCAGAGGTGCAAACCCCCTATCTTCTTGTCAGTATTTCCGGATTCGTTTGTCAGTATTTCTTAACATTTCATTTGTCAGTATTTTTTTTCTTGCAAAACCCAGCCTACGACACTATAAAGTAACGACAGGCTTCCCTCTGAAACAGTAGGCCATTTTCAGTCCTTTAAAATCACGATAAAAATTAGCTTGTTGAACACCACACTTGTTTTACTCTAAAATCACCATGAAAATCAGCTTGTTGAACACAGCGGCGTTCGGTGAGTGCAGGAGTACTATTACGAGACCAGAAACCGGTACAGAAGCACCGCTGTCAAAGATAAACGTTCGGCAACTTCTCCTCTGTATTTTTTATAAAAGCTACTGTATTTCCGTATTTAATTCACTTCGCCGGAATTAAATACGGTCAATCCGTACTGGTTGGCACCTCTGCTTATGTGACTGTGGAGTGTGGTTTTTTAACACATTCGCAGTGAATTTGGAGCCGACACCGTTGGAAGTGATACGAATGTGTTGCTATGACTGAGTGTTTGTGATTCGTCTGCCCCTCCGTTTGAGTTTGAAGTGGACACAAAAGGTAGGAAAGGCGATTTGGGGCGTGGGGGGGGGGGGGGGGGGGGGGGGGTCGGACGTTGACAAGTGGTGGACCTTCTATGTATAGTATGTAATTGCGGCGAGGCCTACGGACTTCACAGCCTGTGGTCCTACCTACTATCACTACTTTTTCTTCACACACCTTTATAGTTTATTTGCTTTAACCTAAGAGTAGACTAAGTTTACTTTTGAGATCAGCAATTAAGAGTTCGTCCTCTTATTTGAAAACTTGTCCTTGGTCGTTGCCACATCAGCGCACAGGCTCATAAGTCTTTTCATTCGTCTTTGTAAACTCGTAGGCCTCCTACATACCATACGTATGTAATTGAGGCCTACGAAAGACGAGACTTCACAGACTGTAATCAGCATACGACGATACGTCGTTCTGAAGACTACGATTTTACCATTTTAACAAACGATACAACACTGTAAATCACAAACCGATTACAAGTTCTTACCTTGAAAAGATCGTGAGCCATCTCTACCTGTAGTGATAGAAAAGTCAGAACGCTGCATCTTGTTATTTGTAAAAGAAGAGTACACCGACACTGAATATCTCCGATCAAAAAAGCAGGATGCAAATGGCGACTTAGCAGTTTCCGGTACGATATTTCATGGGTATACGCTGGCTCTCGCCTTTTCATGTGGAGGTGACGTTGCGTTTTCTATAATTAGATAGGTGCGCCAGGGAAAACCCTTCGCGTGTCTAAAATTAGATTGCACTGCTGGGAAACCAAGGATTATATCCTTATGGGAAACTCAACTCGACTCGCGGGAATGCAATCGTAGGCCTAAAGTCCTTCTCCTACGCACCTAAGCAAAGTTGAGTTGTACATTTATTTTACACGCATGCTGCTGTAATACTGTATTTCCGATTGTTTATATTTATCATTAAAGCAATGATTGTTTTGTTTAATATATAGAAAATTAGCTTATTAAATGTATATTTCTCAGAACTGAAAACAATTTGATTGGGTTTTTTTTAATTTTAGATGATTAAATTTTGTTCTATTTGTACTAGATAGCATGTTGATTTATCCTTTTATTGTATTTATTTACTTATATTTAAATTTACTTTATTATTTTATTTTTTATTCCTTTTATCTATTTATTTATTCACCTTTTTATTTATTATTATTTTTTATGTTGTGTTTGTTTGTCAATAATAATGTAAACTTGTAATCCATCTCTTGGTGAAGGATATATTATATTCTAATTATAAATTCTATATACCCAGCATTCTTTATTGGGTCAAGAATAAAGTGAATTGACTTGTTAAAAAATCCATACATTGATTTTTTTTTAAATCATTGTTTTGATTTATGTTCCACACTGTTTAATAGTAGCATTTAATTTTTAGTGTGTCAGTGCAGATGCTGCTGATTGTGTATGTGTGTGTTTGTTTTTAAATGTGTGTGTTTTTATTGAATTATAAATTCATTGTTTTGATACTTGACGTGAGTGTGTGCATATTGAGGATTTATAAGCTAGGCTCGTTTGTTTTGTTCCCAGAAGGGCTCTGTGATGTAAAACAAAAACATGGTTAAGTTGAATTTTTTTTTAGAACAATCAATGTCTTTATATACATGTGTGTGTGTGTGTGTGTGTGTGTGTTTTCTTTAAGTGTTTTGTTTTGTTTTTGTTCTTTGGGGAAAAGGGTACTCGTTTCTTTTTATTACTACCAAGCACACGCAACAAGTCAACACACACAAAACAGACATAAACAGTGATTAAGTCTACAAAAACATTAAAGACACAACAAAGCTAAGAAAAATTTCTTTTTTCAGTTTTCTTTGTTTCTTATTTCAATTTTTATTTATTAAATTAAGTTCTATAAATTAATTAATTAAAAATGGTTGTATTATTACTATCAATACACCTGATCATACAGTTTCAAAATTGAAATAAACATGTTAACCAATCAGTGACAGCACAACTCTGATGCATTAAATGGCAAGGTCCATACTAGTCTCCTACATGAAATGGTGAGGACCATACATGACTGCTACATGAAATGGCGAGGACCATACTAGTCTACTACATGAAATGGTGAGGACTATACAGGACTGCTACATGAAATGGTGAGGACAATACAGGATGGCTACATGAAATGGTGAGGACCATACAGGATGGCTACATGAAATGGCGAGGACCATACTAGTCTCCTACATGAAATGGCGAGGACCATACTAGTCTCCTACATGAAATGGTGAGGACCATACTAGTCTACTACATGAAATGGTGAGGACTATACAGGACTCCTACATGATATGGCGAGGACCATACAGGACTGCTGCATGAAATGGCGAGGACCATAAAGTCTACTACAAAAAATGGTGAGGACCATACTAGTGTACTATATAAATTTGCGAGGACCATTCTAGTCTACGACCTGAAATGGCGAGGAACATACAGGACTGCTACATGAAATGGCAAGGACCATAAAGTCTACTACAAAAAATGGCAAGGACCATACTAGTGTACTATATAAAATGGTGAGGACCATACTATATACTACATGAAATGGCGATGACCATACTAGTCTATTTAATGATATGGCAAGGACCATACTAGTCCACTACATAAAATGGCGAGGACTATACAGGACTGCAACATACATATGAGATGGTGAGGACCTAACAGGACGTCTACAGGCGATAATGAGGACCATACAAGATGCTACATGAGATGGCGAAGACCATAGAGTACTGCTGTATGAGATGTCGAGGACCACACAGGACTGCTACATGATACCAAAACAGGGCAAATAGTCAGTGATGATGAGATTAAAAAAAAAAAACAAAAAAAAAAACAGTAACATTCACAATGAACATTCAAAACAATTCTATTACAACCTATTTGTTCTCCCTATATTGCCATGTAGCATCTTTCAAATGCTGATAAAACATCAGCGACATCATTGTCAGTCTCGACTGTTCCAATTATTTTTTGGTCGTCTTGAAAAACTATCGATAAGCACGAAGACAAACCAGCTTCCATCGTAACTATTACCTTGGAGATTGTTGACATCAAAGCGCGGGAAGTCGATATAGGCCTAGCGGGAATTCCCTACACGCGCCTTAGCTATCTAAATTTAGCTTATGCAACGTCACTTCCACATGAAAAGGCGCCCAGCGCATACCATATTTCATGTGTCCGGTGGGATCTTTCATTTGGTAATTGTCTAATCACTAAAATTTAAACATGGTTATTAAAAAAAATGAATAAAAGGGAACATATTATTCAGTAAATATCTATTGAAATTTATTTGGAACGTTTTCAATGTTGTGCATGTAAGTTTGCCTATCATCGCGAGTTATATCATCATAATACAATGCTTAACCCCGATGGTACTCTAACAAGTTATTTCCCTTAGAGTTGTCTGCTGTTAGGGAAATATTGTCAACATTTAAAGAGTGTTTTGCATCTTTTTCTTTCAGCCACACTCTGCACAATTCGGAAAGAATTACCGGCGTTTGTACTTGTGATGGCGTTATGGGGGCGTATGTCTGTCGTAGCACCAGCGGAGTAGACGTTGCAGAAAAAGCTGTTAAGATTTTGGTTCTGGGCTTCAGTGGGTCTGGAAAGACATTCATTGTATATTCTTGGTCACATGGCGTTGAAAATGTTGTGAAGACTTTGCCCACTGACCCTGCCATGTTCAATGTTGAAATAATACGTGGCCCTGTGACAGACATTCCTATGTATATGTGGGATATCGGTGGAAAGATGCTTCACCGACGGCGAAGCTATTTCTTGGGGACACAAGGTAATACACAATTTATCCTAATTCCTATCCTATCCTGTCCCGTAACTCGGAGGTCGTAGGGGCACCACAGATGATCGTTTTACCAGCATACTCCATCTTTCTCTGTCCTCAGCAACCCTAATGGCTTCGCTCAGTGTCAAACCAGTCCATTCTCGAATGTTGTCCTCCCACCTCTTTTTCGGTCTCCCTCTTCTTCTACCTCCTTGCACTGTGTCTTGCAGAATGGTCTTTGCAAGGCCGGATGATCTGGTGACGTGACCATACCATCGGAGTTTCCGTTTCTTCACCACTGTGAGCAGGTCATCGTGTTGTCCAATGGCTTGTGTGATGGTCTGTCGGAGTTTGTCTTTGGTGATGTGTTGGGTATAGGAAATGCCTAGAAATCTTCTGTAGCACCTCATCTCCATGCTTTGTATTCTTAGTTGTAGATCTGCTGTGAGGGTCCATGTTTCACAAGCATATAGGAAGATGGAGATGACAAGGGAGCGCAGCTTGTCAGGGCAGCAGTTGTTTGTGCGATCCTGGAGAGGACTTCCTGTCGGGACCCACTGTCTGATACAATGGCTCCTAAATATTTGAAGCTATGCACTGTGTTGAGGGATTGGCCTTGGACTTTGATGTCCGTGTTGATGCCATTAGTGTTGTTGGTCATCATTTTGGTCTTCTCTGCACTTATTTCTATTCCATATGATAAGCTCTGGAGGTGGTGTCAAGCCTCTGGACCAGCTGTTCAAGTTCTTGTTCCTCTCCAGCCAATCCATCAATGTCATCAGCAAAACGAAGATTGGAGATTGCTCTACCCCCTATGCTGACTGTGCCTTCGTGATCTGCAAGGGCATCTGACATGATGCGCTCTAGGAAGATGTCGAAGAGTGTTGGAAAGAGTAGGCATCCTTGACGCACACCGATTGTTCTTCTGAACCAGTTCCGATGGCGCTGTTATGGAGGACTGCACTGGTAGCCTTGTCATACATGCTTTTGATGACTTCAATAATTTTAGGGCTGATGTTGTACACTTTCATTGTTGCCCATAGAGCTGCATGCCAGACTCGGTCAAACGCCTTCTTGAAGTCTATGAACACATGATATAGATGTTGTTGGTGCTGTAGGTATTTCTCACAGATTATTCTGAGGTTGAAAATCTGTTCAGTGGTACTTCGCCCTGCCCTGAATCCAGCTTGTTCTTCATCTATGATTTGTTCAGCTTGGGTTTTCTTGTTGAGAATTATTTTTAGGAGGACCTTGCTGGGATGGCTGATGAGGCTGATGGTGCGGTAATTTTCACACTCCTGAAGGTTACCTTTTTGGGAAGAGACAAGCGACTGGGTCCATGGTGTAGGCCACTCCCCACTCTGCCAGATCTTGTTACAGATATTGGTGAGGACATCAATCATCGCTTCTCCTCCTGCTTGTAGCAGTTCCGCGGGTATGTTGTCCACTCCCGCTGACTTCCCTTTCTTCAGCGATTGCACTGCTGCCTCAACTTCTTCTCGGAGAATTTGGAGGATTTCTTCTTCTTCTCTGTTCTTGGGACATGCTAGAACTGATGGATCTCCATTTGGTGTGTGGTTGTAAAGGTCAGAGCAGTACTCTGTCCACCTGTCCAAGACTTCTTGTTCTTCTGTAAGGCAAATGCCAGACTTGCTTTGGATCGTGGAGACTTTAGGCTGTTTAACACTTGTCAGCCGCTTCACAGTCTGGTAGGCCTTCTTGCTATTGTTCTTGTTCAGACTATTCTCTATTACCTTGCATTGATCTTCTATCCAGTTCTCCTTTGCTGTGCGCATGCCTTTTCGGATGTCATTGTTGATTTTTCGGTAGACATCAGCTCCCTGTGAGGTGTTCTTTTTCTTTTTCATCTCTCTTCGTTTATCACACAGATCCAAAAGTTCAGGTGTGATCCACAGCTTCTTTGGTTGGTGCTTGCCAAGGATCTCAGTGGCGGCATCTGTCACAGCTAGGTTGAAGGTGGTGGTCATGGTGTTGACATCTACTTCACCAGCCCCCAAAATGAGCAGTGGTACAAATTTCCCTCCAATTGTGACCTGAAATAATTCTGCCACCTCCGGGGCTTGCAGTTTGTCGAGGTGTGTAGTGGAAAGACATCATCACGAGATTGTGGTCACTTCCGATGTCTGCTCCTGGAAAAGTGCGTGTCCTGCCAATGTTGATGCTTGATCTGAAGCGTTTCTTGACCATGATGTAGTCTATCTGGTTGTGATGCTCCCCGCCGGGACTGTGCTATGTCCATCGTCTGGAGTTTGTGTGGAGTCCAAGCATGTTTGCCAGTACCAGATTGTTGTATCTGGCAAACTCCAGGAGTCTCAGACCCCTGTCATTTGTCTCGTTGCAGTGGGGTCCACATGTGTCTCCCCAGTTGTGGTGCGCATCTTGGCCAACCTTGGCATTCCAGTCGCCTTGCACTATGACTATGTTCTTTTTCGGCACTTGGTCAAGGACAGCCTGTAGATTTTCATAAAAATCCTCCACGTGAGGTTCCTCCGCCCTGGCCGGCGACTTCTGTGTAGAAGACTTTCGCCAAGTGATGCCGTGCTAACATCACCCCTGTTAGTCGTCTCTTGCGACACGCCGGGAAACGTTGGGTCTATTCTATTTAGTGCCCGAACCCACAGAGCAAATACACAATTTAACTGAATTTTAAGTAATATTTACCTGGATGACATGTGATAGGTCCAGGAAACAGTTTCTGCGTTTTTGATGACGTTTAATAACAGTAACACAGTACTCAGTAGTGCATAAAATAAACAAATATTTTATTGAAAAGACCATGGGCAAAACAAAAGCACACATGCACAAAATTGTCACTTTTGAATGGGTACGCAAACATCCTTTCTACCATGAATGAGGGATTGAATTCCAAGTTGTATTTCTTTATTGACAGCCATTACTGAACAAATGGCATATTCTGTTCTAGTTATGATCCAGGCAGGAGTAGTATGAGCGCAGAAAATGATAACATTCCTTGGTGGAAATAAGTAAGCAGAGAAAGTAGTTAGTACTCTGCCAGTCCATAGGCATGACAAGATTTGTTTCAGCATAGCCTAAGGGCAATTGGGGTCCCAGTATAATTTCCTTGGTATGAATAGTGTTGAAGTTGCTGAGGATCCTCAAATTTTATGTAGTCCATTGGACCCTTGCCCTTGGACATCGTTTTGGGCACCTTTGGAAACAGAGATAGACTAGGTAGCAGTTCAAAGTCAAGCTGTGGCATCACAATTTCTGTCAGAGTTTTTTAACAGCAATGTGTAAATAATACAGTGGAAAGTTAAAGAGTGTTAAATCTTTCAACCTAATTTGTGGTGTTTATGGTAGAAGAATGAGCTCACAAGAATACATTGGGCTTGTAGTAGTCTGGAGTTAAAAAAGAAGAAATTGGCCGGGGTCAAACGGCCATCTAGGCGCTGGTAGAGAGTGCAGGGGAATGATCCTCCCTCCCCCGGCTAATACGAATTGTTGCATATTAATCATGCATTTTTGATTACTAAAAAAGATAACATAGTGAAAGAAAGACTTGTTTGCTGACACAGAGCTGAACTCTTTAAGTAGCCTGTCTTAATCGATGCATAGCTTATAGTTAAAATTGGCCCACAGAGTCCAACTACAAATGTAATTTTAAACACACACTGGTGCTCAGCTGACAGTCCCTATTCACCAATAAAGTCCAAATTCAGTTTAAATTTTTTAATACATTCTGATGCACAACCCAAATCTTGAAACTGTTTTCACTGGCAATGGTTTAGATGGTATGTTTGAAGAATTTGGAGAGATTGGTTTATGTGTGACTGCAGTTTCTCTAAACAGGAATTGGAGGCGCTTTACCAACACTGATTGAATGCTGGGTGCAGCACACTGGCTTCACAGATTGTGCATCAACGACACTGGCTGAAGGCGCTGCACACTTGCCTCACAGTTGCATGAGACTATTGAGCTTTTTTTTAGCCTCAGACAGCAAGTTCTCCATTTACTCGTATTTGATTTCCAACTGGCACACTGTACAAAAGGCTGTTCCATTTCTTGAGATCTTTACTGGCTATGTTTCAGCCAAGCGCATGCGCAGTTTCGTGTTTCCATTTGACTTGTTGAGGACATGCACAAAACTTTTTCACTGGAGGAAAATCATTGTCAAACCTTTTTTGTTCTGCGGAAAAAACATAACTGTTCTCAGCAGAAATATGAACCATGGAAAATTACAAGCCCTGATACTTGTACAGAGTATCAAGACATGTTCAATGATTTCTTGCCTAATGCCATGGAAAATAATAGATCGTCATTAATGTGTACAAAATTATTTTGCAGGCATTGTGTATTTGATGGATGCTACCACTACCAGGAAACAGGTAGTGGACGCAATGGTAGAT
This sequence comes from Oncomelania hupensis, assembly GCA_036898135.1. Lineage (NCBI taxonomy): Eukaryota > Metazoa > Mollusca > Gastropoda > Littorinimorpha > Pomatiopsidae > Oncomelania > Oncomelania hupensis. The sequence goes on from CM072513.1 coordinate 38,306,858, forward strand.
CTGGAGTCAGTAGTGACGGACAGGGACCTTACAGGCCTTCCTCTTCTTGTTCTAGTCAACAAAATCTCTGATGGAGGTAAGTGGTAACAATCATTGTTGTTTCAGCTTAAATTATACATTGCCCTATCATGATTTAAAAACACCTCCAGCATCAAAAGGACCTATATTACAAGTCGGTCGAATTTAGGGTCTTTGTCACACAGAAGTCTGTGGCGCTTCAGTGTAAAATAAGGCTGGTCCAAATAATTGAAGCATTTTACGACTACGCCAGCAGTGCAGTCTTGATAATATGTGGAAATAATAATAATACTGGATGCTATGAAACTTTGAAATCGGAATCAGAACAAGCCAAATATTGTTGTCGGTGAGTTGCAACTGCATGCCATACATCTCAAAAACCACTGAATATACTTTGATCAAACTTCATAAGAACATTATCTGAGTTAGTGGCCAGCTTCTTATGCCGACATATTTGACCTTTTTCCAAGGTCAAGTTCTCTGGGGTCAATTTTTCACGAAAATCATTTTGTATCTTAAAACAGGAGAACCAATTTTGATGATTTTTTCCTATTCAGGTACTTCAATTTATGGCCAATTACTCCGTTTAAGTCCAGTTGTCATCAGTCAGAATTTTACCATTGTGTTCAAAACGTACATATAGCATCTGTTGTTATTATACATATATATGTAAGTGGATAGTACTTAGTTATTTAATGTTTTTTGTACTTTGCTTGTAGCATTACTGCTATGTATGTTCAGTATAATTTGTCATTTTTACACTACTTTATTTTTATTTCAACATTTGTGGGCTTCAGGCAGGGTGTAGTGTGGAGCAAGGGTGTGTGCACTATATTTTGGTTTTGAAATCAGACAAGTACATTAGTCCTGTATACTCATTTTAGGTTTTAAATGCACTCTTTTTAACGGTTTGTTTATTTCTCCTAGAAACATTAACTGCATTGGATGTTAAACTTCAGCTGGAGCAACGTGTTACCTTGCCTGCCAGATACGAAGTTTGTGATATTCATCTTTTCTCACAGCAAGACATGTTAGATGCTCTCTCAAAACTGGAAGATATGGTCATAACCAGAGAACTTTTGATTAATGGTGTGTGATAATGTTTTTTTTTAATTTTATTGTTAGTATTCATGTACACCATGTTGTTTTCCCCAATATCGTTTACTTTTAAATATTTTATCTGTGATCAGCAGTTTATTTTGCGTGTCCCTTTCTTTAAAAAATGACTGCTGGCGAGTTGAACAAAGAAGATAACTGTCTTTTTTTAAAGAACGCAAGTAGGTGCCTTACCCAATACAATTTTTTTTATAGGAATTTTAGAAATGTTAGGGCAATGAATTCTTGTTTAAAAACTTAGCTTCCTTCCCATTTCTGTTGCTAACCAACCAAATTGTGGATATTTTTTTCACACAAAGATCTTTTCCTGAGCACTTCATTGAGGTGTCTTCTTATGGTTTGGAAAATCAGTCACTTGATTTTCAGCAAGCTCAGCTGACACAATGACAGGCTGAGAACACAGCAAAATGCCATCTGTATCTAAGGCACAAATCCACATTAATAATAATAATAATAATAATTAATAATAATAATAATTACTGTATTTATAATGCGCTTATCTTATAATAATTATAACTCTAAGCGCGCACTCACAACTCACGCACGCATGTGCACGCTTTAGACAATGACACATGTAACAATTACACAAAAAATACATTCACTCAAATATACTCATACCACAAACAGACCAGACACTATATGTAAGAGACAGCTGGCGATGGGGTGCGTAGTGAGGTCGTAGTGTTAGAACTGCTTGAAAAGGTAAGTTTTGAGGGCAGACTGGAAGGAGGTGGGAGAGGGTTTCTGACGGAGAGAGAGTGGAAGAGTATTCCAGATGGATGGGCCGTAGACAGAGAAGGAGCGGGACCCGAACGTGCTGAGTTTGGAGCGAGGAATGCGGAGGCGGAGAGGGTCGGAGGCAGAGCGAAGAGAGCGAGAGGGAATGTATGGGTGAAGTAAGTCAGAGAGATAGAGAGGAGCGGAGTTGTTGAGGGACTTGTAGCAGAGAGACAAGGTCTTGTATTGAATGCGTTGGGAGATGGGAAGCCAGTGTAGGGCTTTGAGCAAGGGAGTGACGTGGTCAGATTTCTTCTTTCTGAGGACGAGGCGGGCAGTATTGTTTTGAACGCGTTGGAGAGGGAGAGTGGTGGAGTGGGGAAGGCCGGAAAGAAGGGAGTTGCAATAGTCGATGCGAGACAGGATGAGGGAGACAGCAAGTTTGGTGGCAGCTTCAGTGGTGAGGTATTTTCTGATCTGACTGATTCGACGGAGGTGGAAGTAGCAGGCCCGGGCGGTTGCAGAGACAAAGCTAGTCATTGAGAGAGAAGAGTCAAGGATAACGCCAAGGTTCTTGGCAGAGTCAGAGAGAGGGATAGAGGTACCGTCAAGCTGAAGATGGAGAGAGGAGGGGAGCTGAGGGAGTTTCTGGCGTGTGCCTACCAGCATGGCTTCCGTTTTGTCGTCGTTCAGTTTAAGTTTGTTTGCTGTCATCCAGTCCTTCACGTCTTCACAGGATACTATACGCGCCCTTCCCCAAATGATTCAGGCTCAAAGCGCGGCGATCTATACCAACATACACGCTCACCTGTCTACTCCACCCTCACACACACCAAACACACATCCATCACTCAAACAGGTGGTGTAAAGGCAGGAAGATCGCTATTAGAAGACGGAAAGAAAATCGAATTTTTATTTTTGAAATTTTTATATTGACTGCATCCTGTACTATTATTGAAGGGAGAGAGGAAACCGGAATGCCTGGAGAAAACCCTCGGGGACCTCAATAGTCTCGTACCTAAGTCACATATGTTCACCCCTTGCGGGAATCGAACCCGCGACCTTCGGCATAGGAAACCGGCGACTTATCCACTGCGCCACCCCATTATTATGCAAACCATGGGCAGTAGGGAAGGGATGACAGGTCTTTCCTGAAGGATTATATAATAAACTCCAGTTCCTTCCCTTTAGGTCAGACTTCTGGTGTTCTAGAACAAACTTTTTGTCTCCCTAATTTTGTGTGCTTGTACATGTGCACATTTTTGTTACCAAGAACAAGATAATTATCATTATTTTATTTATTGAGCACCGTGTGTACGATTCGTTTTATTACATTATCAGAGGTGCCAACCCCCTAATCTTCTTGTCAGTATTTCCGGACCCGTTTGTCAGTATTTTTAACACTTGTCAGTATATTATCGGCAACTTTTCCTCCGTATTTTTATAAAAGCTACCGTATTTCCGTATTTAATTCACTTCGCCGGAATTAAATACGGTCAATCCGTACTGGTTGGCACCTCTGCATTATTATTTGTGTGTCTCTGCAGCATTATAACAGGTGTTGAATGAGAGAATCATTTTAACGCCTTGCTCGTGTCTATTTTGTATATTTTTGTGCAACAACATGACCTGAATTGTTTTGATCAGACCAACAAAAGCTGTACTTTGAAGCTTGAAAAATGCTTGTCGCCAACAAAGTTTATTTCAAAATGTTTTATTCATTGCATTTTAAAACTCATCTGAACAATAATGTACTGGATTACGTAATCGGAACATTAAAATGTGAAATATAGTCATGTTATTTTGATTTTATGGTTTTCCATTCTTGAAGTTGTGTCCATTTTATTGTTCATTATTGAAGCTGATATTCTTTGACTTTGTTGTGTGTTATGTTAATGTTCAGCCATTTCCAATGTCATTTATTAAAACAGTAAGGCTCACTTTGAACCTGTGAATCTCAGGGTGTTTCCCTCCACCCCCTCCTTCCCCCCACCTAACTGCAAGACATTTGTTAGATTCTTCCTGTGCCCATTCATTTTCTTGTTTTATACTGTAATTTGCAAATTTAAATAAATAATCAATTTAGCTTACATGGTCAATACTGATCAGAAGTCATTTATAATCCTTACAATAAGAATGTATTATTAAGAATGTCTGTGTGGTATTTCCTTTTTTTTTACGTTCCGTCCTTCACCCCAAATTTTTTAATGAAATAAATTAAAAATTATTCCTGAAAATGTTACACGGAATAACATTTTTAAAATGTCAATGTTTGCAGATGGTCAATGGTGCGTAATTGTTGTATTTCTTGTACAATAAAATTAAAAAACAAATTATTGTTTCTTTAAAATAAATACACACACACAAAACAAAAAGAACACTCAAAATGATCCAACCACACCCCAAATAAATCATAAAATACTTAAAGCACCAAAAAACCCATACAGTATAAAATCACAGCAAATATGTACAGCAAACATCACAGATTCATTTTGAATAGTGCAGTTGCATATTTTGTACATAATGCTTTATGTCTGTAAACAAAATGTTTGCAAGCTGAATAACATGTAACAATTTCAGGTACATGCACACAGTTTCTTAAGTAAATGAAGTCTTATAAATTTCTTGTTTTCTCACAAATGTACCTTCATATATAAAAATTACTTCCAAACAATGAAACTGAATAAAATGATCCAAATTACATGATATTCAACTCTGAACCATACGACTAAATTTGAAACTAAAATTAATCACTTTTAATTAAAGTTTGTTATATTAGTGTGTTTAGAAACAGCATAAATTGAACAACCTGCAGATGAAATACAAATATAAACAAAACAGAAGGTGATCTTTCAGTATCCAAACGTTTGAAGCTGATACACTTTAGAACCCTTCTTGAGTAGAAATCCTTGGTTGTTCAGAGACCCTAGGAAACCTTCAAAATCCACCATCTGAAGTCCAATGTCCTGTTCAAGTACATGAAGAAAAACAAGCATGAAAGAGCAATAAAACGAGTGTTTCTTCATCTGTTTATTCAGGGTATAACAACCTCAAGATTGCAGAAGCTGTGGAATCTATTTAATTAAGGCCTAAAGAATGCTTATTTTTATTTTATGTATTTTCCCCCTAGTGATAAAGCTAATGTCTTTTTTAACCATGCTTGCAAACAGCACTGATAGTAACTTGAAAGTTATTTAAACTAATTAAAAGATATAACAAATAACCCATATGACTCACATGCTCCTTGTGGAACTTGCAATATTTAATCTGAAAATGACTGCCCAGAAAAAGGCACAAAATGAAACAGTGGCATTAAAATGCAAAGTAATACTGACTTTGATCTTTCTATGCTCTCTCTAGACCTTGATCTCTGGCTCCAAATGCACTCATGTACTATCAAATAAACGACAGCAAATGTTGTATTATGCCCAAAAAAACTGGGATTTTGGGATGATCTTGACCTTCAGTGAGCTTGACCTTGGGATGACCTTGACCTTCATGTGACCTCTCATGCTCATGTATGATAAAATAGTTACTTAGTTATTAATTGCTTACAGGGTCTAGCGGACTGCAAAAGTGCCGAATCAGGACCACAAAATCAAGACCACAACTTTGCTGAAAGAAGACTCACCCTTGATCCGCATAAAAGATCTGCCGAAACAACCCTAGTGGTAACACTGAAGGCACTCCACCAGCTGGTCACTTTACAATAAAGGCAACCCACTTAGGAGACGCTGAAGCTATACTCTAATTTATCGAACCCCCGTTTACAAAAACAAAATAAAATACAAACATCATTATAAAATATCAACAAAACCTATACATATAAAATGCCTACATTGTTAAATAATCATATCATAGGAAGCCCCAATGACCTTTTGGCAGAAAGCGTCCAATATTCCCAAGCTGATCCAACAGACTTCACACACAAATGAGGAGTTTTGTTCCGAAAGAGTTTTCAAGGGAAAAGGAAGGTGACTGGTCTAGTAAAGAAGATAGTCAACCTGCTCAGTTGTGCCTTTGCTGTGTATTTTATTACTAATTCGTTTTAAGAATGTTGCTACTGCACTGTATTAAGTAATTGATTGTTGACTGTCATCTATGTATAGGTGAATGTAGAATGTTCTAGTCATGTCTCTACTTTTGAAGCACTGCCATTGTAATCATGTATAGGCCGTGATATGTATAGTTTAAGACAACAATTTGTGCTGTCATTAGATTATTTTGTGTGTGGGAGTGTGTGCGCGTGTGTGTACTTTCTCTGAGTGAATGTAAAATTAATTATTGATGTGGGGTTTAGATTGTGAATGTCTGTATTTGATTGGAGTTTAAGGTTGCTGCTGTTCCATTAGAAATGAATGTGTCTCTGCTGGTTGTGTATATAAAATGGATATAAAATGGATATAAAATGGATATATTGCATTCTTCTTGAGGACGATGAGCCAAAGATTAATTTCTGTATCACTATGTGATGAACATCAGACAATAAAGTTCTATTGTATTGTATTGTATAGTAGATTGATAGAACAGAATAGGAATGAGAAAGAACAAAGGAGAAAGACAACGACAGTGGAAATTTAAAGCACTAGATTTCCAGAAAGTGGGGATATTATTTATATAGAAACCCACCACCGGCACCCCCTCGGGGGAGATGATAAAATAACCCTATGTTGTTGCATATTATGGGTTAAATAGAGCCATTCCACTGTATGATGGCCTATTTTTTGTATGTTTTTAGAAGGCCTAAAATGACCTTGACCTTCAAGATCAACGCAAAAATGGAACATATATGACAGATCAATCTATCATCTCTAAGTTTTGACTTTATATCTTATAGTTTAGAGTCAAGGTCATTTCAAAGTACCTCGACTAACTGACTTTGGACAGCTCCAGTTATCTTGATCTTGGAGTGAGGTTGACCAAATGTGCATAGTATATGTGTTTCATTGATATCTATCATGCCTCAAAACAGTGTTCCCGATTACGCACAGTTGTGCGTCAATTACGCACAAAATATAAAAAATGACGCAGAAAAATTTGCATGTGTGCGTCCTGTGGAATCGCTGAAGTCAAAAATACGACCAACGAGTGGCGAACTAATTCACGGCATAATCAGAATCAGAACCCAACTGAGACTGCCATTGCAGACGATTAAAGATTATGTCAGGAGTTGTCGTCCTTAAAAATCGCATGCGCGCGCATCGTAAACTTCCTCCAAGCAATCCATTCACTGAACAGAAGAAATCTTCGTGAATCCATTCTTTGATTCTATCATACACGATCATGTCACTTCTGACTTGGTTGACTGGGCCCAAAACCCGTTCATCCACCGATTTGGGGGCTCTCAAAATTTGCACAAGGACTCTTAAAATTTTATACCTGGGAGTCCCAAGGACTCTCATTTTTTGTGTGTGGAGGGAACACTGCCTCAAAATTCAATATTAATAATTTAGGAAAAAATTGAAATTTTGTTAAAAATTGTCATTTTTTGACAAACATTTGTTGACCTTGTCCTTGAAGTGGAATCATTTATTCACTGATCACGTTTTTATGTCTCATGGATATACCCTAGTGGGAAAATTGAATGCCCTCCACCGGCCAGTCACTTTACAATAAAGACATCCCACGCAGGGGACGGCTGAGGCTTTACCCCAACTACTCGAACCCCCGGTTACAAAAACAAAATAGAATACAAACATCATTATAAATTGGGGGGGGATAAATACATATTCACATTGCTATGAATGAGTCAAAAATAAGATTTTATGATCATTGAATATGTACATGAACACACTTGCATGCATTACACATAAGCTTGCACACAAATGTCTAGTATCACAGTATACACACCACTGCAATTTGCCGCATCTGCTGCACGGTGAAAATCGAGTTGTACGTCTGCTCTGCAACCCTCTGCAAGGCGGCAATGAACTTTTTGGGCTGAAATCAAGAAGAGAATGTGAATGATTTTACCTACACAGTGGGTTTTTTTTTTTTTTTTTTTTTTTTTTTTGTCATCCTTACTTTGTGTGTAAATGTTGGAGCTTAACTCCAAAGAAGCCTCTTCACTGACTTTCAAAGCAAATTTTGAGAAGCAAATCCGAAAACAAACATGTAAAAGATGAAAATATGAAGCAAAGATGAAAAATGTCAATGCTTTCAAGTACCAAGTTTGAGTTGTCCACAGCCACAGCACTACTAAAAGAGGTGGATGGAAGTGGCAAAGGTGGTGGAATATATCAAAACTTCACAAAAACAAAGAATGCAAGCACACCTTGGATCGTCCACTCATGCCTGAACCACCTTGTGAACGCTGAAAGTCCAGTAGCCCAAACTGATCGCTGAATACATCCAGCATGCTGCAACACACAAATGTTACTACAACACAAAATGTTCAACAAACTGTTCTTCACACATTGCTCTATTATAGTATAATGCTTATTGGTATTGGTCTGTGACATTCAAACTCTTGATTGCTGGATGAGCATAATAAATACTTGCTAAGATGTTGTTTGCTGCAGATGCTGTTTGATACAGCAAATTCAAAGCAGGAATTGCCACAGAAGATGCACAATTGCCTGAACGCAACAAACCACCATCACTTCCAAATAAATTTTTATGCAGTTTTCACAATGCGACAGGTTGCCAGCAAGTACCTACTTCATCTCTGTGAAACGATCTAATTTCTTATAATATTTAGCAGCAGGTTTGCAGTGAAAGATGGTACTCCTGTTGGGTTACAAAGAGAAGGAAGGGATTTCAATTAAATGAAATATGATCATATACCTATATTTCATGATTTCGATAACCTCTTCAGCATCTTGAGCAGTGGCAAGCTCTCGTAACTCTATTCGGGCTCTGGCTTCCGTCAGACGAATCAGCGACTCTAGCTGCCGTGTGGTGATTGGTGTGCTGTCCTTGCAGTGGTGTCTCTTACGCAGGTCCAGGTAAAATTGCTGAAGAACAGAACACAACTTTATTTGATTCAGCACAATGTAACTTCAAGGAACACTAGTGGACCGCTACGATATTTCATGCAAGACAATGTCCAATTTACAGCTGAGAAACGAAATTGCAAGTTAAGGTATTTGACACTGGAATGATAATAATAAACAGTGAAGAGAGAGAGAGACAGAGAGGATAGAGTTAAGTGATTAAGTTGTAATGTGCAAAGACACAAGTTGAACTGAATCACTAAAAAAAAAGAAAATCAATAAGTGATAAAGACACTACATACATAATCTGATTTATAAAGTCCTCAAGTATAATGTAGAAACACAAGCTGAAGGAGCTATTAATTTATGTATACTATTTGAATTCTCATATTAAAGAGAGAAAGGGAGAGAGAGAGAGAGAGAGGATAGAGTTAAGTGATTAAGTTGTAATGTGCAAAGACACAAGTTGAACTGAATCACTAAAAAAAAAAAGAAAATCAAAAAGGGATAAAGACACTATATACATAGTCTGATTTATAAAGTCCTCAAGATTAATGTAGAAACACAAGCTGAAGGAGCTATTAATTTATGTATACTATTTGAATTCTCATATTAAAGATTATAATCATAATAGACATGTTTTTGTTTTGTTACTTTGCCTTACCTGCAAGACTTTCGCAGCATCAGGTGCAATCTTTGGGTGTACGTACTTTCTGGCATAGCCAATGTACTGCAACATCAATTGTATTTTTTTTAAAGCAATGTTTTTTAGTTATGAAAAAACAGTACTCTGCCAAAACGTTTAATTTATCAGTCAGCAGTAAAAATACAATTTCACTGAAAAATAAGTATAACAATATTTAAATTATACGTTATCAGCATTATGAATAGTCCATAAAAATCATTCCCTCCCCGAAGGACAACCCGACTCCTTTTTTGTTTTAAATAGTTTTTTTCTTCATTCTGATTTCATATTCATTTAACAAATTTCATGCATTCTTTATTATTTACTGATTAAAAGTATTACATGAATTGACCGTTATTCTAAGTGATTAGAAACTATAATGGCTACCAACTGCTGATTGGGAAAATACCTTGCGCAGTAATGCCGACGGTATGGGATCAAATGTCTCTCCTTGCCGCACCTTCAGTTTTTCACTCAAAGGACGATCAGACTCCCACTGCATTTGCGATGGACCTGTCACCTAGCACAATAATAATAATTATTATTGTTAATAAGCAGCATGTAACTTGTTTGTTTTGACTTCTGTCCATATAAGGGAAATTATATTGTATTGTATGTTGCCATGTTCTACACTCAAGATTTTACAATATGCCTTAATCTGGCTGTTATTGTGACAAAGACTTGGTTTTTTAAATCTGGTTTTTTGTTTTAATGTTTATATACACATTTTAAAACATATTACATTTACAAATACAAGGGCATTATTTTGTACTTCATTATGACATGTTTATCAAAACATTAAATTTAGCATTGAGGTAAAATTCAGTCTTGTAAAAAGGAAGACCTGAACTATTTGAATGGTACCCACCTGACTGGATCGTGTGACCAAAGCACTTGCAGCGATCAACCTGAAACACACACGTATTTATGATATTATATACAGGAATCCATCATACACACACACAAAAGGCAAAATAGACTTCACAAACACATGAACAGCATCAGTTTTCACTGAATTTAACATGAAATGTATTTTCAAGCGCCTGCAGATTTATTGTATTATAGTTGCAGTTTTACCGATACAGAAACAATTAAAAAACAACCTGAAGTTGAAGTACAGGATATTACATTATGGAAATATAACTTTTTCAAAAGTAACTTCACTATGACTATCAATCACAAGATAAAATATATGTGAATGGATAACTAAATAACTAACTACACAAATTGCCGTACAAACCCTTTACGGCCAGCGTGCAGGGCCATCACATGTTCAGACAGAAGACAATCCATCTCCTGCAGCATGCAAAACAAGATCAAAACAATTACCTAACTGTTTCATCATTGTGGATAAACATGGAGTTGAACATATCTAAAGAAAAATAATGCAATTATGTGAGAAATGGATCATGAAAATCTAACATCATATTAAAAGATTATATGAAGTTTAGTAAACACACACACGCAAACTGTCCAGAAATAATAATAATAATAATATGATGATGATGATGATGAACAATTATAAAATGCCATTCCCACCTGGGTGTCATACATATCAGCATTACTAGTTCACACCAGAAAACATGAAAGCATAAACAACGAAATAATGATACACAAAAGCAGTTAATACCTCATCGGGTCGATCAAGCATAATGAAGACGAGATCAAAACGAGACAGAAGGGCACTACCCATTCTGCAAAAACAAGTAAATAGCACTATCAATCCTGGAGAATTGATACTGGACTGCACAACAAGCATTCAATAAATGGGTACTTGTGCAGTACAAGTGGACATCAGCATAATTATTCTGGGTCCCTATATAGTGCAAATACCCATGCTAATATCGCAAATAACCATGAAACATGAGCAAACTGTAAAAGTGCCTTGTTGTGTTTTGTGTTTTCTTTAAACAAAATTAATAATTTAAAAAATTTATAAAATGCACAACAAAACACGTGACAAAATTAAGAAAGGTCAGGATTAACAACAAAAAAAGGAGGGTGATTAAAATCAACTGTTGCTGAGTTAACCGTATCTGGGTAAAAACTGAGGAAAAAAGAGTGAGAAAGACGGTGAGGAAACAGACACAGAAAAAGACAGAATGACATCCAAACGAAAGCGTACTAGAATAGCACACACCTCCATGATGTGAAGACATGCTCAGGGTACTAAAAAGCAGAATTCTATTAAGTACACTTATACAGTGGAACCTCCGGTATCCGTCTCTCTGGTATACGACTCCCTCCGTTATGTGACCTGTAAACTTCTGACGGATTCACTTCCAATAATAAATGACCTCTGGTATGCGACAACCTTGTTTATGCGACCAGCGACCGTGTGTTAAGACCTTTATACGACCGTCTTAGGGCAATTTAAAAGAGATATCAGTTAATTTGTTGTCTGTACCTCTCATGTTAGTGTACGCATGCTGTTGTCTGCCATTTCCGGTTCGCAAATAAGGGACATTACTCGCCTACACTGGCTTGTCAAAATGGCGTCGCGCAAGAGGAACGTTTTGAGTTTGGCAGAGAGAATGAAAGTGATTGAAAGAAGTGAAAATGAGTAGAGTTGTTTGTCTATTGCAAGAAGTTTAGACGTTGGGAAGATCCAAATTCAGCTCATCATAAAGGATAAGGAATCTGTGAAACCACGATGGGAGAGTGGAGAAAGTGGCGAAAGGAAAACATCGAAACTGAGAGCCTCTGCACTGACATACTTCGATGAACGTGTCTGGCAGTGGTTCGACTGTTTTTTATTTTGGAAGTTGTGAATAAAAGACAAAGCTAAAAATGAAACATGTTTTACAGTTTCCTTTGTCAGAGAATACATGCTGGTGAGTGTGAAAATTATGACTACATACCCCTCCGAACCTGACCCTCCCCCCCCCCCCCCACCTCACCCCCGTGTTTCTGGTATAAGACCACCTCTATTATAAGACCGTTTTTTCTCAGATTTTGGACGGTCGTATACCGGAGGTTCCACTGTATTAGATAATTGCACTTAAATAATTCATTAAATAACATGCAAAAATGTGACTAACTTGAGATTTTCAGACACTGTTTTTGCCTTATTGTAGTGACCACCGACAGGGTTGGCTGCTGCAAGAATAGATGTCCTTGCTGGAAGGCTGCAATCATCAACAAAGCAATCATACAATAATGAATATCATCTTGATAGTTAAATAAATGACCCGCGATTTGGTGTCAATGAATTAAAAACTGCGCGCATGTCTTGTTTCTGTTTTTGTTCAAGCAAACAAATAAAGAATGAAATCACAGACTAACCTGCATACTATACCAGCTTTGGCAATGCTAATGCTTTGCTGTTCCTGAAACAAGTAACAATTACAAGTTACAGACAACTGTCGCAGTAATGAAGAATCAGGTTAAGAATCAGAAAAAAAGGAAGTCTGTCACTAGCCTGGTAGGTCACAAATACATACACACAATGAAGAGGAAGACTAGCATCAACTACCACCAATGAATGCAAAGTAAATTTTTTATTTATTTATTTAATTTAACGTCTATTCACATCTGTGATATTAGACAACATATTAAATTAGAAACAGATTAACTTAAAATTAAAATAAAGAAGTTAATATGAACAACAATTAATATAACGACATAATTATAAAAAAGAAATCTATTGTTATTGCTTGTTTATGATGTACGAATGAATAAGAAAGCAATATGACAACATATATGCTTATTGCAATCTTCGCGAAGAATGCATTTTAAAATATATTAATTGCGAAATACTTACAGATTAATCTATGAATAAAACATAAGTAATGAAAAATATAACTATTTAACCTAATTCTTTTAGCATAAACTTTTTTGATGAAACCTCTGTTAAAACTTAAATTTGAACTCTATGGATCGTTTCAAATAATCAGTATATTTTATAAATTTAATTTCAATGATAAATGGAAAACATGTGAATGAATACCATCTTGAAAATGACATCTTCATTATAACTTATGCCTTTTTTTGATTGACATATAAGTTGTCCTTTGTAATCAATTTTTTTTTTTGACCTCATACTTTGCATACAATTGACAATCATGCCTTTTAAGCGTTTGGTGATGATAGGCGCATGATTCCATTATTATTATTATTATTATTATTATTATTATTATTATTATTATTTTATTTATAAGAATTGACCAATTGGAGAATATATTAGTGCTTTAGATATATTTACATATGATTTTAAGTCTAAGTCTTGAGTGCTATTTAATTTATCATAACTGCTAGGTAAATATTTCTTTATATCTTTACAATGTAATATTAAGTGTGGGATGGTTATATTTTCATTACAAATGCAAGTAATATTTTTACAAAATTTTGTTTTCCAAGAATTTAAATATAATCTAAATGCTAAACTAGAAATATGTCTAGGGACTCCTGATATACTAATTAAACAGGAATCTGAAATTTCTTTTTTAGTAATATTATTAATTATACAGTACATTTCTTTAACTGATAATCTAATATGAATTTTCATAGCATTAATATTTTTTGCTCCCTGTTTTGCTGCTCTATCTGCTTCATCATTATGTATTATTCCGCAATGTGATGGCAGCCAACAAAAATTTATATTTATTCCTGTGCTTTTCAAAGAGTGAATGAGATGTTTTATTTCAAATATTATATCATATCTGTCATGATTTTTATTAGAATTTAATGCATATAACACCGATTGTGAATCAACACATATGAGAATACCATACAAAACATTTAAAATAAGGTAACAAAAACAAACACAAAACACTATAAAACTTTACCAGATGTGATGAAAAATAATTTGGAAAATGTACTTCGGGTGAGTATTTAATTCCATTACTGTAGGCATGTGATTAAAAACATCAGCAAAACTTTATATTTAAATTCACATTGTTGATTACGCTTGTGCAAATATATGAACAACTCTTATGTATAAGGTAAGTATATTGCTTAACACATGCGAGTCAAGAACTGGTACTGACCATGGCTTCTAAGAGAGCCTGATGCTGGTTGCCCATCTTGTCAAACTCGTCGATACAGCAACAACCCTGATCAGCCAACACAAGGGCCCCAGCCTCCAGGGCAAAATCACCCCCTGACCCAGCGTCTTTAGACAGTGTTACCTGCACAGACAGTTCACAGACCATGCTTTAGTTGTTTTTAAAAGCTGACCCTAGATACAACATAAAACTTAAAACTATAGTTATATTTAGTGGTACCACACTGAATACTCGCTGAAGATTAACTGTCCAAGGGATGACAAAGGCATAATCAGTTATCCTATCCTATCCTGTAATTCAAAAGTCGTTGGGGAGCCACAGATGATCGTATAACCAGGGTACTCCATCTTTCTCTGACCTCAGCAACCCTCATGGCTTCGCTCAGGCCTGATGCCCTGGAGATGTGGCCTCAAATAAATCAGTTATCAGTTGCAACATTTTTATTTATTTTAAATGTCCATAATAATGGATGATGAGATTTTACCTCAACCTGGATGTTCTCTTTATGTCTTATCCCTCCCCCATTCCATTCTTCCCAACCCATTTCCTTGACTCCCATTCCTCAAATTTACGGTTTAAAACTTTTTGTCACAGTGAAAAAGTGTCAAAAGGGGAACAAACTCACTGTGAGGCCTGACGTGGTGGTGGTGTTCCCGCAGACGTAGACACTGCGTGGTGCAATGGAGGCTGCCGCCTGCAGCATCTGACTTTTGCCCAGCCCTGGGTCGCCCACTACTAATATGTGGGGGTCTCCTCTCACGGGTATGCGATTCTAAACACACATACATGTAATGTGATAGCATGCGAGCGTTGTGGCCAAGTGGGCTAAGGCGGGACTAACTTGCCTTGTCCACAGGCCAAAAACCTATGGCGCCTGACAGGTGTGGGTATCTGGGCGTTATGTTTCTCCGAATATTATTTACTTTCGACTCGGGCAACGTCCCGGGGGTTTTCTCTGGATACTTTGGTTTGCTCCCCCAGCAAAAATTTCAAAATCACAACTAATGTTTGGTAGGTTGGGTTTGGGCGCAGACCTGCCTACCCCCCTCAGAGTAAAAGTGGGAGACAGGGGATCAAAAACAATTATAAAGGGATAATTGCAATTATTATTGAAAAATTAACAATATCTTCGCATGATCATGTTTAATCCCGCATGTCAAAAGAGCGAGTCTCCCGCCAAAAGCGGGAGAGTAGGCAGGTCTGTGGGCGTGCCACAGGCTGCGAATACGCTTTCTCCAAGGGAAGAAGCCCAGAATTTCCCTATGTAAAAGGGACAATAAGGTAAATAAAATTTTAAAATAAAAAAAAAAAAAGATTTTTAATAAATTCTAATTAGTAATGCACATAATATTAAAGCCAAGTGATTTGTATGCAATTCGGATTGTAATTGCCAATGATTTTATGCGATAATAAATAATTCTTAAGCAATTCTGAATATTGTGGACAGCCCTTTTACACTACATTACATGATTATTGCTTTAGGTCCAGCGGACTCTTCCGAGCCAAATCAGGACCGGACAACCCCTGATCCGCATAAAAGATCTGCTGAAACAACCCTAGTGGTAAAACTGAATGCTCTCCACCAGCCAGTCACTTTACAATAAAGACATTCCACGCAGGGGACGCTGAGGCTATACTCTAATTTATCGAACCCCCGTTTACAAAAACCAAATAGAATACAAACATCATTATAAACTATCAACAAAACACATACATATAAAATGCCTACATTGCTAAATAATAACATCATACTCATAGGAAGCCCTAGTGACCACCTGGCAGAAAGCGTCCAATATTCCCAAGCTGATCCAACAGACCTCACACACAAATAAAGAGTCTTGTCCCAGAAGAGTTTTCAAGAAAAAAAGGTAGGTGACTGGTCTAGCGAAGAAGAAGATAGTATAGCAGATTGATAGAACAGAGCAGGAATGAGAAAGAGCAAATGAGAAAGACAGCGACAGTGGGAATTTAAAGCACTAAATTTCCAGAAAGTGGGGATACTATTTATAATGAAACCCCCGGCAGCCCAACGGGGGAGTGATCACACATAAACCCTAGTGCATACAAGAAACTGTGCAGAGTAATCGGCATATAACAATGTGTGTGTACCTACAAAATGCAAAGACAACTGTGATGCGCACATAATCACCTTGTCATTGGCAAACTTTTGGTTGCTTCCGAACAAGCCAAGAATCAGGCCTGCTTTCACCATCTGCAAAACAATCATTCAATCACATAATCAAATATCTTTACATCAAATTACAGTTTAAAAAAAAAACTAAAACTATACGCAGCAAATGAATCAAGGTATTGATTGTGGCTGCTCAACCCAAGAAGAATCAGAGTTAAGGTGATTTAAGGAAATTCGCAAAACAACATATACCAACCAGATCACGACACATAAAAATAACTAATAAAGGACTAATTTAAACAACAAAAAACCAACAATGTCTGCCTAAATGCTAAAAGCTGCAAAAGAGTAAAACAACTGACAAGAAATGAACTAGTGATATTTTCCAAGACAGGATGACAGCATAACTTCCAGTATAAGGAATGACAAAAAAGTCTTAATATTCAGGCACCCCCAAATCATTTCTTTCTCCATCCTAATCATTGTTTGTTTTGTTTTATTCAAATTCCAACATACCTCATGGCCATAGATTGTTGGACAAAGTGATCTGTAACACAACAGAAATTGTACACAGCAAGGTAAATGGTCCAATAGTTTATCAAGATGCAACAAAATCGCAGACAAGTAACGAGCTATTGCATTACAGGCCTATCATTATATTCATAATTCAAGCCTGCATTTTTACAAACCACAAGTGAAAATACATTCAAACCAAGTCAACATGAAGAAGGAGGAAGAGATGTACTGAGCATTTAACAATGCGCAGTGGCCTTTAAGGGATAATAAACTGCAGCCCCCCCAAAAAAAAATTTACAAATGGACATCATCATCATTTTTAAAAAAGACACAAAAACTGACAAGCCAAAAGACTGGCTCTCAGAATGCACAGCATTTTAATAACATTTCATCTATAGGTGTGTTTTTCTATGTTTCATCCCAATCACAAAATAAAAAATACATTTGCGCTTCACAAAATAACATATGAAGGGCTATCTTTCTTACACTGCTAAGACTACAAAAACAAAAAAAAATTCATACCCAACAAGCAGCCGAAACAGCTGAGGTTCACACTGTATTTCCTGAATGGCGTACAGTTCTTTCATAGTGAATTCCATGGCTAAACCACTGCAGGTACTTTTGCTAGGACCTTTGTTGTCATTACTGGATGTTGCAGAAGTTCTGGCAGCCTTGCTGTTGGTGATAGAGTTGGCATGAAGATAGAGCAAAAACATGCACTTATCCTTATTCTTCCCGCTGCGACCTTCATCCATGCTGTTGACCTTGACCGTGCCTGCCACTGTCACAATGTCCCCTGGTACACATGTGTCCACTGGGGACAAAAAAAATAATGGAGACAGAACATCAAATCGATCCTCAAATTTCAAGAACTCTGAGAAGAATAAATCTGAAGTGAATCTAAATTCTAGGGTGCGTTTAACCCGCACACTCACAACACATGGAATAAGGACCCACAAACACTTTTTCCAAAGGTTTCCAAACTGACAAATACAAATAATGCAACGCACCACAATATATGTACACTACAAGGAATAACTGCATTGTCTTACCTAGATCACAAGTAAGCTCACAGTCAACAGTTCTGGGAATTCGGCCTGCTTCCTTCTGGTTATCTACCATAATTTCTTGTAACCTATATGAACATACAACCACACAATTTCTTACAAGCTTTTATATTTTTACATATGTAACTTTCAGACATAAATTACGTTCCTGAGACTCTAGACACAATTGAAATAACACCCTCCAACACAAACACAATTTTTTGTGCGTGAAGGATTGAAAGAATTTTGTGAATTTTTTGGGCAGTTGTGGGTGATGAGGGTTAACTATCCTTGAAACTCACAGCCCTGAAGCCTCAAAGATCCCTTTCCATTACAGAGAATTACTGGTAACAGTGTGATAAATAGCTGAGGTGTTTCACATCATTGTTTTATTCTGCAAATATTATTCTGAAAATAAACATCAATGTTGCTATACCTGATTGTTTGCCAGTCTATGGTCTCAGTCAGATTGGAACTGCGCTTGGGGAGGAAAGTCTTGCCCCTGCAGCCTTCACCTGGACACTGGATGAAGTTTGCAAATATATCAGACAGTGTAATAATATTTATCCAAACAAACAAGTAATATCTCTGCCGATAAGTTGATTTCAGATCAACTGCATGAACTGAGAACAAACCAAGGTTATACAACGTTCAGAAAGAGCATTCTTTGCTTTAAAAACAAAAACAGTAAGGGTTAGTGGAATTACCCCAGGCATGACATTCAAAACATATGCAACAAATACAAATTTCAGGACTCAATCCCCAAATTATTTATTTACGCCTCTGTAATACAAGTGTAATAGGTCACTTATTCAGGTTAAAGTTGTGCTACAGTGAAACAAATCAGTTTATACAGAGGTGCCAACCTCCTAATCTTCTTGTCAGTATTTCCGGACCCGTTTGTCAGTATTTTTTAACACCTGTCAGTATTTTTTTTCTCGCAAAACCCAGCCTACGACATTATAACGATAGGCAGGCTATTTTCAGTCCTCTAAAATCACCATGAAAATCAGCTTGTTGAACACCACACTTGTTTTACTGTAAAATCACCATGAAAATCAGCTTGTTGAACACTACACTTGTTTTACTTAAAATGAATGATACTGACAGTCTTTCCAATAAAAGCAATGTCAGCAACAAAACAGTTCTATTGTTTCAAGGACTTAGCAGTTGCCTTTTTCAGAAGTGTTGGAGAGAGTTTGGTTTTGTAGCAGTCAGTATTTGAATTTCTTGATTTCAACTGCAGCATTGCATTCAGTGTCTTACTTCCCATAGTCCCTCTAAAGTCAGTTTTATTTTTTCTAACCAGAGAAAAGACCCTTTTACATGAACAGTTGGACACAATAATCAGGAGAATCCTCAGTATAATCTTGGACAATAACAGGGGTCCAAACACCTGACTTAAAAAAAAGAGGAAAATTTGTATAAGAGCTGAGGAGGGAGGGGGGGGAGAGGGAGGTTTTATGTTGCTGAAAAAAATCATAAATAAAATGTATGCATTCTCGTGCAATCTGAGCATTAAAAAATAGGTGTAAAGCACAAAAGTTTACTTGTTACAATCAAGGTCCTGGAATAGATATATATTTTCAACATGGGTTGAAAAAACTCCCAATTGATGACAGTTATTTTCATTTTCTTTATGCATTTTGTGGATGCTGAGATGCTGTTTGAGTCCCTATAGTCATTATATTCTGCAGCAGTTGACGTTGTGTGGCTGCAGTGATGTGCATTTCTGGTTTGCTTGGCCTCTTCCAGGATTTCCACAGTTGCCTTTCTTTTAGGTGGTCAATTTCAAGACGGTGACACCAAGAGACTCTGCCTGCTGAGAACTTTCTTCACTGTTTCTCTCTTTTATCTTTATCTTTTTTGGCAGCAGACATGTTAAGCACAAGACGTTGACTGACACGTTCCTTGATAAGGTCAATTTTCTTGAAGTATTGCACTGCAGTCTTACCCCTGTCCTTGAGTGAATGCTTGACAGTTTACATGGCAGAATAAGTGTCAATGTCTATCTTGGTGTTTGATTTGTCAATCACCTCTCCCATGATACTGAACATAGACTCAACCAGTAGATCTACACTGTTTGAGAACCGCGACAGATTGAGATTTTTTTTTTCTCAAGGATTTTTTATTTTCGCGGAAAGCGCAATTTTTTTAAGTGGAAAGTTTTTGGTTGGTTGGTTGGTTGTTTTATTAACGTCTTCTTCATCAAAATGATAAGACGAAAGTAAGTGGAAAGTTTTTATTTTACGCGGATTTCCGCGGACGGAAGATTTGGACCCCTGAGTAAGTAAGCTTTGTGTCTAGCAGATGCAACATGCCTGGCAACATCATCAAAGCCACCATGACTTATAAAAAAAATCAAATCCACAGACATACAGCGTGCGTAGACTTTGTTGACAGTTTCGACGCAATGATGCATAGATGTGCTTCTGTGTATGACTGCAGAAAATCTTGCAGGCATTTAGTTGCAGGCTTTGTTTTCTTTGATGAGGAATCAGCTTTGTCATCAGACTTAGCAGCTTTGGGTTTTGTGGGTCTACCACGTCCTGCCATTTTCGCGATTTTAAAACACTCTGAAAGGCGGTGAAGACTATTATGGAGGGAACTCGTATGGGTAGGGTAGGGTTGGGTTGGGTAGGATAACCCTAACCCAACCCTACCCTAACCACAGTTGATGGCAGTCTAAAAATAGATCTGTACGAGTTCCCTCCATTATAGTCTTCACCCCGAAAGGCTAAGAACTATTCTGAGTCAGAGACCAGAAACCGGTACAGAAGCACCGCTGGCAAAGATAAACGATCGGCAACTTCTCCTTCGTATTCTTATAAAAGCTACCGTATTTCCGTATTTAATTCACTTCGCCGGAATTAAATACGGTCAATCCGTACTGGTTGGCACCTCTGTTTATACAACAATTATAGAAAGAATGACTTTTTTTCTTCATCGTACCTTAGTTGGAGTGATAAACTTTCCATCTGGTAAGGCGATGCTCTGTACAAAATAAAATATTCATCATATGCAAAATAATGCATACCGCAATTCTTAAGTAAATTGTAACAAAGCTTTATTAAAAGTTTAAAATATATAATATATAATATGAATGTAACATGGAAAACACATAAAATCACCAAAGGGATACTTACTTAGCGAGTGTTGTGGCCACGTGGTCTAAGGCGGGACTAACTTGTCTTGTCCACAGGCCAGAATGGCGCCCGACAGGTATGGGATCGATCCCACCTCTGGGCGTTATGTTTTTCCAAATATTATTTACTTTCAACTTGGGCAATGTTTGAGGGGTATTCTCCGGGTACTCTGGTTTGCTCCACAAGCAAACATTACAACTAGTATTAGGTAGGTTGGGTTTGGGCGTGCCACAGGCTGCAACTACGCCTTCCCCAGTGAAGGCGGCCCAGAATTTTTTGATAAAAAGGGACAATAAAGTGTCCCAAAAAAAATAAAAAATACTGATCATGCAAGCACACAGCATTTACAACCACCATCACTAACAATAACAGGAACAACAAACCACCACATCAAGAGAGAGTGAGAATTCGGTGTACAAGTTTCACATGTGGACTGACCTGTTGTGTTTGGCAGGTAATACATTCAAACGCCAGAGTAGTGCACAAAGGCTTGACGTTGCTGACACGTACCACTGTGCCTTTTACACTCACAAACTTGCCTGAAACAAGAAAACCTATGGGTCACAGCAATTTCCCTGGAACATGAGAAAATTCTGAGACCAAAACAAAACGTGATAGCTGCTATATTATGTCAGTTATACAGCATCATTCCTTCAGATTTAGATCAAAGCACATTTTCCAGGTGAAGAGCTGCTCAAGATATTACCCAAAAAGACCAACATACAGACGCGCTAACAATAATCAATAGCAAGGAGATGAAAGGCAGCCAATCCATAACCCACAGTAATAGTTTTCCTCGAGGCCCATAGGAGAAGAAGGGATTTGCCATAGTGCACACTCTTGCATGCATGCACCAAACTACCAGCAACAAGAAACCTCCAGTGTAACTGAGAGATACATAGAGCCCACCGTAATAGTTGGCCTTCAGGCTCTTGAGGGGCAGGGATGTTCCACAGTTGACCACTCTGGCCTTGATCAATGGAGCAACATAGTTTTCCTCTCCCGACTCCCCTCCAGCCTCCCCCAACTCCTGAGCTAAAGCTGCTGCCTGGTTCCTGTGATGATGGGTGACCAGCTGCAAAAACAAATTCACAGAACTGTTTTGCAAATTCAAGTAGCACATGCAACTATTTCTACAATATCTATCTTATTATTACTCCATCTTGCCATCACATCATATAAATAATGTATTTTGCTAAACAATGTACAAACATCACGAGCACATGGGAAGATCATCATTATTCATCAGCACATTAACCCTTTTCTTGCTAGTAACTGAATTTACTTCCATAAAAGAAACACACAACCCATGCAAGTATTAGTATTAAGACCGGGTGAAAACGCAGACAGATCAGCTATCTCTCCACCACTGCCAGTCGACATTCAATTCTCTTACCATATTATTTTTGTCACTTTTCATGTGCTCGAAAGGATAGAAAACGAGTTCTGTTCTCTGTTACTCAGCTGTTTATGCATCAAACTGCACAAAAATCGATTCAAAATGAACGTTGGAAAATGTGCGCAATGCTGCAATGATAGGGAATGAGCAAGAGTCACTCCTCTTTTATATTGCCTAGAATCCAAAAACAACACTGTCCCACAGACAGTTAACTTGTCTGTCGATGTTTGGAGATGGTTGGCCATAGATGAGAAAACTTATCTGCCGTCAAGAAAGGATTAAAACAAACAGAAAGAAAACTACCTGATGAATGGCGAGTCCAAGGCAGGCAAGCACAGATTGTGGTTTGTCTTTCAGCTCAGTGTCAAGATCTGGAAAACCCTCCTTAAGAACTGAAACAGAGAACCATAACTGTGACAAAAATAAAAACAGTTATTCTGAAGAAAAAACAATAACATAAGTAAGCAGTTCCAGGTGTTCCAAAATGGAAATGAAAGGAAAGCTGTCAAACAGAAAAACTGAGGAATATACACACGCATGTTGAGTTTACATTTGTTTGTGTAAAGTGCTTTGTGATTTTGGAAAGCACTGTATAAATTACCTGTTTATATTATTATTATTATTATTATTATTATTATTATTATTATTATTATTATTATTATTATTATTATTATTATTATATATACACACATAAACAGCCCAAAGTCTCCACGATCCAAAGCAAGTCTGGCATATGCCTTACAGAAGAACAAGAAGTCTTGGACAGATGGACAGAGTACTGCTCTGACCTTTACAACCATACACCAAATGGAGACCCATCAGTTCTAGCATGTCCCGAGAACAGAGAAGAAGAAATCCTCCCAATTCTCCGGGAAGAAGTTGAGGCAGCAGTGCAATCGCTGAAGAAAGGGAAGTCAGCGGGAGTGGACAACATACCCGCGGAACTGCTACAAGCAGGAGGAGAAGCGATGATTGATGCCCTCACCATTATCTGTAACAAGATCTGGCAGAGTGGGGAGTGGCCTACACCATGGACCCAGTCGCTTGTCATCACTCTTCCCAAAAAAGGTAACCTTCAGGAGTGTGAAAATTACCGCACCATCAGCCTCATCAGCCATCCCAGCAAGGTCCTCCTGAAAATAATACTCAACAGGTTGAAACCCCAAGCTGAACAAATCATAGCTGAAGAAAAAGCAGGATTCAGGGCAGGGCGAAGTACCACTGAACAGATTTTCAACCTCAGAATAATCTGTGAAAAATACCTACAGCACCAACAACATCTATATCATGTGTTCATAGACTTCAAGAAGGCGTTTGACCGAGTCTGGCATGCAGCTCTATGGGCAACAATGAAAGTGTACAACATCAGCCCTAAAATTATTGGAGTCATCAAAAGCCTGTATGACAAGGCTACCAGTGCAGTCCTCCATAACAGCGTCATCGGGAACTGGTTCAGAACAACAATTGGTGTGCGTCAAGGATGCCTACTCTCTCCAACACTCTTCAACATCTTCCTAGAGCGCATCATGTCAGATGCTCTTGCAGATCACGAAGGCACAGTCAGCAGGGGGTAGAGCAATCTCCAATCTCTGTTTTGCGGATGACATTGATGGATTGGCTGGAGAGGAACAAGAACTAACAGCTGGTACAGAGGTTTGACACCACCTCCAGAGCTTATGGAATGGAAATAAGTGCACAGAATACCAAAATGATGACCAACAAAACCAATGGCATCAACACGGACATCAAAGTCCAAGGCCAATCCCTCATCACAGTGCATAGCTTCAAATATTTAGGAGCCATTGTATCAGACAATGGGTCCCGACAGGAAGTCCTCTCCAGGATCGCACAAACAACTGCTGCCCTGACAAGGTTGAAGCCCATTTGGAAAGACAGGACCATCAGTCTACATTACAAAGACTGCTGCACTCCCTTGCCATCTCCATCTTCCTATATGCTTGCAAAACATGGACCTTCACAGCAAATCTCCAACGAAGAATACAAAGCATGGAGATGAGGTGCTACAGAAGACTTCTGGGCATTTCCTATACCCAACACATCACCAACGACGAAGTCTGACAGACCATCACACAAGCCATTGGACAACACGATAACCTGCTCACAGTGGTGAAGAAACGGAAACTCCGATGGTATGGCCGCGTCACCAGATCATCAGGCCTTGCAAAGACCATTCTGCAAGGCACAGTGCAAGGAGGTAGAAGAAGAGGGAGACCGAAAAAGAGGTGGGAGGACAACATTCGAGAATGGACTGGTTTGACACTGAGCGAGGCCATCAGGGCTGCTGAGGACAGAGAGGGGTGGAGTGTGCTGGTTAAGCGATCATCTGTGTTGCCCCTACGATTTCCGGGTTACGGGACAGGATATATATATATATATATATATATATATATATATATATATATATATATATATATATATATATATATATATATATATATATATATATATATATATATATATATATATATAGTTATAGATATATATAGATATATAGATATAGATATATATAGATATACACACACACACACACACACATTTATACTCTATTCTTTTATTTATCAATTTACCTACTTACTAACAATATGTTTTCCAACTTTATTCTAACCAGATTTGCTTATAGAATAGACCTTTTAATGTTGCATACTTTTTTACAAAGTAAAACTAAAAGAACATACGCAAAAGTATAAATTTACCCATGAGCTATGCACATACTTACTTAAGTCAGAAATAATGTCCTTGTAATCAATAATCACAAACCTCTTCACATCAATGTCACCCTGGAAAGAAATACATAACCAATCATTCAATCAATCAGAACCATAGAAATCAACAACAGGACTGTGAAAGGAAGCATTGAATCATACCCATAAAGCAGCAGGAAAGCAATGAAATTTACCAGAGCACGAATGTGAACATCTATCACTCATTCACTCAATAATACTTTCCCAAAGACAGATATTCAATCAATTTTATTTTAGATTAGTCTCTATTGACCTGACAATTTATTGAGGAAAACATACTATTCTCAGCATGCTAAACTTCAACTAGAAAAATAGCTGTACAGCCTTTGGAAATTCAAGCAGTCTCACCAAATTGAAAAGATTCTTCCAGCTGACAAAATATTTCTCAAACACTTGTACCCTCTGGACTGTAGCAGAGTGCTCAGAATATCCTTCAGAAACAGAAAAAAATGCAGCATTATTTTAGTAAGCTTAGTAGCAGAAAACTATGAACAATCTGTACTAAAAAAATATTTTGGTAAGCTCACGTTGATCTGTTTATGGGTGCATATGGCGTCCCAAGAATCTGCCGGAACACTATCAACTGTCTGTTCGTAAACTGCATCAGACATGTATTTCAGGGCTCCCCATCGCCAAGATTGAGCATAATCACGCCTTAGTCCCTCAAAAACACGTTTAGAATTTCCGATCAGGTATGAGAAATACATCTTAAATTTTACAATTGGTCCTGAAAATACGCCTAAAAATCTATTTACGGCGTGAGAAGATTGTGACCTTAAGCAAGGCAAAGAGGCTTTTTTTCTGAGCGAGTGTCCGACAAACAGCTGCTTCTTACAAGAGTGTTTAATGTTTCAGCAAGAATAATATCTAAAATTAGCCAGGCCATTCGATTGAAAAGTTACCTAGATGTTCATTGGCTTATCTTCTGCACTATCAACCAATAATAAAGCTCCTAATTCGTCATGCTATGCTTAGGAAATGACATCATAGTTTGATATGAATGTGTGTGTATGAATCACTGGTATGAATGTATGCATGACGTGAGTGTTTTGACTTGTGAAAAGTGTGTGCGCATGCTTTTGTCCATCGTTTTTTTTTCCCACTCCTTAAAACACTGAAAAACATTCCTTAAAACTGTAAAATGGAAGTGAGCCCACGCCATACATTAATTGCAAATTGTGAGCCCTGTATTTTCTTCCAGCACTGTACCTGCAAGAACGCATATATATAAAAATCCAGGATTCCAGCATAGTCTCATATACCCATGTCTGTTGTCTAACAAAGGGATGAATCTGAATCTTAAAGCCTCTCAGCTTTTCAAAACTGCTTTCAGTATTTGTGGCATGGGTAAAAGATGAACAAAAAGAAGCTACAAGTCATGACACGTATGTTTTTAAAACTTTTAAAATCAAACATAACATCAGATGTACCCTCTATGTACACACCTTCTTCTGGAAAGTAGAGATGCCAACCTGCATATGGCGACTCAACAGCAATACGTGTCTGCACCACCTGTGGTCTGGGTCTCTCAGGCACTGGATTGTCCATCACGGCAAGACCTATCATTAATAGACAAGATTATTCACAATTAGGCGTGAGCATCAGTCAGATAGTTTCTAACTCATCATTGTAACATGGCCTACTGCCAAAACAAGATGATGGCATAATAACATTCATCACAGGGGTGCTGAAAGCATTTGTCTAGCTGCCAAATTACGCTAGTAAACATCCTTTCAGCATTGTAGCTTACTCACCGAACTGATGCCATCTTCAAGATCAATGAAGTTAAAAACCATTACACTGCATTAAATGGTTATTGCTTTAGGTCCAGAGGACTCTTCTGAGCCAAATCAGCACACATTTTAACAATAGAAAAACTGATGGACTGTATTGTGTCTTCTCTCCTTCGGCTTCCATTGCTAGAGTGGCTTGGCAGTTCTTGCACCTAGATCAGTAGCACCTTTTATACATGGCTGTGAAGATTTCAATCAACTGTTAGTGAAAACAATACAATACAATACAACAATACAACAAATCTTTATTATCCCATAAGGAACTTTACAGCAATGTATGTCAGGCATATAAAACATATAATTAAAAACAGTCATGTTATAACAGGGGTGAGATTTAACCCAGGAGACTAACTAGCCCGCAGAGCTAGCTAGTAAGTAAAGTGAGGTAGCCCGCATGGTTTTTAGGCAGCCCGACAATCGCGTATTTACGGCAATGTGTACAGTGCATTAGACCAACTTCTTTATCGAAAATGAGCCAAGATCGATCTTCGCCATCTGAACGTTTCAGCCATGCAGTCTGAAACTTTCTTTTTCTCTTCGATTCATACTCTTTGTCACGTTCTTTCTTCTCCGAACTAGATTTCGCCTTCTTTGGCGGGGGTTCGTTGACCCCAGAAATAAAGTTCCACATTTTCGTATCAACAACCGTCACCTTGACAATACACGTAATTTGTAGCGAGTGTCTTTTTCACAAACAAAGCAGACAGCGCGCTTGGCGCGAAAGGAAAGTAGGCAAAGGGAAATAATGCTCACGTATGCTTCATACTCGTAACAGACGAACAATGACCTAAAAACGCTCTCGCTTCGGACCAAGCTTCTAAAAGTCTGCAAGTAGTATCATTTTATTTTTTAGGTCGCCAGGCGGGCTGGCTCAATTATAAAGTGAGGTCGCCCGAGCCGGTTTTAAGTCGCCTCGGGCGACCGGGCGACCGCTAAATCTCACTCCTGTATAACATTTAACAGAGCTACAAAATCAATACTAAATTTATATACATTCTATAAATCTAATCACTTGCGTACTCTTACACTTCATCTTTTCCTTCAAACGCCTATCCACGCACTCTGGTTCTATCACACGTATGTCAATGCCCTTTTTAGACAGTTAAAATATAATAAAAATACATACAAACATAGTGTATATGATAGTTTACCACTTTGGACTTATAAAAAATTATTTTGTTGCAACAGTGTTAGATAAATAATCTTAGTTTAATATGAATCTTAGTAGGTCAACAATATATAACTGTATGAAACTATGGTCAACATAAGCAATAATACTGTTGACTGATTATAACAGTTGTCAAAAAATACAGGTAAAGCACATAAATGGTATTTTAAAAATTGGTTTACAGACATTCATAATAAATACACACATATTATACACACCCTCACAAACACACACATGCACACGCGCATGTCTTCATACAAACATGCATATACACTCAGCGAGATAGTTGGGAGACTCCTACATCAAGACAGTCTTGTGTTTGAGGGTCTGTCATTGGCCTCATTTAGCATTGATATGGCAGTAGGGATGAAGGTGTTTTTGTAGCGCTGTGTACGCATTACAGCATGAACATCAACCAACATACTTTGAGAAAACCAGTTAGGGTGGTTACAACACTCGCAGGACAGGGAAGCATGTATCGAAGTATAGAAGCATTATAGACACCTCTTCTACTGGTTTTTTTCTCTCCATTTATGACTTCTAGTTAAATCATATATATATGATTCCTGACGTGTGAAGTGACCGTATTATCAATATATAATGCATAAATTCTTAATGGAATGAAGTGGAATGCCCTTAGTAGATTTACACTTACCTCCACCCCCCCTTCCACCACCTCGCCCCTGGTTGTTGTATTGTCCCTGGCCTCCACCACGACCTCGTCCCCTCCACCATCCTTGACCTCTTCCCCATGACCCTCGACCTCTTCCTCGCCATTGTCCTCCTCGACCCTGATGTCCAGTTGCTTGACTCATGATTTACTGAAAAATATTATTATATAATCAAACTTAAATTTGACCATTGTCAGTCAAGAAGAAAGATAACGTAAATACTGCACATGATGATCATTTTACATTTTACAAATATATATATATATATATATATATATATATATATATATATATATATATATATATATATATATATATATATATATATATATATATATATATATATATATATATATATATATATATATATATCAGTGATGCACATGTTTTGGGACCCTAATAGGACATGATGTCCTGAACACAAAAAAACAATAGGACATGATGTCCTGAACACAAAAAAGTAATAAGACACTGGCATTGTTGCCAAAAAGTCTTGTTTATTTGGTAATACTGAACAGTAAAGAGGCACTTCGAAACAGTGAAAGTTCAATTCTTTAAAATGTAGCGTTTTCTCTTGCTTTCTGTGTTACTGTCTTTCAAAAGCTGCATAACAGAGCCAAATTTCACGAGAGGCAGATTTTCTTTTATAAGCCAGTTTACAGCTCATGCTGTGGTGATCATTGCCTTCTCCTGATTTGTCAACATTAGATCCTCACAAGCCTCTTCATTTTGTTGCTCTTGGGGCACTTGGATTGCTAGTTTGTGACTAGCTGTAGTCAAATGATCTTCCAATGCCCCCCCCCCCCCCCCCCTTTTTTTTTTTAAAGTTAAAGCAGCCGAGAGTAAACGAGTTTTTCGCCACACCAGAACTTTTAAATACCGTACAGAACATGGCATTTTTTTCATCGTCAAATGTTACGCCTTCTGAAAAACGCCATCAACACGAGTAGGCCTACTAGTAGGCTGACTCGAAGTTGACGGTTTCTCGGCCTCGCGACCATCGGCATCGGAAGAATCCTCCACAGATCGTGTAGGCTCTGCTTCTTTTAATGTGCTGGGAGCTGAATTACCCGCAAATAAGACGACGATTGAGATTTGTTTTTTATCCGCCTTCAGTCTTTTTTTCGCAGGCATTTCCGATAATTTCGATCGAATGTTTGGCTTACCAAAAGTACAAGTACAACGCCAACACAGATCCAACGTTAACTCAAGTCGCGAGCACCGATTGACTAAAACAAAGCTGTATATGTTTCAAGGGCGCTGGTTGGCTGTGTTGCTTTGTGACTCGGGATAAAAATAGCAATCCCACGCAGGTGATGACAAGGGAGATAAGGCATGTATACGTTTCAGCATGCAGACGACGTTTGGTTTTCCGTCTAGCGAGGCATAAACATTTCGCCAACTATGCAAAATACGCGAAAACTATCGGACACATGTCCGACTCGCCATCGTTTTAATCGGACAAGGTGTCCGCCTTGAGGTTTCACAATCGGACATTTAAAAAATCAAGCGGTCAATGTCCGGAGTCCGGGCAACTTGTGCATCACTGATATATATATCCTATCCTATCCTATCCTGTCCCGTAACCCGAAGGTCGTAGGGGCACCACAGATGATCGTTTAACCAGCATACTCCATCTTTCTCTGTCCTCAGCAGCCCTGATGGCTTCGCTCAGTGTCAAACCAGTCCATTCTCGAATGTTGTCCTCCCACCTCTTTTTCGGTCTCCCTTTTCTTCTACCTCCTTGCACTGTGCCTTGCAGAATAGTCTTTGCAAGGCCTGATGATCTGGTGACGTGGCCATACCACCGAAGTTTCCGTTTCTTCACCACTGTTAGCAGGTCATCATGTTGTCCAATAGCTTGTGTGATGGTCTGTCGGACTTCGTCGTTGGTGATGTGTTGGGTATAGGAAATGCCCAGAAGTCTTCTGTAGCACCTCATCTCCATGCTTTGTATTCTTCGTTGGAGATCTGCTGTGAGGGTCCATGCTTCGCAAGCATATAGGAAGATGGAGATGACCAGAGAGCGCAGCAGTCTTACTTTGGAATGTAGACTGATGGTTCTGTCTTTCCAAATGGGCTTCAACCTTGTCAGGGCAGCAGTTGTTTGTGCGATCCTGGAGAGGACTTCCTGTCGGGACCCATTGTCTGATACAATGGCTCCTAAATATTTGAAGCTATGCACTGTGTCGAGGGATTGGCCTTGGACTTTGATGTCCGTATTGATGCCATTGGTGTTGTTGGTCATCATTTTGGTCTTCTCTGCACTTATTTCCATTCCATAGGCTTTGGAGGTGGTGTCAAGCCTCTGTACCAGCTGTTCAAGTTCTTGTTCCTCTCCAGCCAATCCATCAATGTCATCTGCAAAACGAAGATTGGAGATTGCTCTACCCCCTATGCTGACTGTGCCTTCATGGTCTGCAAGAGCATCCGACATGATGCGCTCTAGGAAGATGTTGAAGAGTGTTGGAGAGAGTAGGCATCCTTGACGCACACCGATTGTTGTTCTGAACCAATTCCCGATGGCTCTGTTGTGGAGGACTGCACTGGTAGCCTTGTCATACAGGCTTTTGATGACTTCAATAATTTTTGGGCTGATGTTGTACACTTTCATTGTTGCCCATAGAGCTGCATGCCAGACTCGGTCAAACGCCTTCTTGAAGTCTATGAACACATGATATAGATGTTGTTGGTGCTGTAGGTATTTCTCACAGATTATTCTGAGGTTGAAAATCTGCTCAGTGGTACTTCGCCCTGCCCTGAATCCTGCTTGTTCTTCAGCTATGATTTGTTCAGCTTGGGGTTTCAACCTGTTGAGTATTATTTTCAGGAGGACCTTGCTGGGATGGCTGATGAGGCTGATGGTGCGGTAATTTTCACACTCCTGAAGGTTACCTTTTTTGGGAAGAGTGATGACAAGCGACTGGGTCCATGGTATAGGCCACTCCCCATTCTGCCAGATCTTGTTACAGATAATGGTGAGGGCATCAATCATCGCTTCTCCTCCTGCTTGTAGCAGTTCCGCGGGTATGTTGTCCACTCCTGCTGACTTCCCTTTCTTTAGCGCTTGCACTGCTGCCTCAACTTCTTCCCGGAGAATTGGGAGGATTTCTTCTTCTTCTCTGTTCTCTGGACATGCTAGAACTGATGGGTCTCCATTTGGTGTATGGTTGTAAAGGTCAGAGCAGTACTCTGTCCATCTATCCAAAACTTCTTGTTCTTCTGTAAGGCATATGCCAGACTTGCTTTGGATAGTGGAGACTTTGGGCTGTTTGACACTTGTCAGTCGCTTCACAGTCTGGTAGGCCTTCTTGCTGTTGTTCTTGTTCAGACTGTTCTCTATTTCCTGGCATTGATCTTCTATCCAGTTCTCCTTTGCTGTGAGCATGCCTTTTCGGATGTCATTGTTGATTTTTCGGTAGACATCAGCTCCCTGTGAGGTGTTCTTTTTCTTTTTCATCTCTCTTCGTTTATCACACAGATCCAAAAGTTCAGGTGTGATCCACAGCTTCTTCTTTGGTCGGTGCTTGCCAAGGATCTCAGTGGCGGCATCTGTCACAGCTGAGTTGAAGGTGGTGGTCATGGTGTTGACATCTACTTCACCAGCCCCCAAAATGAGCAGTGGTGCAAATTTCCCTCCAATTGTGGCCTGAAATAGTTCTGCCACCTCCGGGTCTTGCAGTTTGTCCAGGTCGAACTTCAGTCTAGTGCACTTTGCTGTATTTACTCTCTTCAAGTGGAGCCGGAAAGACATCATCACGAGATCGTGGTCACTTCCGATGTCTGCTCCTGGAAAAGTACGTGTCCTGCCAATGTTGATGCTTGATCTGAAGCGTTTCTTGACCATGATGTAGTCTATTTGGTTGTGATGCTCCCCGCCAGGACTGTGCCATGTCCATCGTCTGGAGTTTTTGTGGAGACCAAGCGTGTTTGCCAGTACCAGATTGTTGTATCTGGCAAACTCCAAGAGTCTCAGACCCCTGTCATTTGTCTCGTTGTTGCAGTGGGGTCCACATGTGTCTCCCCAGTTGCGGTGCGCATCTTGGCCAACCTTGGCATTCCAGTCGCCTTGCACTATGACTATGTCCTTCTTCGGCACTTGGTCAAGGACCGCCTGTAGATTTTCATAAAAATCCTCCACTTCGCTGTCGTCATAGTCTGATGTTGGGGCGTAGGCCTGGATGATGGTGATGTTGAAAGGGGCTGCTCTCAGACGGATGGTAATGAGTCTACTGGAGACTGGGCGGCAACCCATAACAGTCGCTAGAATGTTCTTGTGGACCAAGAATCCAACGCCGTGTTCGTGCCTGTCATCCCTACCGCTGAAATAGAGCTTGTGGCCTTTGTCGGTCGTTGTTTCACCTAGGCCTTTCCATCGCAGTTCGCTGATACCTAGAACGTTCCATCGATAGTGGTCCAACTCGTGGGCCAGTTCTTCTAATTTTCCTTCCGCAGTTAGGGTCCTGACGTTCCAGGTTCCTATGATGATGTTGTTTCTCGTGCGGATCTTGCTAAATTGTCCATCAGTAGCATACTTAACACCTCCGTCCTGGTGGCCAACGGAAGGCGCGGTCCTTGTGCCGGTTGACGGCCCGGGCGACGACCGATCCGGTATGGAATTAGTGGATTGTGTCATCATGTAGTGTGTCTTGGGCAAAAAAGACCTGGCGGTGCCCAATCCTCTCCAGGCTGTTGGCCACAGCCGAAATCCACGAATACAGTGTGGCTCGCCTTGGCCCTGAGCACATGGTCGTTGAACCTGTAGTAACGTGAGGTTCCTCCGCCCTGGCCGGTGACTTCTGTGTAGAAGACTTTCGCCCAGTGATGCCGTGCTAACATCACCCCTGTTAGTCGCCTCTTACGACACGCCGGGAAACGTTGGGTCTATTCTATTTAATGCCCGAACCCACAGAGCACTCATATATATATATATTCTTCTTCCAGTAATATCCAGGGTCAAGACATTGACCGTTATTCATATATTAGGTAGTAGCAAACATGGTGCAGTCTTAAAAAGAAAAAGAAAAAAAAAGAAGAAAAAACACTAGAAAAAACGGGTAAATGGTTTGGCATTGTTGTATGTTAAGCTGCTGCCTTAGCGCAATTCATTTGAGATCAGCCCTGACCCTGCCAAGTACACTGCCAAGCCC
Organism: Oncomelania hupensis; assembly: GCA_036898135.1. Lineage (NCBI taxonomy): Eukaryota > Metazoa > Mollusca > Gastropoda > Littorinimorpha > Pomatiopsidae > Oncomelania > Oncomelania hupensis. The sequence goes on from CM072513.1 coordinate 38,341,117, forward strand.
CAAAATTGCCATGCCAGCTGGGGCAGAGGAAAAAAAGGATTGTTTATTTTGGTTTGAGGTTGGCTACCCTCAATATGAAGGTGCCAAGTGTCAGGGCAGAGACAGTCTCCTGGGACAGAGCATTCCTGTCCCTTATTGTTCTTGGAAGAAAGGAATTGAAGCGGTAGTGTGCACGGAAGGGGATGCAGTTGAAGGACTTGTTGGCAAGTCAGGGCCTCTGTGGCTGATTTTACAGGTGAGGGAGGGGGGTGGGATACTTGACCTCAACCAGACCGTTTTTAATCTTGAACAGCATGGCGAGGCGCCCTGTGTGTCTGCGCTGCTCTAGCGTGCGCAACTGAAGCTCTTTCAGCATCTGGCTGACACTTGCTGTTTTGGTGTAGCGATTTAGGGCAAACCTAGCTGCTCTGCGTTGTATCGCTTCCAACTTGTCTATGTCCTTCTGCGCAGTGGGGTCCCAGACTGCACAGGCAAACTCCCCATGAGGGGCATACCAGGGACTTGTAAGCCATGACCTTCACTTTGCTGGATCCAATTTTCAGGTTTCGGCGCAGGAAACCCAGGGTTCTGTTTGCCTTAGAGAGATGACTGCATCCATGTGCTGGTCAAACTTGCCATTCTCCTGGAGGGTGACTTCGAGATACTTGATGGATGGGACCTTCTGCGACAGTTGGTCATGCAGCCTATAGTTGTGTGGGCTGGTCTTCGGTTTGCGGGTGATGATCAAGACACTACATTTGTCCGGATAGAAGTCCATGTCCCACTCTTGCTCTAATTGTTCCAGCTGCTTTTTAGGAGATATGTTTAGTAATATGATAGCATGATTGAGAGTTCGGCTGCACGCAAGAGCATTTGACTTTTTGGATTGCGGGATTTTCTGCCACAGTCCAAATTCCTAAGACTTAACGAACTTGAACCACATGCCCAGAGCACATAATCGTACTCGTAGGCCTCTCTCCGACCCTATCCTATGAACATCGTTAGTTGATCTTCTAATTGAGACTATTCAAAAGATCGGGAGGTGACTTAAATATAGTTAATACATGCATTTAAAATTATAAACACAGTTGATAATGTTAATATTAAAAATATTTTCAACTTCAAAACCACTATATATATTTCAAAAAACTATAAGAATAAACAATTTGTGAGGCTTACACAAACTCCAACCCTGGCAACCGAGCTGAACTTGCGATCTTTGGATTTAGCGCCCATTTTGGAAATGGGAGCTAACTCTCGTTGAAGAAAGCAACACGGAAAAGTCCAAATTTCTGCCCAGAGTTGCCTAGGCAGAGCGGCACGTAATTATTTTTTGGCGGAAAGTCTGCGCAGCCCTATGACAGCCGAGAGCGCTCCGGAGTGGTGCTTTCGATTTGCGAATGGCGATGTGTTGTTTCCATATTTATACTGCCAGGGCCCTACAAAATGTAGAATGGCCATTTAGGCAGTGAAATAGCCACAAATCCCACATAATGAGAAAAAAAAAAAAAAGGTAAAAAGAAATGAAATAAAAAAATTAAAATAAAAACATACCCGCCCCCTTCCCCCCCCCCCACAAACACACTATACTAATATTAATACACCCACACCCACATAGTAGGCCCTATACACACCACTCAAAAGATCAATAACAATAAAAGTATGCCGAAAAATTACATTTAAAACACCTCGTTGAGCAGTCACTCGAGAAAAAGGAAAACATTAGGAAGAAATACAAATTTAAAGGAAGCGAAATGAAGAAATAAAATATAGCATAATTATTTAATTATTAATACATTTATATTCAGAAAAAATCTAAATACACATTTATAGATTTAAACATACAAATACATATATAAACATACAAATACAAACCAAGTGAGGACTTTTTTGTCATTTACAGTCTGGTAGATTTGTGTACTTAGTTTTTAACGGAATAATTATTTTTATGTGCAATCTGTATGAATTAGTATTTATATTTGATAGTATTGTTGTGTCGTCAGTGCGATTGACAGTAACTTTCACTTTCAGCCAACTTCACATTGATTGGCTGTTGTGCAGTCAACATGTGCTCCGCCATTTTAAAAGCGCTCACTTATGGCAAAAGGTGGCTTTTTTTTTTTTTTTTGCAACCAGCCAAATTAACTGTCCTCTATACGCAGGAGTGTTTGGGGACGATAATTTAATAACAAACAAAAGGTTTCTGTCCTCCATACGCAAGAGTGTTTGGGGACGATAATTTAATAACAAACAAAAGGTTGCCCAGAAGCAAACATAGTTCGTGGCGAGTAATCGAAACGTTTTGTGGCGCTTTTTTATCTAGACAACTCGGGGCTGGGGGTCATATTATAGGAGCACGTACGTCGATTGGTCGATTAGTCAAACACGCTTGGTCTCCACAAAAAATTCAGACGATGGACATGGCACAGTCCCGGCGGGGAGCATCACAACCAGATCGACTACATCATGATCAAGAAACGCTTCAGACCAAGCATCAACATTGGCAGGACGCGCACTTTTCCAGGAGCAGACATCGGAAGTGACTACGATCTCGTGATGATTTCCGGCTTCACTTGAAGAGAGTAAACACAGCAAAGTGCACTAGACTGAAGTTCGACCTGGACAAACTGCAAGACCCAGAGGTGGCACAAATATTTCAGGCCAAAATTGGAGGGAAATTTGCACCACTGCTCATTTTGGGAGCTGGTGAAGTAGATGTCAACACCATGACCACCACCTTCAACTTAGCTGTGACAGATGCCGCCACAGAGATCCTAGGAAAGCACCGGCCAAAGAAGAAGCTGTGGATCACACCTGAACTTTTGGATCTGTGTGATAAACGAAGAGAGATGAAAAAGGATCGCACAAACAACTGCTGCCCTTGCGAGGTTGAAGCCCATTTGGAAAGACTGGACTATCAGTCTACATTCCAAGGTAAGGCTGCTGCGCTCCCTTGTCATCTCCATCTTCCTATATGCTTGCGAAACATGGACCTTCACAGCAGATCTCCAACGAAGAATACAAAGCATGGAGATGAGGTGCTACAGAAGACTTCTGGGCATTTCCTATACCCAGCACATCACCAACGACGAAGTCCGACAGACCATCACACAAGCCATTGGACAACACGATGACCTGCTCACAGTGGTGAAAAAAACGTAAACTCCGATGGTATGGCCACGTCACCAGATCATCAGATCTTGCAAAGACCATCCTGCAAGGCACTGTGCAAGGAGGTAGAAAAAGAGGGAGACCGAAAAAGAGGTGGGAGGACAACATTCGAGAATGGACTGGTTTGACACTGAGCGAAACAATTAGGGTTCCTGAGGACAGGGTGTTACGTTGAAACGCGTACGAAAGTATGTCGGAAGCGCGCACGATAGATCTAATCGTTTCGTTTTGCAAAGTATTCAATAATGGAATTTATTTACCTTTGATTTGAGTTTGCATTGTTGTTAGGAGAGGCTTTGTATAACGTTGATAATTTGCGTTAGTCGATATTACTGGGGAAGTTTCTGGATCTGCGTGTTTACTCTCGATAGAAATTTCCCGATACATGTCGAAGCAAGAGAAGGTTCCGGGTATGTTTAGAACAATGTATGACGTAAGTCAGCGATGACGATCTTTAATTCTGATTGGTTGTAATGCATCATTTTCTAGAACAAACTGAGGTCATCTCGAGTTGAGAGAAAAAATTATATATTCGATGCTCCGTGTGTTGTTGTGGATAGTTGTTGAAAGCTGTTAAGTTGAGTTGAGAATTGTATGCAGTTGTTGATGTGTGCTGAATAAAAGTGGAAAACTTCATACGTCGACTTTGTGACTTGTATGCTGTTTGAGCAGGCTGCGTGGATAAACGAATCTGAGTTACACCTTATCAGGAATTCAGCATTGGGGCTGAATCAGATACTGATAAAGAAAAACATCTCATCGAATCGAGTGTAACACAGGGAAAGATGGAGTACGCTGGTTAAACGATCATCTGTGGTGCCCCTACGACCTCCGACTTATGGGATAGGATAGGACGTCGATTCACGCGTCGTTATGCGCAAAGTGTCCGGGGACTCTAATCTAGCAAACGAAACGATCGCGCATCGTTTTGCGCATTCCATATTGTATTATTAGGGATAGAGGCGGAATAAAATATTTACCGGAACTTTTTATATTTAGCTTTAGATTACAGTTAGTTAGAATTGGGTTAACTGTAACCCTAGGCCTAGACTAGACCTATTTTCACCAGCATATTTTTGGCATTTTGACCCTCACCCTATCACCATTCCGCCTAGTTAGGCCTACGGTAAGGTCCAGCATACTTATCTAAAACTTCTCAAATAATTAAATTGATACCTCACATATAAATAAATTGAGAGCACATTAAAACTAATTTTATACTTCGGAAAACTGCTTACTCAATACTGGGAAAGAAGAAAGTGACGAGCACTTTGTCAGCTGTAAGGTTACAATGCTAGTGACAAACATTATATGTATACAATAACTATATACACCCTAGGCGTGATTATTCACTTTGATCTCCAAGAAAGAAAATAAACACTTGAGTTATCCACATATTTAGTAAAGTCTTTCAAATTAGACTGTGTGCAGGGCCGGATCTGGGGGGGGGGGGGGGGTTCCTGGGTTCCGGACCCCCCTCCCCCCTGGCCATTCGATGTACCTAACCTCAGTCAGAAAAAAAAAATATATATGGAGTTTTTTTAAAGCTCTTAATTTAGTTGACACTGGTGGTAAGTAAAACGTTCCTCATTCTACTCAAGTTCCTCGAGCGGACACGTTTTTGTCACCCCTAACCCCTTAAAAAAATTTTGGAACCCCCCCCCCCCCCCTCCCTCCCTAAGAGTAAGTGATCCGGCCCTGGTGTGAGACTGACACGGCAGATTGTTTCACGCAATGTGCATTCGTATGAAGAGGGAGAATACCGACGATCCAAAATGCTACCAAAACAGGTTTTCTCCCTTGAATAAGTAAACGCAAACTATAATGCTACCCATGGTGGAGGTCATCAACAACTCAAATCTAATAGGAATCGATCAGTGTTGTTCAGCACGTTCACCAGGGGCGGATCAAAGGATAAAGTGGGGGAAGAGGAGGAGAAGGGACCGGGAGGAGAGGGGGGGGGGGGTGGGATGTGTTTAAATTGTGTCAAGGGTTCAGACCCCGTTGGTGTCCAGGGACAAAGGCCTTGTCGCCTCCTCTCCCCCCCCCACTTACCCCCATCCCCACCCCACTCACCCCCCACCCAACTCAACCCCCTCCTGATACCGAAGATAACGTAACTTTATGAGGTGCATTGTAGGCCTTTCCTGGAAGATAATATTTTAATCACTAGTGTAAATCTATTGCTACTTCATGTATATAAATTATGCCCATATCTTTGAGATGGCGAAGTGCGGCTTGTAACAGCAGAAATATTGACCACAAAATGTAGTAAATTAGCTTAGGGCGAAATAGATAGCATCGAATAAAACTTGACGTTAATTCACGAGTTATCTAAAAAGAAGTCCACACATGTTAAATTAACTTCCTTCAGACAGTCACGCAGACAGTACTCCCAGATAATATCGAACAGACTTAGCGACCCATGACTGTAATTAGCTTACTAGCCAAACTGACCAGGACGTCGTCCCCGTATAATATATACGGGAAATATTCAAATAAAACCACCCTATCCTCTATCCTATCCTGTCCCGTAACTCGGAGGTCGTAGGGGCACCACAGATGATCGTTTAACCAGCATACTCCATCTTTCTCTGTCCTCAGCAACCCCGATGGCTTTCGCTCAGTGTCAAACCAGTCCATTCTCGAATGTTGTCCTCCCACCTCTTTTTCGGCCTCCCTCTTCTTCTACCTCCTTGCACTGTGCCTTGCAGAATGGTCTTTGCAAGACCTGATGATCTGGTGACGTGGCCATACCATCAGCGTTTCCGTTTCTTCACCACTGTGAGCAGGTCATCGTGTTGTCCAATGTGTGGCGGTCTGTCGGGTACTCGGGTCGTTGGTGATGTGTTGGGTATAGGAAATGCCCAGTAGTCTTCCTTAGCACCTCATCTCCATGCTTTGTATTCTTCGTTGTAGATGTGCTGTGAGGGTCCATGTTTCACAAGCATATAGGAAAATGGAGATGACAAGGGAGCGCAGCAGTCTTACTTTGGAATGTAGATTGATGGTCCTGTCTTTCCAAATGGGCTTCAACCTTGTCAGGGCAGCAGTTGTTTGTGCGATCCTGGAGAGGACTTCCTGTTGGGACCCATTGTCTGATACAATGGCTCCTAAATATTTGAAGCTATCCACTGTGTTGAGGGATTGGCCTTGGACTTTGATGTCCGTGTTGATGCCATTGGTGTTGTTGGTCATCATTTTGGTATTCTCTGCACTTATTTCCATTCCATAAGCTCTGGAGGTGGTGTCAAGCCTCTGGACCATCTGTTCAAGTTCTTGTTCCTCTCCAGCCAATCCATCAATGTCATCCGCAAAACGAAGATTGGAGATTGCTCTACCCCGTATGCTGACTGTGCCTTCGTGATCTGCAAGAGCATCTAACATGGTGCGCTCTAGGAAGATGTTGAAGAGGGTTGGAGAGAGTGGGCATCCTTGACGCACACCGATTGTTGTTCTGAACCAGTTCCCGATGGCGCTGTTATGGAGGACTGCACTGGTAGCCTTGTCATACAGGCTTTTTATGACTTCAATAATTTTAGGGCTGATGTTGTACACTTTCATTGTTGCCCATAGAGCTGCATGCCAGACTCGGTCAAACGCCTTCTTGAAGTCTATGAACACATGATATAGATGTTGGTGCTGTAGGTATTTCTCACAGATTATTCTGAGGTTGAAAAATCTGTTCAGTGGTACTTCGCCCTGCCCTGAATCCTGCTTGTTCTTCAGCTATGATTTGTTCAGCTTGGGGTTTCAACCTGTTGAGTATTATTTTCAGGAGGATCTTGCTGGGATGGCTGATGAGGCTGATGGTGCGGTAATTTTCACACTCCTGAAGGTTACCATTTTTGGGAAGAGTGATGACAAGCGACTGGGTCCATGGTTTAGGCAACTTCCCACTCTGCCAGATCTTGTTACAGATAATGGTGAGGACATCAATCATCGCTTCTCCTCCTGCTTGAAACAGTTCCGTGGGTATGTTGTCCACTCCCGCTGACTTCCCCTTCTTCAGCGATTGCACTGCAGCCTCAACTTCTGTGCGCATGCCTTTTCGGATGACATTGTTGATTTTTCGGTAGGCATCAGCTCCCTGTGAGGTGTTCTTTTTTTCTTTTTCATCTCTCTTCGTTTATCACACAGATCCAAAAGTTCAGGTGTGATCCACGGCTTCTTCTTTGATTGCTAAGGATCTCAGTGGCGGCATCTGTCACAGCTGAGTTGAAGGTGGTGGTCATGGTGTTGACATCTACTTCACCAGCCCCCAAAATAAGCAGTGGTGCATATTTCCCTCCAATTGTGGCCTGAAATATTTTTGCCACCTCCGGGTCTTGCAGTTTGTCCATGTCGAACTTCAGTCTAGTGCACTTTGCTGTATTTGCTCTCTTCAAGTGGAGCTGGAAAGACATCATCACGAGATCATGGACACTTCCGATGTCTGCTCCTGGAAAAGTGCGTGTCCTGCCAATGTTGATGCTTGATCTGAAGCATTTCTTGACCATGATGTAGTCTATTTGGTTGTGATGCTCCCCGCCGGGACTGTGCCATGTCCATCGTCTGAATTTTTTGTGGAGACCAAGCGTGTTTGCCAGTATCAGATTGTTGTATCTGGCAAACTCCAAGAGTCTCAGACCCCTGTCATTTGTCTAGTTGTTGCAGTGGGGTCCACATGTGTCTTCCCAGTTGTGGTGCGCATCTTGGCCAACCTTGGCATTTCAGTCGCCTTGCACTATCACTATATCCTTCTTCGGCACTTGGTCAAGGACCGCCTGTAGATTTTCATAAAAATCCTCCACTTTGCTGTCGTCATAGTCTGATGTTGGGGCATAGGCCTGGATGATGGTGATGTTGAAAGGGGCTGCTCTCAGACGGATGGTAATGAGTCTACTGGAGACTGGGCGGCAACCCATGACAGTGGCTAGAATGTTCTTGTGGACCAAGAATCCAACGCCGTGTTCGTGCCTGCCATCTCTACTGCTGAAATAGAGCTTGTGGCCTTTGTCGGTCGTTGTTTCATCTAGGCCTTTCCAGCGCAGTTCGCTAATACCTAAAACGTTCCATCGACAGTGGTCCAGCTCGTGGGCCAGTTCTTCTAATTTTCCTTCCGCAGTTAGGGTCCTGACATTCCAGGTTCCTATGACGATGTTGTTTCTCGTGCGGATCTTGCTAAATTGTCCATCAGTAGCATACTTATCACCTCCATCCTGGTGGCCAACAGAAGGCGCGGTCCTTGCTGACCCGGGCGACGACCGATCCGGTATGGAATTAGTGGATAGTTTCATCATGTAGTGTGTCTTGAGCAAAAAAAGTCCTGGCGGTGCCCAATCCTCTCCAGGACTGTTGGCCACAGCCGAAAACCACGAATACAGTTTGGCTCGCCTTGGCCCTGAGCACGTGGTCGTTGAACCTGTAGTAACGTGAGGTTCCTCCTCCATGGCCGGTGACTTCTGTGTAGAAGACTTTCGCCCAGTGATGCCGTGCTAACATCACCCCTGTTAGTCGCCTCTTACGACACGCCGGGAAACATTGGATCTATTCTATTTAGTGCCCGAACCCACAAGGCAAAAATATTAAACCACAGAATCCCGTGTATGCGAGATTAACTAAACGATTGGTCAGAAGAATGTAGAACTCCTGCATATTATCCTTGAACCCCACAACGTTAGCTCTTCAGTCGAAAGCTAACTTCGAAGCTGCGAGGGCCAAACCAAAGGAACAAACTGCAGTGTCCGCTTATCTCCACCTCATCGAGAGAGTGCTAGAGACTAAAAGACGGTTTCACGAATCCCAGAGACTAGAAGTAAGTTACACCAGTAGTTTGATACGTGTATGTCTCTATATATTATATTGATTGCCTGTATTAATAATATGTTCATGATATATATAGTTAAAGAAACCGATTATTGTTTCTGAGACATTGTGCATGTGGATTGATGTATCTTAGCCTTAAGATATCCACATAGCATGAGCTAGGTGTTATACTTAAATGCCAACTTATTAGTTGCGATAATGTGTTAGAGGTGCAATTCTGATTCTTTAATGTATTTTATGTTATTACGTTTTAATTTAGATACCCATGTGGGTATGCGTAAGTATGCGTGTGCGTGTGCGGGTTGCGAGTGGGCGTGTGCCTGTGCTTTACTCCTTAAAATAACTTCCTCTATTAGAGTATTTTAATGTTTTAATGTCCAGTGGAAGGTTGTTTGTTGTTGTAGAAGGACTGAATGTTTTACCGCATCACCAAAACAAAATCCTATGTATTTTGAATTCATTGGGTAATAAAGTGTCTTGACTTGACTTGAGCTGAGGATTCGGATCGAAGTGTGCATATGGGAACCCTGCAGGTGTCTGATGCTATGGGCTCTTTGCAGAGGGGACCGCACACTCATATCTGTAGAGAATATTGTAGCCAGAGTTCTGACTTTCACCATCAGCTCTGGGACGGTTTGTGGAGACAAACGCATGACGCTTGCTCCCGTGGTACAGAAGGATAACAACCAAGATTCTACCTCGCCACGTCCGAACCTCGTAGCTACAAGACTCACCGCTCAAACTGAGAGGCAAGATCCCTCAGACGGACCCCAGCGTACGCCGACGCGTTACAGCTAAGTCGCCCACAAATGCAACTGAGATATAACCCTCGAGAAACATAGTCAATCATTCGAACAATATTAGACTTGCTTAGCAAATGATGAAGAAGACCTGCTGAATGAAATACCCAGCACATCGAACTATACTAATAATTAATTTACGTGTTAATGAAAAAATGTTAAAGTTTTGTTGCCTATATAAAAGTTGAAATCACAATCACACACATACGACTATTCGTCCCTATACGCTTATGTGTCCGGGGACGTTAATCTATAAAACTAAACTAAACATACGACTGGTGTCATTCTATTTGTATTGTTGTATATCTACTAGTTTTTTTTATCTTGAGACCAAGTACATAGTCATTTGATTAGTAATAAGCATTTCTCAAATTGAGCCAAATGATACTTTAAAGCCCGAGAACAAACATAAATTAAATTTTATGTGACCAAGCACCGTGATCAGTCTCTCACATCGCTTTGGAATTGTGGTAAAAGAACGATCGATAGTGGTAGCCCATCGCCCATCTATCAATAAGTCTTACCCACTAGTAAAATATACGTATCTTCCCAGTACGACACACTATTTTTAAAAACGACATGCATAAGCATAATGCAGGGGGGGGAGGGGGGATCAAGGGATAAGCTTGGAGGGCGAGTGGAGAGGATGTCCGAATTGTTGCCAGGGTCAAACCCCTTCCTTGAAAACTCTTCCGGGACAAAACTCCTCATTTGTGTGTGAGGTCTATTGTGAGGTCTGTTTGGACGCTTTCTGCCAAATGGTCATTGGGCTTCCTATGATGTTATTATCTGGCAATGTAGGCATTTTATATGTATGTGTTTTGTTGATATTTTATACTGATGTTTGTATTCTATTTGGTTTTTGTAAACGGGGGTTCGATAAATTAGAGCATAGCCTCAGCGTCCCCATGTGTGGGATGTCTTTATTGTAAAGTGACCAGCTGTTGGAGCGCCTGCAGTGTTACCACTAGGTGTTTTTTTTTTCCGGCAGATCTTTTATGCGGATCAGGGGCGAGTCCTCTTTCAGCGAAACTGTGGTCTTGATTTTGTGGTCCTGATTCGACTCTTTGCAGTCCGTTGGACCCTGTACGCAATGAATAACTAACTAACTTTCTCGTTCCTAATTGGTTCTATCAATCTACTATCGTGGTCTGCTGGTCAGCTTGTGGATACTAAGCACCCCTATCTCGTCCGTCCCAGGCCTGTCCTAAATAGAATGGAGGAAAGCATTCCAGAAAAACTTTCACCTTACCTTAAACCTACAAGACAGTGTGATACTGTCAACGAGTTATTAATTTTACTGTCAACGACTTATTAGTTTTACTGTCAACGTCTTATTAGTTTTACTGTCAACGTCTTATTAGTTTTACTGTCAACGTCTTATTAGTTTTACTGTCAACGAGTTATTAGTTTTACTGTCAACGAGTTATAGTTTTACTGTCAACGAGTTATAGTTTTACTGTCAACGAGTTATTAGTTTTACTGTCAACAAGTTATTAGTTTTACTGTCAACGAGTTATTAGTTTTACTGTCAACGAGTTATTAGTTTTACTGTCAACAAGTTATAGTTTTACTGTCAACGAGTTATTAGTTTTACTGTCAACGAGTTATTAGTTTTACTGTCAACAAGTTATAGTTTTACTGTCAAAAAGTTATAGTTTTACTGTCAACGAGTTATAGTTTTACTGTCAACGAGTTATTAGTTTTATTGTCAACGAATTATTAGTTTTACTGTCAAATTATAGTTTTACTGTCAACAAGTTATTATTCTATTGTCAACGAGTTATTAGTTTTACTGTCAACGAAATATTAGTTTTACTGTCAACGAGTTATTAGTTTTACTGCCAACGAGTTATTAGTTTTACTGTCAACGAGTTATTAGTTTTACTGTCAACTAAATATTAGTTTTACTGTCAACGAGTTATTAGTTTTACTGTCAACGAGTTATTAGTTTTACTGTCAACTAAATATTAGTTTTACTGTCAACGAGTTATTAGTTTTACTGTCAACGAGTTATTAGTTTTACTGTCAACGAAATATTAGTTTTACTGTCAACGGGTTATAGTTTTACTGTCAACGAGTTATTAGTTTTACTGTCAACGAGTTATTAGTTTTACTGTCAACGAAATATTAGTTTTACTGTCAACGGGTTATAGTTGTACTGTCAACGAGTTATTAGTTTTACTGTCAACGAGTTATAGTTTTACTGTCAACGAAATAGTTTTACTGTCAACGAAATATTAGTTTTACTGTCAACGAGCTATAGTTTTACTGTCAACGAGTTATTAGTTTTACTGTCAACGAGTTATTAGTTTTACTGTCAAGTTATAGTTTTACTGTCAACGAGTTATTAGTTTTACTGTCAACGAGTTATAGTTTTACTGTCAACCAGTTATAGTTTTACTGTCAACGAGTTATTAGTTTTACTGTCAACGAAATATTAGTTTTACTGTCAACGAAATATTAGGTTTACTGTCAACGAGTTATTAGTTTTACTGTCAAAGAGTTATTAGTTTTACCGTCAACGAGATATAGTTTTATGGTCAACGAGTTATTAGTTTTACTGTCAACGAAATATTAGTTTTACTGTCAACGAGTTATTAGTTTTACTGTCAACGAGTTATTAGTTTTACTGTCAAGGAGTTATTAGTTTTACTGTCAACGAGTTATAGTTTTACTGTCAACGAGTTATTAGTTTTACTGTCAACGAGTTATTAGTTTTACTGTCAACGAGTTATTAGTTTTACTGTCAACGAGTTATTAGTTTTACTGTCAACGAAATATTAGTTTTACTGTCAACGAGTTATAGTTTTACTGTCAACGAGTTATTAGTTTTACTGTCAACGAGTTATAGTTTTACTGTCAACAAAATAGTTTTACTGTCAACGAAATATTAGTTTTACTGTCAACGAGCTATAGTTTTACTGTCAACGAGTTATTAGTTTTACTGTCAACGAGTTATTAGTTTTACCGTCAACGAGTTATTAGTTTTACTGTCAACGAGTTATTAGTTTTATTAGTTTTACCGTCAACGAGTTATTAGTTTTACTGTCAACGAGTTATTAGTTTTACTGTCAACGAGTTATTAGTTTTACTGTCAAGTTATAGTTTTACTGTCAATGAGTTATTAGTTTTACTGTCAACGAGTTATAGTTTTACTGTCAACAAGTTATAGTTTTGCTGTCAACGAGTTATTAGTTTTACTGTCAGCGAAATATTAGTTTTACTGTCAACGAAATATTAGTTTTACTGTCAACGAGTTATTAGTTTTACTGTCAAGGAGTTATTAGTTTTACCGTCAACGGGTTATAGTTTTACTGTCAACGAGTTAATAGTTTTACTGTCAACGAGTTATTAGTTTTACTGTCAACGAGTTATTAGTTTTACTGTCAACGAGTTATTAGTTTGTCAACGAGTTATTAGTTTTACTGTCAATGAGTTATTAGTTTTACTGTCAACGAGTTATTAGTTTTACTGTCAAGTTATAGTTTTACTGTCAACGAGTTATAGTTTTACTGTCAACAAGTTATAGTTTTACTGTCAACGAGTTATTAGTTTTACTGTCAACGAAATATTAGTTTTACTGTCAACAAAATATTAGTTTTACTGTCAACTAGTTATTAGTTTTACCGTCAACGAGTTATTAGTTTTACCGTCAACGAGTTATAGTTTTATTGTCAACGAGTTATTAGTTTTACTGTCAACGAAATATTAGTTTTACTGTCAACGAGTTATAGTTTTACTGTCAACGAGTTATTAGTTTTACTGTCAACGAGTTATTAGTTTTATTGTCAATGAGTTATTAGTTTTACTGTCAACGAAATATTAGTTTTACTGTCAACGAAATATTAGTTTTACTGTCAACGAGTTATTAGTTTTACTGTCAAGGAGTTATTAGTTTGACTGTCAACGAATTATAGTTTTACTGTCAACGAAATATTAGTTTTACTGTCAACGAGTTATTAGTTTTAATGTCAACGAGCTATAGTTTTACTGTCAACGAGTTATTAGTTTTACTGTCAACGAGTTATTAGTTTTACTGTCAACGAGTTATTAGTTTTACTGTCAACGAGTTATTAGTTTCTTGTCTACAATAGTACAGTTACTGTAGTGTTGATATTAGAGCCTGACAGCCTTAAGTTTTCCTCTCGACAAAAGTGCGTTTCACAGCCTGCCAAAAGGAGTGGGGGAGAAGAATTCTCATACCAGTCATTGGAGAACATTTAACTAGAGACTATTTTTTAAAGCATTCGTGGTACCAACCTTGGCAACTTCCTGCAGACTGTTTCGTATGTTAGTAACTCTGTTAGTTAAAAAAAATTGACTAGCTTTAAACAGTCTTTTTGGCTAATTTATAAGCCTAATCACGAGAGAGAGAGAGAGAGAGAGAGAGAGAGAGAGAGAGAGAGAGATCTGTGTATCAACATCGAAATCATTGGTCATGAGTTGAAGTACCTGTATACCCAAATATCATCAAAATCAGAGCAGCCGTTTTTAAAGTATTTAACAAAAAGTGTTTAGGAAATAACTGACTCCATGCAATGAGCTTTATCTTTTGAAATAGAGAAAAAGCGTGACACTGGAGGCTTGCCACTGACCCAGGTCATGGTACCAATGAAGTTTGGACACAATCCGTTCAGTAATCTTCTACTTCTTACTGGTGATCAGCTTCTTTCAAAAGACGAAAGGTCTAAATGTACACACTTTAAGAGTGTGTAACTTCCGAGTTGGATCAGTTGTAGGAATATGAAGATTGGCATTTATTCATCAGTGAACTGGAAATGAATTCAGTATGAAGTCTGGACGTTCATACGAACCGTTTGGGTTGGTGAGATAAACTGCTCAGAAATGTATTTGTTGAACACTTTTTTATATGTATCATACATACAGTCTCTCTCGCGCAAAACCAAACTATGGAGAAGAGAGAGAGAGAGAGAGAGAGAGAGAGAGAGAGAGAGAGATGAACTCATGAAATCAATCAACATAATCTATCTAAAAAACAATAAAAAGTGATTTTATTTTAAAAACCACACTTTATTTCAGAAAGTAAAGCAAACATGAAATATTAGTTTTACTGTCAACGAAATATTAGTTTTACTGTCAACGAGCTATAGTTTTACTGTCAACGAGTTATTAGTTTTACTGTCAACGATTTATTAGTTTTACTGTCAAGTTATAGTTTTACTGTCAACGAGTTATTAGTTTTACTGTCAACGAGTTATAGTTTTACTGTCAACAAGTTATAGTTTTACTGTCAACGAGTTATTAGTTTTACTGTCAACGAAATATTAGTTTTACTGTCAACGAAATATTAGGTTTACTGTCAACGAGTTATTAGTTTTACTGTCAACGAGTTATTAGTTTTACCGTCAACGAGATATAGTTTTATGGTCAACGAGTTATTAGTTTTACTGTCAACGAAATATTAGTTTTACTGTCAACGAGTTATTAGTTTTACTGTCAACGAGTTATTAGTTTTACTGTCAAGGAGTTATTAGTTTTACCGTCAACGAGTTATAGTTTTACTGTCAACGAGTTATTAGTTTTACTGTCAACGAGTTATTAGTTTTACAGTCAACGAGTTATTAGTTTTACTGTCAACAAGTTATAGTTTTACTGTCAACGAGTTATTAGTTTTACTGTCAACGAGTTATTAGTTTTACTGTCAACGAAATATTAGTTTTACTGTCAACGAGTTATAGTTTTACTGTCAACGAGTTATTAGTTTTACTGTCAACGAGTTATAGTTTTACTGTCAACGAAATAGTTTTACTGTCAACGAAATATTAGTTTTACTGTCAACGAGCTATAGTTTTACTGTCAACGAGTTATTAGTTTTACTGTCAACGAGTTATTAGTTTTACTGTCAAGTTATAGTTTTACTGTCAATGAGTTATTAGTTTTACTGTCAACGAGTTATAGTTTTACTGTCAACAAGTTATAGTTTTACTGTCAACGAGTTATTAGTTTTACTGTCAGCGAAATATTAGTTTTACTGTCAACGAAATATTAGTTTTACTGTCAACGAGTTATTAGTTTTACTGTCAACGAGTTATTAGTTTTACCGTCAACGAGTTATAGTTTTATTGTCAACGAGTTATTAGTTTTACTGTCAACGAAATATTAGTTTTACTGTCAACGAGTTATAGTTTTACTGTCAACGAGTTATTAGTTTTACTGTCAACGAGTTATTAGTTTTACTGTCAACGAGTTATTTGTTTTACTGTCAACGAAATATTAGTTTTACTGTCAACGAAATATTAGTTTTACTGTCAACGAGTTATTAGTTTTACTGTCAAGGAGTTATTAGTTTTACCGTCAACGGGTTATAGTTTTACTGTCAACGAGTTAATAGTTTTACTGTCAACGAGTTATTAGTTTTACTGTCAACGAGTTATTAGTTTTACTGTCAACGAGTTATTAGTTTGTCAACGAGTTATTAGTTTTACTGTCAACGAGTTATTAGTTTTACTGTCAAGTTATAGTTTTACTGTCAACGAGTTATAGTTTTACTGTCAACAAGTTATAGTTTTACTGTCAACGAGTTATTAGTTTTACTGTCAACGAAATATTAGTTTTACTGTCAACGAAATATTAGTTTTACTGTCA
The DNA here is from genome assembly GCA_036898135.1 of Oncomelania hupensis. NCBI lineage: Eukaryota > Metazoa > Mollusca > Gastropoda > Littorinimorpha > Pomatiopsidae > Oncomelania > Oncomelania hupensis. Next base: position 38,357,484 of record CM072513.1, read on the forward strand.
ACTAGTTATTAGTTTTACCGTCAACGAGTTATTAGTTTTACCGTCAACGAGTTATAGTTTTATTGTCAACGAGTTATTAGTTTTACTGTCAACGAAATATTAGTTTTACTGTCAACGAGTTATAGTTTTACTGTCAACGAGTTATTAGTTTTACTGTCAACGAGTTATTAGTTTTACTGTCAATGAGTTATTAGTTTTACTGTCAACGAAATATTAGTTTTACTGTCAACGAAATATTAGTTTTACTGTCAACGAGTTATTAGTTTTACTGTCAAGGAGTTATTAGTTTGACTGTCAACGAGTTATAGTTTTACTGTCAACGAGTTATTAGTTTTACTGTCAACGAGTTATTAGTTTTACTGTCAACGAAATATTAGTTTTACTGTCAACAAGTTATTAGTTTTACTGTCAACGAGCTATAGTTTTACTGTCAACGAGTTATTAGTTTTACTGTCAACGAGTTATTAGTTTTACTGTCAACGAGTTATTAGTTTTACTGTCAACGAGTTATTAGTTTCTTGTCTACAATAGTACAGTTACTGTAGTGTTGATATTATAGCCCGACAGCCTTAAGTTTTCCTCTCGACAAAAGTGCGTTTCACAGCCTGCCAAAAGGAGTGGGGGAGAAGAATTCTCATACCAGTCATTGGAGAACATTTAACTAGAGACTATTTTTTAAAGCATTCGTGGTACCAACCTTGGCAACTTCCTGCAGACTGTTTCGTATGTTAGTAACTCTGTTAGTTAAAAACAACTACCAAAAAAAAAAAAAATTGACTAGCTTTAAACAGTCTTTTTGGCTAATTTATAAGCCTAATCACGAGAGAGAGAGAGAGAGAGAGAGAGAGAGAGAGAGAGAGAGAGAGAGAGAGAGAGAGAGAGAGAGAGAGAGAGAGAGAGAGAGAGAGAGAGAGAGAGAGATCTGTGTATCAACATCGAAATCATTGGTCATGAGTTGAAGTACCTGTATACCCAAATATCATCAAAATCAGAGCAGCCGTTTTTAAAGTATTTAACAAAAAGTGTTTAGGAAATAACTGACTCCATGCAATGAGCTTTATCTTTTGAAATAGAGAAAAAGCGTGACACTGGAGGCTTGCCACTGACCCAGGTCATGGTACCAATGAAGTTTGGACACAATCCGTTCAGTAATCTTCTACTTCTTACTGGTGATCAGCTTCTTTGAAAAGACGAAAGGTCTAAATGTACACACTTTAAGAGTGTGTAACTTCCGAGTTGGATCAGTTGTAGGAATATGAAGATTGGCATTTATTCATCAGTGAACTGGAAATGAATTCAGTATGAAGTCTGGACGTTCATACGAACCGTTTGGGTTGGTGAGATAAACTGCTCAGAAATGTATTTGTTGAACACGTTTTTATGTATCATACATACAGTCTCTCTCGCGCAAAACCAAACTATGGAGATGAACTCATGAAATCAATCAACATAATCTATCTAAAAAACAATGAAAAGTGATTTTATTTTAAAAACCACACTTTATTTCAGAAAGTAAAGCAAACATGAACAACGAGGTCAACCACCCAAACATACATAGCGTGACACAACACTGATTTTAACAAAATGAACAGCAATTATTATTTCGAATCAGATGAAACAATCAACATTTCGTAAAAGCTTCTGTGAGTTTCCCTTTAATAAACAAAAAAGCTTTTCCAAATGACTGCAAATCACTTCTCTAAGGACACGAAGAATTAAATTGTTTGACATTTAGATAATAAGAATCCTTTCTGCTGTGAAGTTTTTATTACTTCTATAAACGTTAAGCTATGATTTTGTTTAAGAAATGGGATTCCTGCTTTGCTGTTGTTGCTGCTGCTACTGCTGGGGATGTTGATGATGGTATTGTTTGTTCTCTCAACTTTAGACGAAAACAAAGTGAAAACAATATTACTTCTTCTGCTGTTATTTTTTACAATCCAATGCAGATTTGGACACGATGTTATTTAGTTCCCTGAATAGACACGTTTTGTTGTACTGAGATGTGTTGTGTTCTGTTGAAGGCAGTCACTTCCCTCTTCAACTTCAATCTGCTGAGGAAATTTACTTGCTTGCTGTTTTGATTCTAATGTACCATCTAATAAAATCTGCTGAACTATGGCGCGTCTCTCAAGGTGCTGTCTGCAAATACACTGCATCCAGCACTACACAATTGCATACTGTTCATACAGCAACTCCCGAACCTTAAAGTAGTCTTCACACAGGGTGCCCTCTACTTGGATCCTGCCCGACTCCTGCAACATGAAAGATAATAATCAATAAATAATCAATCGATTACTGCTGACAAAATAAACAGCTGTGATTGAATAACAACAAATAAACTGATGTAAAATCGTGAATAAATACTTTAGCTTAAAGAGAGACAGAGACAGACAGACAGAGAAGAAAATGATGTAAAAGACTGAATTGACAAGCCATTCAAATGTATTTCCAGACACTCACACATACAGCATCTACCAACAAAATGGTTTCAGTGACCTTGACCTTAGCGGTAGATCAAATATGGTGGTACGGGAGGCAGGCCTCTAACCTAGCAAATGGTGCTATCAAGTTTGGTCACATTCCGTTCAGCGAGTCTTGAGCAGTCCACGGCTTCCAATGGACCGACCAACTTTTGTTTTGTTCTGGTTACCCCACACCATTGCAAAGTATCTCCAGATAAGTCTTCAACTACAAAAAGATCGTGCGCGTGTTCTGCGTGTGTTCTGCGTGTGCGCGCGTGAGTGTTGGGACGCTGAGTTGCGCCTGGGTCGGCTCTTGATTTTAGTGATCGCAAAGGTCGAGTTTCCAGGAAGAAAAATACTGCTACGTTGTGACTGCACACTCTTAGATCCCAGAGAAAATAAGACTTTTTTTTTCCTCTTTTCCCATCTCTCATTTCTTTAGAGACGGCCTCAAGGAAGTCTTGTAGACAGTCAAAACACCAGTTCGCCTGCTGATCTAATGAAGCAAAAGCAAACTACAAAGGAACATAGGTGGTTTACTTTAGATAAATTTGATTTGAGATAACGATTCAAACGATCACAATTGGTGTATTAGCGATACAGTGTGACTTAAAGAACATATAACACTGTTAAAAACACTAGGTAATTTTCATCAACATAAATGCGACTATTTAAAAATATTAGCTTAATCTACTGTCAAAATAACCGTCATTATTATAATAATAATTGTCCAGTTGAGTCAGGGTTGATCTACCTCCCCTGTCCCCAACGTAGGGTTGTTCTCTTGCCATTTCCCTCCTCCCCCGCAACCGATAAACTTCTAGGTTTATTGGAGAAAACAATAAAATAATAGCACTACACACCAATAGGACTAAAAAGTAGAAAAAGCGACCACAGTAGCATGTACACTTTTTTTTCTTCTAGTTGCATCCACTTTATTCATCAGACTAACTTCTCGCATAAGATTTTCCGTAGGAGTCATAATGTCCACACAGGGGAATGGAGAAGAGGAGGAAGTAAGAGAAGGAAGTAGAGAGGAGAAAAAAAAGTCTTTAGCAAGCTATAGCAGTCGGGATATCAGCGATACCTATCCCGGCAGTCATCCAATTCAAAAGAAGCAGAGGTGGGGGAAGACAAAGAGGAGAAGAATTAGGAAGAATGATTAAGAAGAATGAGGAAGAATAATAACTTGCAAGAATTCCTCGAACGGATGAGAGCGTCCTTGCCACTTGGACCAAAAAGTCAGAAGGATAAAGTGGGAGGTCAGACGAGAGGTCAGTATGAAGAACGACCACAGGGCCTCAGTGACCACTCGGTCTCCGGACTGCTAGACTGTAATGGTCAGACAACACAGAATGCCCACCCAGCACACATGGCACAACACCACTTACCCCATTGCTGCGGCGTTTCTTATTCTGCAATTAGCGCAACAAAGTACGAGAACAGACTTTGATTTATCTTAAGAACAAAAAGAAAAAGAACAGACTTTTATTTGTCTTCGTCAAAACCAAAACGGGGAAGGTACACAAGAGAGAGCAGGGAAGGGGGGAGGGGAGGGGAGAACAAATGGGGTGGGAGTAGGAGAGACTCCGAGAGAAAAGAGAGAGAGAGAGTAGAGAGAGAGAGAGAGATAGGGGGGGAGGGTATTGGATTGGAGGGGGAAACTGTAATACTGATCCCAACCTAAAGAGGAAAGAATAAAAAGATTTCGATTGCCGCCGTGGGTAGGATAAGTTGGTATTCTTTTCTCCTTTAAAGGAGGATAATGTGTACAATGTACATTTCAGCTCTTTATAGAATAATAAATATGGAATCGACGAATTCGGATAAGAAAAATTTTAAGAAGAAGAGAAAGAAACAAAGAAAGAGAAAAGAAAGAAAGAAAGAAAGAAAGAAAGAAAGAAAGAAAGAAAGAAAGAAAGAAAGAAAGAAAGAAAGAAAGAAAGAAAGAAAGAAAGAAAAAGATACAGAAATAATGAAACAAAGAAAGAAAGAAGAATGTTGAGGATGACAAACCACAGCAGAAAATGACGATGAAAAGAACAAGAAGAATAAGAAAAATTTGCTACAAAGATAACTCTTCAAGGCTGAAAAACCATCTTGGGTGATACAAAAACCAAGCAGTCAACCAACCAAACACGGCAATCAACAAGCAAAACACCATGATACAATTTTAGGATGAGAAATGCTGACCCTGCGTACAGCCACCAAATTGTTGCAGATCAGCACCCCAGCCACGAACTCGCAGGAAATGCCAGCTTTGCTCAGTATCAACTTGAAATCTGACAGGCGAGGCTCATTGATAAATACAGCTGTATGAGGTGGCACCTGTAAGGCAACGATATCATCATCATTATCTTCATTCGTCAATCATCGTTATCCATCAATCATCATCATCATTGTTAAGACGTTCATGACATTATTATTATCAGACAACAATAACAACCATGACGTGAAAATATCTAAAGCTGAGTTTTCCACACATTGTGAAGGTAGGTGCGTGTGTATGTGTGTATGTGAGATAGAAAGAGAGAGAAAGAGAAAGAGGGAGAAAGAGAAGAAAAGATAAAATAAAATATTTATATTTTCCAAGGGTAAAAGAGTAAGCGCTGGGTACACTTTCTTCTAAAAACATCCTTCCCATTACAGTAACAATTTTCCTGGTTTGCCGATGTCTTGATGTTAATGCCTAGCCTCGAGTTTGCTTCGCTGGTTTGCTGATGCCCTCCATGCACTTGAACTATGATTTGCTTGTATGTTTTTAGTGTTTTTGTCTTTATGACCGGCTGTTTGTACTGCCGTGGTTTAACTATGCTTTGCTTGTATGTCCTTTCGCGCTTTGTATGTATGGTTATGTTGTTAATGTCTTGGTTTGGATATGCTTTGCTTGTTTGCTGATGTTGGTTTTAATTATCGTGCTTCCTATGGGTTGCCTGTACGTGTACCTGGATGTAATTGTAAAGCGCCTTGAGCATTTGTATGAAAACGCGCTATATCAAATATACAATGTTTATTATTATTATTATTATTATTATTATTATTATTATTATTATTATTATTATTATTATTATTTAATATTTAATATTACAATGTAAATAACGTTATAACACTAACACAAATACACCCGTCACGCACTAAGTCCCTTCTTCCCATCCCCGGTCGCCCATGATTGTGCTCAGTCGTCTGGGCGTCATACTACGCTCCCAAAAGGTTTGAAGTGGGCGCCTCGGGCGGTTTGAGTTAGATTATGTATCGGCCAGCGCCTTGAGCAGCTCTTGAGATGAAAACGCTCTACATAACAACCATTAAATAAAAACGAAATAAATAAATAAACACCCTCATCTACCACAAACAAGCTAGTTCATAAAGTACATACTACTATTACTACTAAAAACAACAACAACAATAATCATAATAATAATACATAATTTTGAACATTGAGACACACACAATAAAGAATTAATGTTAGTGTGTGATATAGAGAGAGAGTGTGTGTGTGTGTGTGTGTGTGTGAGAGAGAGAGAGAGAGAGAGAGAGAGAGAGAGAGAGAGGTGCGGAGGGAGGGAGACAGACAAACAGAAAGAGAGTGAGTGTACATCAGTGGATCATCATTATCATTGTCAAAATCAGCACCACAAGCATTATCATCATCGCCATAGTCATAATACGATAATGTTGATTTGTTTTTTTTAAATTTTAAACACGTTACTTATGCAACTTGACATTCCTGAAAAAATGCGTTAAATTAACTTTCATTATTGATTTGAAATTCAATACATTTGTACGAGATTTTTGGGCCATTAACTTCAACTTACCATTGCTGGTGGCAGAGGATCCAGAGTTGGAACAACTTCAGAGACGGGCTTTAGGTCCTCTGCAATACACACACACATGTGTACACTCAATTCAATTCAATATATAATAATAAAAAGTAAAAGTGTTCCCATAACCTTTCCGGTCGTTGGGGAGAAAGGCGTTTGGGACCTCCATTTTCTCCAGGCCAGCTTAATGAGGGTGGTGCCTATCTCCCCTCACTCGCTGCTTTACCTTCCCGGGTTCTAAAAAGATCCAGCATGGTGGATTGGGGAGTGTCATGCGCTTGCTTTATTCCGCAACTCCAAGTCAATATAATAGTGTGTTGACTCAACAATTCAGATCCATACCCCAAACAATGAAACCAGCAAATAGAAATACTTTTACCGTAAAAAAAACAACAAAAGAAACTGGGTGGTGGGGGTAACAGGAAGTTGGGCTGGTTTGGTGCGTAAACCAAAAAATCACACAGAAATTCCCTCATACAGACATCCTCCATCCAACGATCCCTCTTAGATAATGAATTCGTCAAACAAAATTAGCAGTTTTATGTGTATGTGTGGGTGTGTGTGTGTGTGAGAGACAACTTTCCCCGGTTGAACGTGTGGAGTGAGCTAAGGGTTAAAGAAAACTATGTACAAGGTCTGTTTTTCCGATGAACAGGGAAATTGGTAAAAATGACGCAGGAATAGAATCAATAAATGAACAAGCCTTATATTTGGCAATATTCACGTTATTACAACTGTCATGCTTTGTGAGTTTGACAACTAAAACACATTTTTAAAGCACGTACTATTAATACACTGACCGGTCTCAAATCCCAGGAAAAAACAAGTTGTTGGATTTTGTGCTAATATTGATAATACAAGCCTACTATTATGGTAAAACAGCCACGGTGAAATTCTACTTGAGTATAAACCCTAAGTACATAACAACTTTGCAAAGCGTGCTTTTTTTTTTTTCGTGTGTCTGGCACCCATTCTCTAACATAGCAATAGATTTTTCATTTGTGGGCTTCATGACAGTACTAGGTGTTAGAAAGTACTAATCGTTGGAGCTTCTATAGAGGGAGTACTATCCACTTCTCGGCTGCGGCAGTTCGAAAAGGTCGACACGTCCCTGAGGTGAAAAAGGTTGACAGAAAAGAAGAAGAAGAAAAAAAGGAAGAGCACAAAGAAGGAGAGGGAGGGAGAGAGAGAGAGGAAGGATGGAGTGTGGGAATGGCGTAAGACAGCAATATTATGTAGCTTGGTTATATAATAAACACTAGGTGGTGTTAACAAAACAGGCCTACTTCGTGTAGGTGAGAGAGAGAGAGAGAGAGAGAGAGAGACAGAGAGAGAGAGACAGAGAGAGCGACAGAGAGACAGACAGAGATAGCGAGTGACAGAGACAGAGATAAATACAGCCAACCAGAGAAAGTCCCCCAAACTCCGCCATGCTCACCATCATCTTCGGTCATATTGCTGTCAGCCTCTGCAGGAGTGAGCGGTAACATCCGAGGGGTGGTGTCCGTCTTATCCACCTGCATGCTGATGGTACCGTCCACCCAAGCCAGCTCCGTCTCCCGACCCTTGGCGAAGGTCAGCGACGACACCAGGTGGTCACGCAGCCTCACCTGCACGGAAAAAAAGCAAGGTTTATGATGACGGGGGTCTGATGACAAGACAGAGAGGGGTCTGATGACGAGTGGAGTATTTACGATGAAGATATTTCGGTGCTAACGACTGGGGTTGATATTTCGTGAATTCTCAGTTGGCCACATAATGTCCAGCGCGGTGTATCGGTTCGTTTTCATTTTCTGGAGAATATTATGAAGAAAACAAAACATCCAAAATTCACAACAAAATCAACAACAACACACGCCCAAATAGACAACAATACAAATCGTCTTCGACCAGAAGAAGCATGTTAATAAGTTTCAGAATCCGTGTGGTTTGGTGCGTGCTTTAACACGCCATTTCTAGAAAGGTGTAATACAGTAAGAACAACCATATTAACAACAACATGCTAGTTCATCTGCGCAGACAAAAGCAACTGAACGGCCGAAAAGTGTCCCAACAGGATTGCAATAGACACAAACATTCCACAGAAATGAAAAAAGAAGGAAAGAGATATAGAATGAATGAACACTGAGGTTTAACGTCCACACACACCAATGCCGTTAGGGCAGACGAGGATAACCATCCCAGGGAATTAGGGGGTATGGACTGAAATCAACACTGAACCACCAGAGCAATCATATCACTAAGATGGACAGCGAAAAACTGGCTTTTTATGTTGCCCTCCATTGGATTCGAGCCTGGGTCATCGGTGTGCCAGTCGAGCGCGCTAACATTACAGCGGTGGGAACTAGAAAAATAGGAAGACAGACAGAACAACCGACGAAGAAGAAATAGAAGAAGAGGAAAAAATGGGAGGAGGAGGAGCAGAAGAAGAAGAAGAAGAAGAAGAAGAAGAAGAAGAAGAAGAAGAGCTGCAGCACAAACCAGATGGTCTCTGAAATTCGCCAGCCTCAACACTACCAAACATGACGCTGACGTCATTCACCGATGCACCGGAAAGTGCTCACGTCACGAGGACCCCTCGCTAGGGCACAAACAGTGTCTTGAACTTCCTTAACACGCGATAAACAAGATAAAGGCCGTGAAAGGAATCGTGCAAATCAGAGAAAAGGCCTCGGCTTTAGAGCGGACAGCCACTTTGCCTTTTCTGCCTCTTTTTTTCTTCGCCCGTTTCATTTAGACCAACCTTTTGCAACCTGATAACATTGAAGTCGTTTCTTGTGTTTCCATCCTTCTTGAACAGACCGCCTAAAGCTTTTCTCCATCTTTGCCATCCAAAGCACGATGAAAAGGAACACCCATTTCAACCCAAACTCCATTGACGACACAAGAAACGCACCACCTAATCGTTCCCAACCCCTCTCTGTGTCTGTCTGCTGCCTGCCTACCTGCCTCTCTCTCTCCACCCCCGCCCACCACACACCTCTCTCAAACTCCTCCCTCCACCCTCCCGCCAAACACACAGGTCTTGCCATCTATACAACATCACACGCATATGATATGTAATGCAACAATCTAATGTTTATGAATCTTGATCAGATGCATTTCTCCTAACAAATACGATAGGGACACAGAGTACTTTAGGAGATACTTCTAAATAATCAACTTGGATGCCGCGTTAGCCGAGTGGGAACAGCGACACCTCAGCTAAGCGATGTTTGTGTGTGTGTGTGTGTGTGTGTGAGAGAGAAAGAGAGAGAGAGAGAGAGAGAGAGAGAGAGAGAGAGAGAGAGAGAGAGAGCGAGAGAGATAAAGAAAGAGAGAGAGAGATTACAGACAAGCAATTCAGAACAAACAAAATAATGAACATAACATCTAGGAAAAAAAACCCAAACAAACTAAATATACTAATGCATACTAATAGACATACTTCCACCATTCTCCCCTCCTGCTCCAATACCCTTCCCCTCCCTCTCCTCCTTCCCTAGCACACGCGCGCGCGCCCGCACACATACATATCACACATGACTTACCATGAGAGAGAGAGAGAGAGAGAGAGAGAGAGAGAGAGAGAGAGAGAGAGAGAGAGATGAGAGAGAGAGAGATATGAGAGAGATATGAGAGAGAGAGAGAGAGAGAGAGAGAGAGAGAGAGAGAGAGAGAGAGGAAGGGGGCGGCAAACTATGAAATATGTGAAGGGGATAGGAGAGAGTGTGCGTACGTATTTTTTAACAGATTTTTTGTCACTATAGGCCTATTGTTTCTTTTTATCGGAAAATTATGGACCGCCTCCCCTGGGGAAGGCGTAATCGCAGTTTGTGGCGCGCCCAAACCCAACCCTAATACTTGTTTTTGATTTTGAAACGTTTTGGTATCGCCTAGGATAACAGTGTCGTATACCATTGGCATGATCCATTCCGCAGGTAGCGCACTGCCCCTCGTATGAGAGGATAAACCGAGATGAAACTCTGTGCACGTACACTTTCCCCCGCACGCGTTTTAAAGATCCTGAAGCCTAAATTCTGCATGACGGGTACAGGCGGAGATACGAACGAAAACACACCCAGCAAGCTCTACGTCATACCCCTCCTCTTTTCCTCGATGGGTTGCGCTGGACAGAGGTTGGATAGGCAACTCGAATGTCACAGCCACCCCCAAACCAACGACAACAATCTTGTTTCCTTAATTACAAAAAATCCAAAAACATCTCGAGATACTGACGCATTACAGAAGGGAAAAGCAAATCTCTGAAAATCTAGCTGCTTTCAACGCGGAAAATGTCACCGGATACATCAATCTTCTCTCTGATAAAATAAAAAGGAGGTAAACAATACTATTTCACATCACACGCACTCCCACACATTAGACACGCACTCTCTCTCTCTCTCTTTCTTTCTCTCTCACTCTCTCTCTCACACACACAACTAAACAAACAAGCAAACATGACACTGACAATAGAAGCAAACCATGAAGATGCTTTCACTGTGATTGACTTGGGAATAATAGAACGGGGAACTTTTCAATGAAAATCTTTACCAATCAAATTTTACGGCAAAATCCTACAGAAGGCTAAGAACCCAGAGAAAGAGATCGCCTATTTCATTTTGTTAGAAGGATTCCTTTGCGCGAACACCACCTTCTTTGGAAAAAAACAACTACAAATAAACAACAATAACAAAATAGTGCATCAGAAGGAGAAAGAACAATCCGAGATGCTGTTGGTGCCCCAACGACCTCAGAGTTACGGGATAGGATAGAATAGGAGATGATGTAATTTCTCCTTGAATTATAAAATTTAAGTGGTCAGACCATCAATACCAGGGGATGATCCGTTCTTCATTTGTTTAAGTGCATGTCCTATTTTATTTTTCAGTCAAAGGTGCTTCTAGTTGGGTGCGATTAGTGTCTGGAATAGTTGGAGTGTGGTAGTTTGGGCCTAAGAAGTCGTTAATAAACAATGGCTCGGTGTTCTGAAGATCGTGCGTTTTTTTTTTTGTTTTTTTTTTAAATAGAGGTCTTTATAAAAATGCGCTTGTTTGCTGAGGATGTCTGTCTGCTGGGTCAGCTGTGTTCCGTCTTTTATAATGACTGTGATTTTGTTTTCTATGGCTCCCCCCTCCTCCCCCCCCCCCCTCCTTTTTCGATACATTTTACTGGTGATCGTATTTGGGCACTGTGCGCCGCTGCCAGTGATATTAGTTCTAGATTGGCCTTTATCTGTATTTTGACTTTAAGCAGTGTCAGCTGTGTGAGAAGTTTCCGTTTTCTGTCAGATGATTACCGCAATGGTGCCACCCCCAATGTGAAGAATGACCACAACCACGCTCCCAACCCAGGGGACGTCCAGACGCAGAAAAGTATTGCTGAGATGAAAGAAAGAGCCGCTGCTACAGATGCACCACCTCGAAGATTAATTGGAGAAATGATGGGAACTTTGACTGACGAGGCGCTGACCAATTTGCCACAAAGATCAGCACTCAGGCGCACAATTCAGAGAAAACGGAAAAGAGATGATGCCTTTTTCTCTCTTCCACGAAATTTGGAAGACATCGAAATTCCGGAACAATTCAGATTAGCTCTCGAGAGAGCGAAAGACAAAGAAAGAAATTTGTATCTTTTTATTGTTCATTTTTATTTTTAATTCATATTGCTTTTAATACAATTATGTTTTTTAAATTAAAAATCCTCGAAAATTATATGCATTTTGTATGTGCGTGCGTGCGTGCACGCTTGCATGCGCGTGTGTCCATCTGTCTGTCGCATGGCAGTATTATTTTAGAAGAATAAGAAGAAGATCAAAAAGGAAGAAGAAGAAGAAGAAGAAGAAGAAGAAGAAGAAGAAGAAGAAGAAGAAGAAGAAGAAGAAGAAGAAGAAGAAGAAGAAGAAGAAGATGATGATGATGATGATGATGATGATGATGATGAAGAATGAGGAAGAGAAAAAGAAGAAGAGGAGGAGGAGGGGGAGGATGAAAGGGAGGAGAAGAAGAAGAAGAAGAAGAAGAAGAAGAAGAAGAAGAAGAAGAAGAAGAAGAAGAAGAAGAAGAAGAAGAACACGCGGAAGTGTTACACGCGATAGTGCTACTCGCGGTAGTGTTTCACACGCGATAGTGTTACACACGCGGAAGTGTTACACGCGGTAGTGATACACACGCGGTAGTGTTACACGCGGTTGTGACGCTCGCGGTAGTGACGCACAACCCTCGAGGCCACCACGAAGTAAGAAAGTAGTGCCGAATTACTTTCACAACGAATCACTCGCTTCCGAAAGATCCCTATTAACTCAAATCCAAATCTAAAACTCAAAAACTAATCAACCAAATCAATCATTCACTGACCTGGTAGATCTGTCTCTCGGTGGTGGCGTCAAGGTCGTCGCCGACACAGGGGTAGAAGACCTTGCCTTGTACGGAGCCTGAAGTATTGCAGTACTCCGCTAATGCACTCGTCGCCTCCTCCGTGCCGTGAATCAGGATCTGCAGTAAAGAGTATTGGTATTACTACTGCTGCTATTGCTGCTGCCACTACTAATAGGTGTAATCTCTATTATCCCAAATGAGAGATTATTGTACTTGTCCATGCGTGCGTCCACCTATTAAAAATGAGATTACATTGCTTTCAATGAACGGAACTAAAATTTGATGTTTGACAGTTTGAGTGATTAACCAAATTGACGTCCAATAACTTAATGTTGGAACACATTAGAATGTTTCACTAACGTCTTGTCATACTTTTCCTTCTTTAACTTGATGAGTGTGCGTCCCGCTTCTTGACCTTACGTTCTTTGCACTGAACGGATTTTCATACATTTTGGAGTGTTTGAATCACTTTAGGAACATCCCGCAAAGAACACTTTTATCCTCATATTATCTCTCTCTCTCTCTCTCTCTCTCTTTCTCTCTCTCTCTCTTTCTCACCCCCACATCACATGCACATACTACTGACCAGCTGCCTAGGTTTGATTTGTGAGAGGTATCGTCTGATGGCGTCACCGTCAGATCGCCCCTCAAAGTCGATGTACTGGACACTGGCGTTGATGTCCAGCGTCACAGTGGACGACACGCACTTGGTCGGGATGTCTGATGTGTCTTAAAAACAGAAGTAAACAAACACAGATTTGTATTTAAGTTTTAAACAACACGTATACCATACTGATTACTCAGAAAATTTATTGTTCATAGAATTAAGAATTCGTGATGGTTTATGGTAATGCATTCAAAGGATCAACTTAGTACTAAGTTGCAAACGGGTGGTCTAAAACGAATTAAACTACTTCCTTAAAAGAGAACAGAAGGAGGAAGATGGAAACTTAGTACTTACAAATCCTGGGAGGGTGTGTGGCTATGAGGGAGAGCTTTTGGAACTTTGTCCTTTTATTAGCAAAACCACATATAATTCCAAGAATGAAACAAGGCTCATAGCCCAGGGGCCATTTTGGCCAAATGTAGGGGAGAGAAAGGGATAAAGAAAGAGAGAGAGAGAGAGAGAGAGAGAGAGAGAGAGAGAGAGAGAGAGAGAGAGAGAGAGAGAGAGAGAGAGAGAGAGAGAGAGAGAGAGAAAGAGAGGTGGAAGGGGGAGATAAAATGTACAGAAACAGTTTGAAACGGTTGATTGAAATCAAATCGAGCTGAACTGTGGATCTTCTTTGTAATAGAAAGAACAGACAGAAAGTCACAATAATAAATTAACGCACACAAGACACACTGATAAAGTAACAACTACAGAAAAACCACGATCGTTCACAAAAGACCCGGTTTCACAGTAATTACACAAAAAGGCACGGTCGTCATTCAAGACACGGTAATTAACACAAAAAGACACGGTCGCTAACAAAAGACACGGAGACACAGTAAAACACAACAAGACACGATCGTTAACAAAAGACACGGTGACACAGTAACTAACAAAAAGGAGAAACGGAGCCACAGAAAGGCAGTGACAAGGAGGAAACCTTTTAGTGGAGAATAATTAATTGCACCCAACAGTTTGAAATACAAGGGGTCCCCATCGGATTTCGCTTAGAGTTAAGAAATTCGCAGCCTTAGAAACCAATTCAAGATTTAAAAGAAGTGATCGCGACAGACGAACAAAAGGACAGGGAGATAAAAAGAGTATGCATTTCCTGTAAATACTCTCTCTCTCTCTCTCTCTCTCTCTCTCTCTCTCTCTCTCTCTCTCTCTCTCTCTTAACCATATTGAAAATAATGTAATAACGTTTTTATTATATTATTATTTAGGATATATATTAAAAAAATCAACATTAGCTAATCATTTAAAATGTTGAGATGTTCTCAAAATTTTTGACAGATTATATTTAAACCCCGTCTGAGCGCTGTGTTAATCATATGTAGAGTCTCCTCTCTGAAAATCCTTACGGGAAGAGAGGGGACTATAAACTGATAAACATAAACATGTGTTGCAAGACATTAAAAAATCAAATCAAATCAAATTCTCTCCCCTCTCTCTCTCTCTCCCTCTCTCTCTCTCTCTCTCTCTCTTTCTCTCTCTCTCTCTCTCTCTCTCTCTCTCTCTCTCTCTCTCTCTCTCTCTCTCTCCACTCACCTTCTGTCGGGTAAGAGGAGTGCTATATTTATATAGATAGTTGTTTTGTTTCGTTTTGGTAACATTCACTAACTCAATATGTGGCTGGATTTAGAATGTCAAGACTCTTGTTTTCTTAGCTAGCAACATTACATTCAGTCTCTTCGATTTCACTTCGTTCTCAACTGCCCTTTAGTACTTGGAATTTACGTCTTTATCCCTGATTACTATCTGCTGGGGAATTCCAGTTTTCCCTTCTTAGAACTTTTTGTTTGTCAGTTTAAGAGTTGTTTTGTTTTCTCTTAGCGGCGACAAGCTTTTCGTTCTCGCATTTCTTCGTTTCGTCTCAGTTCTGGGAAATATTTGTTGTTGAATTCCAAACGAAGTTTTGTCTGTCAGTCTGTCTCTCCCTCTCAAAGAACATACAAATATTCAGGAAATTTACGTTGTGTATTTTTGTTTATCTCCAAAATTGTTCATTGAATGCTTTCTAGCTGCGTGCGTTGGTGTACGAAATCTCCATTGTGGGTAATCAAGATTTGTTGACTTGGCTTGTGACTTTGTGCGTGACTTTGTGTGTGTGTGTGTGTGCGTGGCTTTGTTTGTGTGTGTGCGTGTGTGTGTGTGTACGCTCTTTACATTGTTACAAAAGAAACAAGTAGTTACAACATTTTTGGAGTAATGTTTATGTGCTGCAAAACTGGTCAAAAAGTGTTTCTTGTGCAGGTTTTTACTTTGATAAGTGAAACACTGAAGCATCCTCCAACACATCTCTCTCACCCACCCCACTCCCAACCCCACCCTCGCCTCCACCCCAAAAGAAAACACAAAAACTTCACCAGTACCACACCGCATGGACTTTAAAGATCCTCACTCTCATGTCCTAGACGGCTGAGTGCCGGCTACACAAATATACCCAGCAAGCACTAGGTCCCTTCAACTCCCTTTCCTATACCTGGCGCCCTGAATTGTGCTCAGTTGTTTGGGTCTCAGACGACCCGCCCAAAGGCTGCAAGTGGGCGCCTCCAAAGAAGCGATGTCACAGAAGTTCTCAAATGATGCTACATGGACCAGCAAAATGACAGCAAACATCAACATAAACACTTTCTGGGTCGGCACTAAATAAATTGTTTAGCCAGCCAAACGTACAGGAGCGCTTCCGTGCACGAGGGTAGGAAGGAGGGATCGAGGGGGGCGGGAAGTGATTGAGCGGATAAAAAACGTGAGTAAGAGAGTTAGAGAAAGAAAGAAAGAAAGAGAGAGAGAAAGAGAGAGAGAGAGAGAGAGTGAGAGAGAGAGAGAGAGAGAGAGAGAGAGAGAGAGAGAGAGAGAGAGAGAGAGACATTTGACATTTGGACATCGTCCGTTTACTTCCCAAAAAAAATAACATTCACATGGCAAATACAACATTCTTCGGGCCACCAGCCCATAGAAAACATGGTTGATCACGTGGTTTTCATATTTACAATGCAAATTTTACAATGTGCCTATACAAGTGTCTTTATCCATCTCATTAGCTGGAAGTGGAAAGCAACTGTTCATAAAACTGTGTTCTTATCTTTAATGCATGAAAAATAAAGATGCTTAGCCTCCACATATAAAACTTAGATCCATTCTGCAAGGCAGAAAGCGTCCGCAGTGGGAATGTTAAATATTTTTCTCTCAGTTCGCTATACAGTGAACACTCAATTATAAAATGATCCTCGTTTTCTATAGCATTACAACAAGAACATAATACATTTCCATCCATTTCATTAAATGTTAACCTAAAAAATGAGGCTTTCAGAGGTAGAACGCCAAATCTAAACTTAACTAAACAGTCCCTAAAACATTTTATTTGCATATAATCAAGGTAAGCTTCTGCCTGAAAAACATTTTTAAACGCTCTAAAATGCTGATACTTGTCATTCCTCAGCACAGAACTATCCCATTCTTGCATATAAACGTCCATCATTCTTTGCTTAAATAGGCTGACAAAAGTATTTACGCATCCCACACTCTGCTGAACCCAAGCATATCCAAATCCCAAGGAGAATAAATTGTTTTTTACTTTAGTTACCCAGCACTTTTTGCCCTTTTCATCCAGGTTTATTAACATTTTGTATGCTTGCTTTGGTAACCTATGTTCACTTAGCTTTAAGAGCTTCAGCCAATAGCGTACACAGCGTACCGCACTATTCACAAACAAAGGATAGCGTCCAGTTTCACCATAAATAAATTTGTTGGGTACTCCCATGGGCACGTTCAAAAATCTTTTACATACAAAAGTATGGACTCTCTCGATATTCTCTAGTCTGTGGACACCCCACATCTCCGAAGCATACAACAAAATAGGTTGTACTTGTGCATCAAAAATCTTAAAGTAACATTTTTTGGAAATCTCTTTTAATTTTGAAATCATTCTAACACATTCGAAGCCAGCCTTCCTGCCTTTAAGAGCGAGTGCATTAACACCTTTCTTAATACTCATCTTTGTAGTAAATACAAAACCCAGATAATTATACTCGTTTACGACTTCTATCTGCTTTCCATCGAGATGCCAGTTTTCAAATTTTCCCAAATATCCCCCTTTACGAAAAACAATTATTTTAGTTTTGTCAGTGTTAACATTCAAGTATAATCGTTTACATGCGTCATTTAAAATATTTATTTGGTTTTGTAACCCGCGGGGGGTGATAGATAGTAGCACAATATCATCGGCGAACAATAGCAAAAATAAGTCTATCAAATTAGGCAGTAGCTGAATACCATGCAGTCCATTACTATCTACGGCTGTTGCAACTTCGTTGATAAACAAGGAAAAAATTTCGGGGCTTAGTATGCATCCTTGACGCAAGCCTACTGGACAATCAAAAAATTCAGTAAATTTATCTTGGATTCTGACGCAGGACAGCACAGTTTTATAAATAGCAACAATCGCTCTCATAAATTTCCCATTAATATTTTTATAATGCAAAAGAATATCAAACAGTGGTTGGTGTTGTACAGAATCAAAGGCTTTTTTCAGGTCCACGAAGCAGACATACAGTTTACCCCCTCTTTTACTAAAACATTTCTCTACTATAGCATTTAATGTGAAAATATGGTCAGTGGTGGAATACCCTTTTCTAAAACCCGCCTGAGATTCCGTTATTTTATTATGTTTCTCGACCCACCCGACTAATCTTTTATTTAATACTGATGTGTAACATTTGCTAACTAAACTTAATAATGATACTCCCCTATAATTATCAGCAACAGAGGAATCCCCTTTCTTAAAAATAGGTACTATAATGGCTTTGCACCAGTCAGCTGGGTAAGTCCCGCTATCAAACAGAAAATTGAACAACTTCGTCAAAAACAAAACACTTGTCTCCCCTGACAGCTTAATCATTTCAGCCAAAACTTTATCCACTCCACACGCCTTGCCTACTTTCAGTCTCTTTATTGCATCTCTAACTTCTTCCTCTAATATTGGTTTGTTTAAATCAAAACAAATGTCGCTATCATTTGAGGGTGTACCGTCTATTCGTTCTAGAAACGTTTCATCTTTGTTTACTACATCATTTCCGTTAAAAAGATTCTTAAAATGCTCAAACCACTCAGTACCCGTAATATCTTTATTAATTCCACTTTTATTTTTTCCAGAAATTTTCCGTACCTCTCCCCAGAACAATTGTCCACTCCCTCCCAAAGATGCTAAGTATTCTGCTCTGTTTCTTCCAAACTCTAACTTGAGAGAGAGAGCCATTCCGCAAGGCAAATGAAAGGGGACGAGAAAAAAAGAAAGAAAGAAAGGCTCCATTCTAGACTCACCACATTCTACTCGCCTTTTTCCTCCTTTCACAACTGGCACCAATAAAACATGTTATTATCACCCCACTCTCCCCCAAAACACATATAAAAAAAATACTACAGCAGTAAAATAAAAAAATAAAAAAAAACACGGAAATACCCTTCCGTTTATGGCTCTACTGCCCTTTTTCGTTTCATTGTTGTTTTTGTCGGCCTCCCCCCCCCCTCCCCTATTCCTTTACCCCAACAGATAAAAGGATTACCCCCATTTAAAGACATTCCAGATAACATCCTTTTCAAAATAACACAGATAGGTAACATCACTGTTTCAAAATAACATTCGAAAATCGGCCCCTCTACCCTCACCACCTAAAGTTAGGTCGTACAACGTGATTAGCGACGTCAGGACTCAACAACCTTGGCTATAGGTACACAATTCATGGCACGTAAACTGTGCATTCACGGTTTTGGTACCCTACCAAGCTTCCTTGAAATCTACGCAGCCATTCTTGATACCTAGGAACAGAGGGACCGGTACATGCCAAAGCCGGTACATGCCAAAGTCTTATTCCGGTCGACTTCAAAATATTCAGATATTCAAATTTATTTATGATTGGTAAAAATATCAGGCACAAATACATAAGCGGTTAAAAAACACTACGACGCCTTCGCAAATATTGGGTTCTCTTATTCCTGAGTTATCTCTTTCGCTTGCTAAATTTATTGACACAACGCTAAAACGCACAGGACCAGAAAGATGACAGGCATCATCTCCATGAAAAACCTGTTAGGAGCTCGCGGGAGAGACAAAAAATTCGCGTTTATCACTTAGCGTTGAATCAAATGAATATTAGA